>WAAD01008207.1:70207-104813 GCA_013389945.1 Fregata magnificens
GTGGTGCCGGGGAGCTGCCCCCCGGAGGAGGGTGTTTTCGGGCGGCGATGGCGGCCGGCGGTATCAGGGCGGGGAGGCCGGTCAGGCGGGGGGCTGCCGCCGCGACCCTCCTGCTGAGGCGGGGCTTTCTTCACGCAGAAGATGTTGGTGTACTTCTGGGGGTTCCTGTACAGCAACTACCTTCGGTTTTGGCTGAAGTGGATCTTGAGGCTGCTGACCGGGAAGTGCGAACTGCAGCGGGTCTTCGACGGCTGCGAGGCGGGGGCGCGGAGGACGCTGAGCATCGGTAACGGAGGGTGCTCGACCGGGGGACTGGCTTAGGTCTTTAGAAACGTCGTGAAAAGCGATCGTCGGACACCGGTACCTGTCCCGAGTGCGGTGTGCATCCCCTGGATCAGGTTTTCACTGTTCCCGGCTATTCTGTGAGAGTTTTAAACCAGAATGCCAGATCTAGTTCCCTTGCCTGCTTGCTGGGGTAATTCCAGTTAGCTTCAAAAAGTGCATCGGAAATCTTGTCTTTTTCCCCAGTCTATGTTTTCACCTTCCTGTTATTAAAAAAGCCACGCAGAACAGACATGAATGCATTTTTGAGGGGGCGGGAGGAAGAGTGATTAAATGCACGATTCTGCTTGATGCAGAATTTTGATCTAAAATAGTAATTGAAGAAAACACTTATAGTTTTTGCCGGTTTAACAATAGCTTGAGGAAGTGACTTTGCTTCCTTATTCTTCAGTAATAAACACAAAAACATTTCCAAGAATGGAAAAGCATCAAGGGACGTATTTTTGTCTTGACACCTTTTCAAATTTGTCTGTGTTTTTGTACACGTAATTGATCGACGTTTTAAAAAATCCGAGTCTATTTTCAGCATTGTAGTCGAGGATTATTAAAAAAAAAAAAAATCTATGTAAATTAAGACTTTCAGTTGCCTGGTACCTGTTGATTTTAAGATTGAGTAGTTTTTGATTAATTACATGTATAAAAGGGATGCAAAGTTTTATAATACTTACATGCCACAAGAACACCTATTGCCAATTATTTAAAACAATTCAGTTCAATTTAACTGTGACGTTTACTTTTCTTTACATTGCAGAACATTCACTGGAATCATCAAAGAATAAGGTAAAAGATACTAGAGATTAAACGATAATGAAACCTTCTTTCAGAGACAGATCCCAGAAAAGAACACGTGCATTTACTTTTTGAGGGTGGAGGAAAGTAGACGAATAAAAGGTAGAGAGGAGAGAACAGCATTTTGGGTTCTGTATGCTAGGGTTAGTCAAGGTTTCTCAAAAATAACCCCGTGTCCCTTGAAATGTTTCCATCTCTCTGAAGGATTACCTGCTCTTCAGCAGCAAGTCAGACAAGTCGTTGTACAGAGCTGCTGTTCTTGGAGAGGGTCAGTTCTCCCTGTCACAACAATCTCTTCTGCTTTTTTGCTAGAAACCAGAAGCGTCATCTAGATAAATGATACAGATAAAGCAGTTAAACGCAGTGTATACAATAGTGTCTCGAATTGTTGAAAAAAAATGTAATGCAGGCTTGCAGGTAGACATTGAACTGACGAGCTCATTCCTATTGTTCTGTAGCAGGTAGATGTAAGCTAACACTTTAAACCCTCAGATTTGTGTGTCTTGAACAAAACTTTTCCTCTTTAGACAGTAAGGTGACTGCATTCTCCCTTTTTCTAGCTGAGCACTGCAATGTCACGTCGAGAGAGAATTACTAACTGCCACAAGCATCTTTGTTGCAGCAGAGCGCAGTATGGGTGGTTCTTTTACCATCTCTGAATTAAATGATTATATGAAATATATTAATGTTCCGTTTTAAAAGGGTTAACCTTTTGCTTCAGAGAAATGAAGCTGCTTTGGTGTTAGCATGACTTGTATTAAAGAATGCATTGTGACTACGAAAAGTTTAGAATGTGAGGTTAAATTGCTGCAAAGTGATTTTAGGTGGGCAGTGTATAATTATCTTTACTACTATTTGCCCTTTAGAAGACCGCAGAATAGCAATATCTTAGATTAAGTTCTTTTGTTTCACCCTAGCACTGAAACCTCAACTTCGTTAGTTCACTGTCTCCTAATTCTGAAGCATTATTTCCCTATTGAAGTTTTATCGCTTTTGCTCCTCGATAGCTGTGTTTGTTTCAATTGGATTAGGAAGAACATGTTTCAATTCAGAATTTGAAAGCAAATGAGAACCTAGGCTAAGCAACTCTGGAGCTTGTTATTTATTCTTTATGGGACTCCTGTGCAAACATTGTTGTTTACAGTCTGACAAAGTTACAAATTATGCTTTTGTGTAATTATTGCAGATCTTTTATATGCGATTTGAGCCCATTTATTGTAAACATTTGCAATGAATTGACTGTTCTGCTTTTATAGTAAAGAATACATACGTGGCAGGTATACAGAAGCTGAGAAATAAGATTAAAGTAGAGGGTAGATTTCTGCATTCCTCATGAAGTCTTTTACTGTGTTAACTTCCTAGGTTTTAAGAAAGGCTGTGCACGTTGAGGAAGCTGAAGTGGAGAAGTGTGTCAGAGATGTAATGAAAGAAAAGAAAATTGAACAGAAGGATACAGGGTACGTTTGGAACCCGAACACAAGTTCTTCATGGCAGATAATTCTAACTTCTTGGCATGTTCTCGCAGTTGCTTAATCTGATACAGTATTTAGGCCATTCCGCACAAATCTTTAGAATGAAATTAGAAAATAAGGTATGGGTATGTCCTCTTCAGTTCTAGAAAATAAATTGCAAAGTTTTAATTGACATGGATTTGGGATAACTGCACCTCTGTCTTGCAAGTCCCTTCTGTTACTCTTTATTTCGAAGTAATGTGATTATCGCATAGGTTGATTACGTGAACTACGTAATTGCTTAGATATATTTGAGAGAGTATAGTGATGCCTGATTAATGTTTGCATTAATTTGCATAAGTAATTATGAGCGATTGAGAGGAAAAAACTGAATAGTCAAAATTTTAAAGTTTAATGAAATGCTTCTTTGAAGCCATAAATATTTCTGACAAAGTTTTACTTTAAGACTCACAAAAAGTTGGGGGGTAGGTGAAGGTACAGCAGTCAGGATGAAATATGGAGTTTTCTTGTGTCATCACAGATTTTAGCTAAGTTTTTTTTCTTCCATAATTTAAGTGAATAGGGCCCGACTGTGCAGCACTGGAATTGGCTAGTGGTTAAGTAGAAATAAGATCCATACAGCAATATACTTAACCAATATGCTGTAGTTTGAAAGATAAATATAAAGCACTTCCTGACTCTAGTGTTTACATTGCATTAACGTAAGAAAGGTCTTATCTGGTAGTTGGAGCAAGAATTTATGGCTAACTGTGCCTCTTAATAGCTTCTGTGTGGTGTTTTGTTATTTCAGGTTTAAGACAAATCTGCATATATCCTTACTGCAGATATCAGGTTATAAAAAACTTTATTTGAATGTGGAAAATCTGAGGAAGGTCCCGTACGATTCCGATAATGAAGAACATGAGGAACAGTTAATTGAGGTGAAGATAATCTTTTAAATACAAAAGCTGTTTGTTTGTTTTTTCCTTCCAAGTCCAACAGGTTGAACGAACTTAACTTATTGGTAGTATTCTTACCAGCGGGCCTATTTAAAGCTCTTTTCTACTTGTAAACTGCTAAGCCATTATAGAAGTGACACATCAAAATGCAACATCAAAGCAAAACAAATTAGTAAGCTAGAGTTACTTGCACTGGGACTATTTTGTGTGAAATCAGACATAGCAACAACACATAAGTAGCAAAATAATTTTGTAAGGGTTCACCGAAGGATCGTAACTAAAAAGATATTTAACCTTGTACACACGTCTAACTTTGTAAACCAACAATTACTAAATAAAAAAAGACACTAGTGTTTTCTTATTACTCCATCCCCAGTCAATGTCAAAGAGGATAGTTTAACGCTGGAAGGTAAAAAATATCAGTAATGTATTTTAGGTAACAATAAATAATAGCAAGCAAATAATATAATACTGCTTGAGGCTTTTTTAAATAGCTTCTGCTGTACAAATACATTAGCATGTCATTTTCGTAGCATTTCATAATCATCTCAACTTGCTATGCAAATCGCAACATTGGCGTGTTAAGTAAGCATTCATTGAGAATCTGTATTTCAGTTTATAGCTGTCCTATCAGAAAATTACGCATAAATTAATTTCTGAAGCAAAACAAGTCTTTGTTTCTTTAGTATTGATACAGTGGCTTTGTCCGTGAAAGGAAATTATTGCATTTAATGTTAAATGTGATCATTTTCGTAATTGCTGAAATAAGCCATTGTGGTATGACTCCAGATCGCCACTAACAGAAAAGAACAGCATGCGGATTGTATCCTATTCCTTGGTGAATGGTTTCTAATGTGCAGCAGCAAGTGTTCTGAATTATGTGACTTGGAATACTTTAGCAGCTGTGCGTAACATGGAAGCATATTTGTGCAGCTTTGGAATTTGCTGATGCCTCATGAGAATCTGAAGGCCAGAATCACCAAGCAGTGGTGTGACATTGGCTTCCAAGGTGATGATCCCAAAACAGACTTCCGAGGAATGGGCCTGCTGGGGTTAGTGAATCTGGTGTAAGTGAAAAGAAGTATTTAATTTCTGTTGTAACTAATTTTCAGTATCTATGTGTTTTCTCTAGTTAGTGCTATTTCTAATAAAGACTGAATAGAAGCAAATAGAAACGGTGGCTTCTGTACAGTGAAGAACCGTATTTTCTAAATAAGTCAAGGTTTCTAGCAGTTGCACATCTGTAAACCTGTGCTTGGGTAGAGGCCAACAAGTGAGAGGAGGAACAGAAAGTTGCCCAAGACACCTTATTTTTTGGTTGCCGTATGACAGATTTGATAGGTTATAACTTGGAAAGTAACTCGTCAAAAGCTTTTAAAATTCCTAAATTAATTACTGTAATGAAAAATAAACAGGTTTGCATAACTTTTGCTAAGCTAATTTGTGGAGTTGGGTGAACTTCATATTTGATGTTCAGATCACAATGTTTTTTTTTTTACTGTATTAGTTCATGCTGAATATAATTTAATTTGCTACCTTTTCCTTGGTTTTCATTTTGTGCCATTTTTCAGTACAGAGTAGTATTCAGCTTTAGTTTAAAGCTACACATTTTGATGTTGAGCACACTAACTTTTTTTATACGAACTTGAAAAAAAATAATAGAAGATCCTGTTTTACACTGGCAGGTATTTTAGTAAGCATTACACCGACGAAGCTCGTCAGATCCTTTCTCATTCAAATCACCCAAAGCTGGGGTAAGTCACTATATGACTTTTTCTGGCTTGTTTTGTGTAAGAGCTCATGTGAAAACTGCGAAGTTACGTGTCCTGAGAATAAAGAGGAAAATATTTGTGGTTTTTTCCATTAAAGGATGGAAAATGGGCCAAAGTAGAAAGGCGTGAGAAACCGAACACAGAAATCAATTTCAGGCTGGGAACTATGCGCAGCTTGCCCCCCCCCCACCTCCCAGAATAGACTTGTTAGGACAAAAGTGTTGCAAAATATTAGCTTTGGTTAACGCAGTGAACACCTTTAACATCATAGGTAGCTTTATTTGTAATAGGCTTAGATTAGATTTAGAAATGAATACTTATTTTTTGCCTTCTTACTGATCCTGTGTTGAGATGGTAGAGATTATCTCTTAAGGTCCCTTTCTTTCCTAGGTTTCTGTTCTGTAATAAGTATATACAAATAGATGTTTCGTTGTTGTTCAGCTTTAACTTCATTTTGAAAACTTTGCATATTAAAACATTTAGCTCATTTTACAGGGAAATATACTCTAAAACCAGTCAGATACAGAGGAAAGCCGGTAAACCTGTGTATATCATCTGATCCGTCTAGTCCCCAGTTAACTCGATCCCCTACCAAGAACAGGAGGCTTTCATGACTTCAGTTGTAAATAATAGTACCTTGTGCAACTAGGTTGTGAATAGGGTATCAGAGACATTTAGATCAATATCAATATTTAGACCCATATCATTGACACAAATTAATCCTTTTTTTTTTTTTTCCCTCCTTCCCCCAGAAATACTTGTTTTAACAGTCCTTTAAGAATTTCTGTTGTGGTGCTTTCTATACCATGCAACAGAAAAACACATTTTTTTTCACCTTGAAGAACAGGTTGAGATGGCCATTCCATTTATACTCTAACAACATTTTTGATGTCTGATTTTTAATATTCCAGCAGATTTAATGACTTCAAATGAGCAAATTGAGGTCAATGTTGATTAGCCTTACCATCTCGTTATTGCCTAATGGAGGCATTTGCCATACTATTGTATAGGAAACAAGCATTTTTAAATAACTTTTACATGGTTGGATGCACCGGGGAATGGAAAGAATGGTCTGTAGGCTGGACTCAGCTTGTCAGCGAGTATCATAGGAAAAATTGACTCTTACAGTTATCTTAATGCAGATGTTTCAGGGAAGCTTTTAAGTCCTTCGATCCGTAAGGTAAAATGTGACGTATGATTCGTGTTGCAGATATTCTTATGCGATAGTTGGAATCAATCTGACAGAAATGGCGTACAGCTTACTCAAGAACGGTGCTTTAAAGTCTCATCTGTACAACATGGTCTCTGGATTGCCGCAGATGGAGCACTTCCATCAGTTTTACTGTAAGTATCTGTAGCTGCTTCAGTACAGCCTACCGGGGGGAAGCCTACAACGTAGAGTTTAGGTTTTTTGGAGTGCATTTCCACTCTTTTCTCATTAGCCAGAGCAAGCTGTTTATCTTCTGGACCAGCTATTGGAAGTGCACCTGATGCTTAAACATTGTGCTATGGCAGCTTACATTTAAGGGATAAATTTGAGTGGCTTTCTATACATTAGAGACTGCAGTCTGAAAACTCAGTATTTGCAGATTTGGTTTTTTATTCTTAATTACAGTGTCCAAAAGCTTGCTGTTGACCAGGATGGGACACGCCCTATTTTAAGGGTTTAAATAGAGTCTAAAGGATCATTCTAGGTCTAGCTAGATCAAGGCAGAAAATTGTGGAGGTAATTTTTGCAGATTTGTATTTTATTTTCTTCACAGGTTATCTGGTTTATGAGTTTGACAAGTTCTGGTTTGAAGAAGAACCAGAAAGCATTATGCACTTCAACCAGTACAGAGAGAAATTCCATGAAAAAATTAAGGGACTTCTACTGGATTGTGATGTGATACTAACCTTACAAAATACAAAGAAACCTTAACTCCTCTGCAGTCTATGAGGTTCTGCATCAAAAATGGAATTATGCATTTGGATGCAAGTTTTGCATGTTTCACCAAAAACTGTTAAACAATAGAACTTTTTTTTTTTACATTTTAAAAAAAAAACAATCAAAATTCAGTTAAGAAAGCTTGGACAATCAACCTCTGTTTACAGGTCTTTATATGCTATTCTCCAAAGGACAGCTTTTTTTAAAAAAAAAAAAAAACAAACCACAAAACAAAAAAAACCCCAACCAACAAACCAACACAAAACCACCCCATAAATCTCAAGAGCCTCGGGATCGCTTGCTTTCACAATTTCTTTTATACTTGTTGGTGCAGGAACATGAAGCAGGTGTTTATGCCACATCATGTTTTCCATTAATAGGTTTGACTGTTAATTGTCTTTTAAAAACTTCTTTTAGTTGAAATTACTCTGATTTTAGACTTTTTGTGTTCTTGTTCTGTACATGTAGTTGATCGTTCACTCATCGATGTTAAATTTCTCTGTAATGAAGAGGTCCACGAAGGGGATGTATTAGTCGCTTATGATTTTGGAGAAGAGGCTTAATCCATCAACATACCGACAAACTTACTAGAAATTACTTCTGGCTAAGGAAGTTTTTTTTTATCTATGGATTTGTACCAGCAAATTCCTATGCTTGGAAAAAGCTTAGTCTGCAGACAAAAAGAACCACAAGTCAGTGTGAGGATCAGATCCTCAGACTAAAGCTAGTCCTTCTAAAAATATTCCTACTGTAAAAATTTTCAATTCTTTCTAATCTGACTTTAGCTGCTCAGGCTGCTCGACTTTGTATCTATTGTCGGCCCATTCTTGTAGCAGCTAATGGAGTATTCACAATGGGAAGTGTAAGAGAGTTAGCTTAGCCCTTTTATAAAGTTCACTCATTAAAAACCTTTATTACAGCTGCAGTCTCTATTTTGTGAAAATAAATTCACACCTGAGTACAAGTCTCTAACAAAGATGTATTTTCCACTGAAGGGATGCAACTGCGACATGTTCCTCAATCTTGGCATCCTCAGACAATCTATCTAGTCAATAGGACTTCATATCCATCTTGTGACTAATTATTGCTTAAAGCAACTTTAAACAGATTTGGTATGACCATCACTTCATTTTCTAAAACCTACTATTAAATAAGTGCCTTCTGCTTTATTCAATCAGTGGTTTATTTTGATTCTGTAACCAGATCATAGCCTTAGAAGCTTGAGTTATTTGGGAAAGACTCTTTCAGTATATACCTAAATAGCACACAGTGGCACAAAACTTGTATGCTAATACAAGCTTTCATGCCCTTTTTTTTTTTTTTAAATCATCTCAGGTAAATTAGTTAACTTCTAGTCAATGACCAATCATTAAGAGATTCCTGAAGAATACAAATCTTGAACACAAGAAGAAAAAAAGACAAACCCCTTTTTGTAACGAGTGATGTTACACTACATAGGTATTAAATGTATTATTATAATATGTAATACTACATCTCCTTGCAGATAATCAAAACCCAGCTGGACATGGTCCTAAGCCGCCTGCTTTAGGTGACGCTGCTTTGCGCAGGGGGTTGGACTAGGTGATCTCCAGAGGTGCCTTCCCACCTCAGTAATTCTGTGAGTCTGTATTGTGTAACTAGTGACTTCTTGCACTGCATCCACCCCTTCCTCTTGATCCCTTAAATGTTGGTGATCTCTTATTTGTGGGAAAGCTCCTGATTAGGGTAGACGGCATATATGTAGGAGATAACGCAGTTCTGTTTCCTTTTTGTGATACCTTAGGTATAGATGAGAGTTAAGCAATTCTTAAGTTTAACATGTGCAGGGTAGAGAGGGGTTCATCTCATCTGTGTTGGGTTGATGCTATTCTACTAAAAAAAAAAAAGTAATGTGAAGGTGCTTGTAGGGAGAGTATTTATGGTTATGCCACAGCTTGTAAACTGAACAGCTAAACTGACTAGATTAGATACAAAACTGACCACAGGAAGCCTAGTTCTCTTGGTCCTCCCAGGTACTTGGGTCCTGTAATTCTCACGACTGAAAAAGCTGAGATCCTGTGGAGAGTGTTCTGGGATTCAGGTCCTGCGGTGGAGCTGTGTTTCTCTGACAGGAAGGAAGGGGAAAGCGGACTCTCTCCCAGTGGCTGAGAGGTTAGTTGTCTGTTACTTTCTAGCCCCAGCTTCTGTCATGTTTGTCTTCCTTCATTAATAATTTTTGCTATTGCTTGTAGATCTCCTTTGCCAGCAACATGAGACTGACTTTTTGGATTTCAGAAGTGACCCCAATATGTTTAGCAGCAGCAGGAAAGGAGATCCCATGCTTTATTTTCACCTGTTGCTTGCTAGCAAGTAACAAAATTGCTTGAGCCATCTCTCTAAAGCACTCCCCTGTACTAGAGTCTGCAACCTTTTTTTTTTTTTTTTTTTTTTTTTTGCCAACAGTTGCAAAATAATCTACACCCTGGACTTTCCAGCCTTAGAACTTTCACTCGGCTCCTTGTTCACCAGGAGACTGACATTTAACTACTGCTGAGGCTTTTAAAGCCCAACCATCAAGTTTCAGATTTCCTATCACACACCCAAGACATTTTAGTGCAGAACGTAGATTGAGCCCGACGGGAGATGCATCTCCGTTAGCTTTTAAAAAAAAAAAAAAAAAAAAAAAAATCAAAGTGTGAGCTGGGAGTAAACTGTGGCAGTATACAAGGAAAAAAAAGTAAACCCAGCCATCATCAGATGAGTGAGATATATGGGAACACATTAGCTTGCATGTAGTAGTTGTTAAGGTGAATGGTTACGTTAGGCTCCAATACACCTTCCCAGTAAACAGTTAGAGTTTGCGTGTAGTTTTGTATGATCAAGTAGCCCAGTCCTTCTGCCTAGGAGTCACTGGCTATATGTAGACTAGTACTGGGTGTCCCTGTTTTGCACCAGTGGTAGGCTGATTGTGTTATGGTGGTAGCTAGAAAATACATGGAAAAAGGTAAAATTGTGCTTAGGGAAGGGAAGAACAAAGTTTTACTAGTCAGCGGTATGTTATACTAACTAACTCTGTTGTAGGGTGACAATCCTAAGCTTATGGAAGAGTCAAAATGGAGGTAGGCCACCTTTCTGCAAGTTGATATCATGAATTTGTTTAACATCGGAATTTGTTGCTCATGGTTTATTCTAAGAGTCTTAAAACCTTGGTAAATTCTCTTGTTATTTATTAACACTCATGTTTTAAAGTATGTATTATCTTATTAGAATTTGCAAGTACTGTTAGTTTTCTAACTTGCTGCCTCTTTAAAACATTCACTGTGTGAAGGCTTATATGCAATGGTAATTTTAGAAAAAAAATCTAAACCTAAAGACAACAAGGTGGTTCTCTACATTTTTTGTTGTTGTTGTTCCTGTAGCAACTGTTTACAAACTACCTCCACTTTTGTTGTTTAGCGTATGCTTGAAACATGGTGCCACTCCATGAACAAACTAATCGGAAGAGTAGACGTTTACCACAAGCAACAGTAAAACCTAGTCTTTCAGTAAGTAAACACATGGCTTTGTAAGTAACCAACTCGATTGGAAAGCGATTTGAAGACAGTGCTACTTTAGGAAGAAGGAAACCGAGAATGTTTTTAAACTGGTTTTGCTTCTGTCGTTTGATACAGCAGTGCAAAGAATAGGGCATTTTGTCCTAAAGGGCAATAGGAAAGGGGCCGATTTAAGCACCTCAGATAAATAGTTTTGGATTTTCACTCTTTGAAAAACAAAACAAAAAAAATGCAAACAAAAAATTAAACACACACACACAAAGCCCCAAGCATTCATTTTCCAGATTTTCCATCCTAGTTTAAATAACAAACATTTTATAAAAAACTCCATTGGTTAGCCTTGTTTTAAGAATTGTCGTTATGAAAAAGTTTGCATTTAGTTAGGTGGGAGTTCAGCAGTCAGTATTCTTGAAAATACTGCTAGTGAATGCGTGGTAAAGATGTAGCCTGTTGTTTCTTTCTGTCATACTTGTTCTGTGTTGCTGTAGTACAATGGTGATCGATCTTCGGACTGATGTTTCTTGTGCCAGTCTATATATTGTCTTTCACTAGGGAAGAAAAAAAAAAAAAAAAAAAAAAAAAACCCAGCCCAAGACAGCTTGTGGGGAGTTTCTTCTTATCACACTGTGCTTAGATAGCTGCATACTAATAGAAATTTCTGTTTACCACAATATAAAAGCAATAATGTCAACTGTGATGTCTGTGTAATGGAAAGAGATGTTTACAATGGTAGCAAATAAAGAACGAGCTATTCCAAAATATTGTCAACATTAGTGTGTTATGGCCTGCTAGAAAATGTAACGATTTCCAGTCAGCCATGCTCTCGGTTCATGCGTGTGCACTGTGATATCAGAGAAAGCTTTAGCCTATCTTTTTTTTTCCACCCCCCACCTCCCACCTCCCCCCCCAGCTCTGAGAACTTGTTTAGAGGTCTCTGTGGTTCTTGTACCAGCCTTGCGCTTCTGCCTAGGAAAGGTATTATTAGGAAATAGCGCTATAGCACGAACTGTTGAAATGGTAGGCAGTAGAACATCTGCGTGTATGCAGGGTGAACTGGAAAACACGACAGCAGCTGGAGCAAATGCTAGCTGGCTCACATACATACATTTTCTAGTTTTTAAATTATTATCCAAGATCTGTACCTTAAACCCCAGAAGAAAGGAACAAGATTTAAATCTGGCTGTGAGATCCATACAAAAAGTGTTTAACTCTCAAAATTAGTCTGATACCGTGGAAAAACATGCCTACGTGCAAGTCCACTTGAAATCTTACACCTGTTGCAACAGGAGATTGTGCAATGGGAAAGTCCGAGTCTGCCACACATGATGAATTTGTGTGTATTATGGCCTTTAACACTCTCTCACTCTCCCCGACCTTCGTGAACCTGTTATTAGTAACCAAAGTCACAGCTACGACGTATTGCGCAGACCAACGGCACTAGCGCGAGGTGAGAGGAAAGGCTTCCTGCTTTGCTAGCTGAGGGGCTTCTCCAGCCATCGCCTCACTTTGTTCTACACCTGACCTGAAAGGTGGCGGCATCCCTTTTCTCAAATCCTTTTGGTCCATGCCACAGAAAGTAGACCTCGCTTCCTTGACCTATGGCATATACAAAAAGCATATTGGGTTGGAAGGAGGCAGAGAGGAGTTTTGCTGAGTTTCTTTAGCTAGAGCGCTACATTGCTCTCTTTAATGAGGGACCAGAATTTTGATTATGGAATGTAAGAGAATATTACGCAGGTAGGCTGCCATACTCTGCTGCAAGGGGTAGAGATTTATTACTGCTTTATTCCAGTCGCTCTTGAAATCCTCACTTTAAAAGAAGTTCTGTTTTAAGCTTTAAAAACCAACAAAACCCAAAACAAAGCAAACCCAACCAAAACCCCAAAAACCACAACAAGGATTTTGTTTGAAGGACCTGGAAGTTAACTCCTGGAGTTAACTTGAAGTGCAAGCGTTTTTGTTTGGGAGAGCAAAACCCCAGAAACAAAACTGAGAGTTGGAGAAGAACTCTAGGGAACTTTTCCGGAGAAAGAAAGAGAAATCCCATGTCTTCTTTTTTTTTTTTTTTTTAAACAATGGAAATATTTTTACCTCTGTATCTTCCACCATGCCTTCATCTCCATACAAGCTGTGTGAAATGACTTACTCAGTTTTTCAGTTCCATTTGCATTTCTCAGGTAGCCTTTGTTTCTACTCCTGAATTTTGGAGACCAAACGCTTCTATTAATGTACCAAAGTGCCACTACATGAGAACAAGGTCTCACCTGTAGCAATTGTATTTCTTCAGAAGCATAGGACAGGCCCTGCACTACAGAAACATCCCACTCCTCCAAACCCCAGATGTCAAGTTGGTCAGTTATGCAAACAGCAGTTTTTTTAGAAAATGGGATGAGGAAGCAGCTATTCAAGAAATGTAAATGGAGATATTGAGTACTGCAGAAAAGAGAAGAACCAGAGTTAAATTCTCTTCTGATGTGACATGCTTTGAGATGTTATCTGCCACCACTTCTTGGGAGCATCTCGCACTGCAGTTAAGACTAACTTCCTGTATTTCACCCCTTGTATTCCCAGCACTGAAACACTCCTACACAACAACGCTGCCGATACCAGTGTGTATCACACATTTCTAGCATTAGCCATATTCCAATGCAGTGTTCACTGCCGTGGTTTTGTTCTAATTATTTGCTGTCAGGCTAATTTATATTGTCACTGTTGAATAAATCAACATTTTAAATGAGCATTAAAAGTCACAACTGCTGCTTGAAGTACATAACATTTGACTCGCTATCTTCTAGTGGAAAGAAACAGAAATAGCATAAAAGAAATGTTTTCTTCCAACCAGAGGATAAGGCTCAGTAATAGACGCGACTGCTTCACTTTCATTCTTGCCATAATGCTACGCCTCAGCCTGTATCTAAAGTGGTGAGCTCTAGTCATGGACCAGCTGCCTCCCACAGCATCAGGTGTTGATGCCAGGGTCTGAAGAAAGGCCCCGGACGCTGGAACCTCGTGATCTAGCTAAGCAAAAGGCCAGGATGCCAAGGCACGCTCCACCATAGGCTGAGCTAACCTACCAACCTGTATGCTATTCCTCAGTATTTTCCCATTTTTTCCACATGCGTTAGTCTAAGCCCGACTATTCAATTTTTCTTACAAAAATGGATACAACAGCATCAAGTATTCTTTACAGTTAATACTTCATTTCTGATAAAAGGCATCTTCTAGCTACAGCATACCTCATTATTAACTGAATTACCAAGAACTGGAACAGACAAGAGATTATGGTTAAGGCACTCACAGCGATGCCAGAAGTTTGGAGTAACAGCACTGGAACTCATCAACGTGCATACAACCCAAATTGGTGCAGACTTGGCAAGCTGTGCTCCCTACCCGTAAGACACTGGTACAGCCAGAGGTGCCTTCTCCCATCTCTTGCTTTTCCATTTAGGCAGGTTGTAGGCTTACTGTGCTTAGGCACCAGCTTCGTTTTGTTGCTCTAAGTATCCTGAAGGAATTCAAACTCTTCCCAACAGTTTCTTATTGGTTCCTGTATCGCACCTACTGTTGAGAGACCCAATTACCACAGTTTCAAAATGCTGCTGCAAGATTAATAATGAAGACCCTGTGACAGGAAGGATCCAGAAGCTTGGAGAGTACCCAGCTGAGGAACCAGACCCAGCTGCACAGCTTTCCAAGCAAAAGCACCATCTCTTTGCCTGACCAACTGCATTAAGGCTATTCCCTTTCTCTCCCACAGCCCCCTTAACATACCATGCCCTATCCGCCTCTACCACCTTAATATATGACACAACACCTGATATATGACATCTGCTGTAACAGAAGCTCCAGCATCACCGTGTGAGAATCCCGAAGGTGCTTTTCTCTTTAGAACAGTTTTGATGTCAAATTTTCAGTAGGTTTAATACAACACATAACGAGCTTTCTCTCTGCTTGCCCAAAACTCATGTAACACAAACCTTTACAAGTCTCAAACACAACCCTCAGCTCTAACGCCTAGAATTCAGGAGCTGTAAGATGCTACAATGAAGGAAATAAGTACCATTGAACTTCGATGCGCTATCAGCATCTGAATAAATTGGAAGACAGATTGGAAGAAAACTTAAGAGTGTTTCTTTGTGGCTTTTTTTTTTTTGATAGGGAAAGCTCTATAAAATAACCTCCCACTCCTCCACCATCTGCTGTCTGTCTCTTGGCAGGCAGGCAGCACCCTGTTGTCACCAGGCTCCTACCAAGCTAGAAAAGCAGCACATGTCAGTGACCAGTCACAGATTTCAGCTCTGAAGAGGAAAAAGATCTTCCTCCCCCCCCAGCTGTGAGACTAACAGCCCTAACTAAACTCTACAGTTCCCAGATTAAAGACACTATCTCAAAGCATACAAAGCACAAGACATGGGCACTTCTAAAGCCATACTCGCTTGTGTAGCACGCCTACACGCACAGATAAGACTTCAAAAATATTCACTCACGTTTTCTCAAAGGTTTCACATCACTGTATGCTGGTCAGTTGAACTCTTCTGTAGCTTTCCTCTCATCAACTCCCACCCAGCTACTAAAGAATAGGTCACAGCAGATCTTGTCATCAAATAGGCAACTGCCAGGTGGCCATTTGGTGTGGCCCTAATCAGGTGAGCAGCCTCACCCCAAAAAATCTGGAGAAAATCAGCTCACCTGGCTGCTACCTATAGCAAAGCCATTCTTAAAGATGGCCTGGCTTACACTTAGGAGCTTCGTTGACATGATCAGGAAGGTAAGGAAGGCTACTGGGGCAAAACAAAAAAGAAGTTGCCTTGTAAAATGGCTCCTGTTACACCAGAGATCCACTTGTGGATGCCTCTTCTTGTTACAGGAGTCATAACAGCAAGATCATTTTCATGATACATTGTACCCCCAGCCCTGTGGGTGGGGTGTGGAGCAAGGCTGGCAAGCCCTTTTAAGATAAAGAAATGTTTTTCATCTGTGGTCTGTGCATCTCTAGGGGTGTGTGGAACATTGCCGATAGGCTTAAATTCACTTTGCCATGACAGACACCTAAAAGAAATATTTTAGGGATCTGCAAACTTAAAAAGGTCAACAGTCTGCTCAAGGTTGTTAACCCTTAGTGCTGAAGACTTCTATGATAACTTATTCAGCTGCCAGGCATTACAGTAAAGCACCCTGCTCCGGCCTTGGCATCTTAAATTAAAACAATGTCATATTCTTCAAAATGGTGATTGCGGCTTCAAATGAGTATAATTTTTTGATACACATGTAAACCAATCCGCTTAGTCTCATATGCAGAAAGACTATATTGCTTTTTCATACTGTTATATGTAGTCTACAGATGGCTAAATTAGAAAGGAGAGCGCTCTACTCCCAACGAAAGAAAAAAAATCAACAGTAAACTGACTGGGACAAGGGATATATGAGCAGTGCTCAGAAATTAACAGCCATGTTTTGCAAATTAACTTTATATGGACACAAATAGATGGTAAGTTTCAAAAATATAATTCACTGAATAGAGCACATCCACATCTGTTCTGTCACTGACATCTGAGGCTGACATCTCAGCTTACCAGTACCCTGTAAAAAGCATTCTAATATTAAAAGCTTTAGAAGCATGCCTAGTGAGACATAGCAAAGCATAGATGGGTCATAAAATATCTGGGGGTCTTAAACAGTAGTAACAACTGTTGTCAGCGAATGTGAGTACAGCACAGGAAATTGTTTAAAGAAATGGGGTAGTGTGAGAGAAGCTTGCGTGGGTTGCTTGTTGCAGATGGAATTAAACACATTCAAGTGTTAAACAAAACCAGGCATGGAAACAACAAATGTTTTCATTCTGAAACCTGGTGGTGAAGATCCAAAGTCATTTGTTGGTGTAATAAAACACAATCACCTACTTTTCCCTCTAGCATGACCTTAATAGTTAAAAATCAAATCTGTGCAGAGTGTACTTTATTTGTTCACATTACCTATTTGTGGTTTAAAACCACTTCATCTGACAGTTTAAAAGCATTCTTTTAAAACAAAAGAATTAAACAAAGCTTCTGCTAAAAAATCTGCAAGTTACATGGATGCAATATACAGGAGTATAAAAAAAATCAACGGTATTCTACAGAAAATATTCTCAAAACAGCAAATAAAGATTAGGCATGTTGCATGATCCTGAACTGAACAAATACAAATTAAAAAACAGCTAACAAAATTTAAAAAAAAAATCCTGAATATCTGTATAAAAGAAGCAAGGATTCAAAGTGCAGGTGCTCCAGTTTTCATTTTAACATATTACTCAGTAAGTTGATACAGGATACTATTCAATTTATATAAAGTGACAGTGTTCTCAGTAAGACTTAAACATTCAGTTACATTATCTTGCAGATTTTTTTCATTACTGCTACTTTACACTGTTATAAATGAAGACTTATGCAACACAGGTTTTTATTTTCTTAATCTAACAAGGATATAATAGGTTGGTGGTAAAGGTTAGTTTTAGGAGCTAAGCTATATATGCTGTAGATCCAGCCTTAGAAGTATATATATATTTTTTTTAACTTTTAAAAACAGCTTTCAATTTTTAAAAAGAGACTCTACCAATCTGTTCTGGGACCTGCATACACTGTCTTTGGGGCACACCAGCAAAGCTTCCAAGTCCACCGGTTAGCTCCAGGCAGGGTTGTGCCGAAGATCTTCCCTTGGTGGCCGCAGCTGGGAAAGGGCTTCCTCTCTGCTGGGTTTGGTGCAGGCAGAGGCCGCTGAACCAGGGAAAGGCAAATGGGCTCTGCCTTCTCTCAAAGCAGAAATCATCACATTTAACCACATTTGCCTGATGTGCCAGCTAGGCTTGGGACGGACTTCTCACTTTTATTTGAGCGTACCAGTCTCAAGCAGAGGAAGTTAGGAGCCAGGCAGGTGTCACTGAAGTCATCTTTCACATATCCAAAAAAATAAAATTAAAGCATACATTAAAACCCATTATCCTCTTTGAAAAAAAAGTTATATGAAATAAAATTATCCTTCAGGGATGTTGCCTGGAACTTAATTTCACCTGAGGTCCTATCCAGGTTGACAGTGTCCCTTTAAATTTTAGGTACTTCCTGTTTTGTTCATTTTTTTTCCCCAAGAATCAGATCTCTATATATGTCTATTTTAAAAATGCACATAAATATCGGCATTAAGTTTACATTTAGAAATTAAGAACTAATCTTTACCATTTTATATTGACAGCAAGGTTAATAATACACACACTTCACTGACAACTGTTATTTTGAATAAAATTTGCGTTTGTGTAACATTTGCCACAGAAAGAGTGATTATACTTCAAGATAGTTAAATTTGCACCCCAACATTTTCACATTAGTGAAAACAATCATGTTTTGAAAATACCAGGGCCTGTGCCAGGTACTAATAAATACAGAATAAAAAAAATAAATAAAAACCCCGACTGCCTTTTATCCCGACATAGTAGAGATTTCATAGTCAATGGCCGAGGTTATTGGTTTACCCATCATCCTTATGTTTTTAGCATTAGTAATCCGAGCCATCATGGACACAGGCTTGTCAAAGTACCGAACCAGCGCTGGCTCAGTCAAAAGGGAGGCCAAAAATTGTTCAAAGGTAATGGCCCAGTCTCTGTCAATGCTAGTGCTTCTACGAAGAGAAGTGGTGTGGTTGCTCCGTACCAAAACGGTGTCTTCACCGATGTCCTCGCAGTGCAGCTTTTCTTCTTCATGCGAACCTGCACTCAGTACTGAGTAGGAGGACATCGAACTATCATCTTTTGTATCATCATCGGAAATGAGCATGGAAGAGCAGGCTCCGTTGTCCCTGGGAGAAGAGTCTTCGAGCTTAATGTCTTCCATCTGCATGCCCAGGGTGCTGTCGGTGCAAACGGCCTCCTCATCATTGGTGACAAGGCTGCTTTGGAACGGCTTGTGCTGTGTGAGGGGGTACTGCTGGTGCTCTTTCTTCTGAAACAGCTCGCTCTGAATAGTTTTGCTGCAATTGTTACTGCTGCTGTCTGTCTCTTTTGTGGGCTGCACACTGAAGAGCTTACCAACCTCACCTATCTCCAAAAGCAAACTTGTCACAGCAGCGGTAGCGTGGTACAGATCTTGTTCATTGGGGTCTTCACTGAACATATTGTACATTGTCTTGCACAGTTCAATGAACTGTCCCTGAACAAAGAGGGAGGAAACATTAATAAGAGAGCAGGAAACAAATCAGGCTGAGATCTACTAAATCGGTTTAAAAAGTCTGGAATGGAGCTATGACACAATAGTTTATGTGATTAAACTGAAATTGGAAGTAATCTAGATGCAGTCTAGAAAGCATTTGCTATGACTGGGCAGCCAGATGCATTGCCTCTCTGAAAGCTATTTAGAATAAACTGTTGGATGTTTCTTCCAACATATGACACATTTATTTCTCCGCAGCCACAGGAGGGCAACACAGGGTGAGCAGTGAGACACTCAGCATTCATTTTGGTGGATTTTCTTGTAGGAATGATGCTAAGTATAGCTAGGGGTCTGATAAAACTAATGAGAAGTAATGAAAAATGAAATGA
The DNA here is from genome assembly GCA_013389945.1 of Fregata magnificens. NCBI lineage: Eukaryota > Metazoa > Chordata > Aves > Suliformes > Fregatidae > Fregata > Fregata magnificens. The sequence continues at coordinate 89,544 of WAAD01008207.1, forward strand.
GAGACCTGCAGCACTCTTTTAGTTGACAGCAGTAATTCAGTTGGGTGCGAGCCTTTTGGAATTCAAAACTCACGAATTAAATAGGAAGGAGATTTGCTTAGGGCTACCTTAAGTAAGAAGTGTTGTTCTACAGGGAATAAACCTTCTCTATACGGTCTGGAGGAAACAGCTGTCCCAATGGGTCTCCTCCTCCTTAGCAGCTATGGATCTAAGCAGAATTGGACTGACAGTATAAATTACAAAACATAAAATGCTTCTTTCAGGTAACGTGTATTGGAAATTATGAGCTAACTGGTGATATTCGGTGCCATATCACGCTTTGTCTAGAGATCAAAATAATATGTTATCATTCCTATATGTGTGTACCTCCTTTTTAGGATGTTTTGGGAGCTGAATGCCAGTTACAGTACGTTGAAAACAACTAACTTCTGTAATCAGCTGACTGCTGCTCTGGTAAAAAAGTATCTGCCTCAGAATAAAACCTTTATTCAGTGTTCATGTATTGAATGTTTATAGGTATGTGAAGAAAGTTTAAAGTTTATGAAAAATAAGTAGGTGTCAGCAGAAGTACCTGGTTCAGTTTGGGCAAGTCCTTTGCGGTTTTTCCTTTCGATTTATTCTCTTGGCTCCACATTCTCAGATAATTTCGATTCTCTTGTGAGCTCTTCTTGCCTATTGTCAACAAATTACCCAGAGATGCAGGAAAAGTCCAGGAAGAAACCTTAAATTAATACTTTTTTTTCCATTTTCAAAAGGAGCATCTTTACAAGAAATGGAAGATGTAATTCAAATGCAGACGCCATGCATACCTTTGTCTGTTTTCAGACTCACTGTAACAAACCCATCATCTACTCCTTGTTTGTTCCTGCTGTCTAGGCCAACAACTAGGAAGTGGAGGGGCGGAGGGAGAGAGAGATCAGTGTGGTTTTAGATACATACATACTTTTCACGTGTACAGTGCAAAATAAAGAAAATGTTTACACTGCAGGAAATGCAGAGTAAAAAGGATAGGACTAAATGATGATTTTGGCTTAGTCTTAAATCTGCTGACAAATTCCATATAACTAATAACATAAATACTAAGACAGGGACCATCTTAGGTTTTGTTTGTGTAGTACCGTGATTAGCCTGTGTTACCACAACACAAACAGCTTCTAGCATGATGTATGTTTGGTGATTATATTAGTGCATCTTCTTTTGTCTATCAGGACTTAAAATTGCCATCTCTAGTCTATTAATTCTTATCTGTATTTTCAAACAACCTTCCTTCCCCCTGTAATCTGAAAGATGGGCAATATTTTTCTGGAATCAGAGAGAAACTTAACGTCAAGTATCTCAAGAAAGAGAATGCCATTTAAGACAACAGCGATGAGACCCAGGTTCTCATTAGGGCACAAAAAGATTTCAGACTGCTGAACTACATTTTGATATATCTTTTGGCTTCAGTTTTTTAGAGTATTTTAAGTTCTGATCCAAATATATCTTGAAAGCCAATATATTTATTCTCATTCTCCATCAAGGCATATATGCTGCACTTATCACAGAATTACTTCTATTGCAACACACCGATGACATTATTCTGAGAGTACTTCTGCAATGCACAATCCAGGGGAGTTCTTAGTCTACACATGCCTACACCTCTAAGGATATCGAAATATATACAAAGACTACATACTTCTTTTTACAGAGAATACTTCACTTACAAAGTTTAATCCAATAAAGCAGCAGCTTCCTAAAAAGACATGTTGTTTGAAACCCATTACCTCATCTTTTCATGCCCGAGACAAAAGATGCCTACCATGTGTACATTCTGGTGTGATGTCTTCAAAAAAGTACTGAGTGGCTTCAAAAGCAGAGTCTGGCTCTTCTTGCTCAGGGGACGGATCTAAGCAATATAATAAAATTCTTTCATTAAAAATTCCACCCTTTAATTAAAAACTAGAACATATTTCCATTGATACATTTAGAACGTCAGTTTCTAGAAGTGTGAGGATGTGACGGATTAGGAATCATCTCTTTTCAGCTCTCAGGAGATGAACAACTGGACCTGTACTGTCTTCCTCCACGATATCCAGTGCTGTCTGACTAACAAGTAGTTGTTTGCCTTCAGAGGCTGGCTTGCCCATCTTCCCATGTCTACTTCCACTACTTTCTTCTGTGCAGCTCAGTGTGTCCTAAGCAGGGTATGAACCCTTTCCTAGCTGGAAGCAGTCTGTCATGATTTTGTATGAGCTTGCCAGTCCCCAAATACCAGAAGCTACGTTCTTAAAAACGGATCTCTTCCGTTATAGTTCAATAAAATGGCATTTTTTTCCAGTTAAATTAGTGAGTGACTCAAGCCTACCTCCAGCAAAGCCAACTGGGAGCCATCAGGGACACATGTTCAAAGCACATGAAGGTGAATGTCCTCTCAAAGCTTTTAGATATCTTTACCAGAGAATGTAACTGTGCACAAGAATTAAACTACCCAAGCAGTTGCAACATACTTAAATCACAGATTCAGTGAGGACAGCCATAGGTTCTTTATGGCACATGTATGACAAGTCAGAGAGGATATAGTTCCAGGACATCATTTGCTTCAGGGGCAAAACTGTTTTGAGATGTTTCCATCCCCTCTCCACCCTAAACTGCCTTTCTCACTTAGCTGAGTCCAACAGTTTGTACAGCTCCCCGGAAAACATATCTATGAAATGATCTGGAGCTTCCCTCTGCAAACAGTTGTATCAGCCCAGAGGGGAAACCAAGAAGAAAACCTGGGGACACAAATGAGTAGCCAGGGCATGCGGGAACATTTTAAGCTAGCTTCACTGTTAAATAAAGTGCATTATGGTAACAAATGCTGAAGAACACTGTATCTGTTATGCATGGGGGAAGTCAGCAACCCCAGCTAAACAGGCAAAAGACACATATAAATGGCCTGTTTGTGGCCAGAGCAATAGAGGGCTGCATGGGTGCTTTCAGACTTTCCAAATCCATGTCTGGTTATGGTAGAAGCTCTCTTATTTTACTGCTGCTTAAACAGCTACAATAATTCCCACAGATTAATTTTTAATTGGGAAAGCTAGTCATAAACAACTCTGCTCCAAATTTCTGTTCTCAAGAAGATGACAGCTATTTTAAAAACATTTACTTACCAGGCAAAACATGCATTTTATACAGTAGCTTCAGCTTCTCTGTAAGATCTCCGTGGCACGCTGCACCTAAACAGCATTATATACAGTATGTTAATACTCAGCATTCAACGCCACTCTATTTATTATTGCTACAATATTTCATTTTAGAAGCTGCTACATTTACTCTAGGAAGCACTGTACTCCCTTTACAGCCTGAGATCATAAGGCAGTCACTTGACTTCTAAGATCATACAGTCTGCAGCAGAAATAGCAAGAGAACACAGACCACCTTACCCTGAATTTTGTATTTCAGCCTTGGGTCGTTCATTAAATGACTATTTTATAACGCTCAAAAATAATCTATGATCATCACATTACCACTCAAAAAAGCCTCCAGCTGAAAGTTAAGACGACCTTTTTGTGTGGACTTCAAACTTTCTGATCTGAGGATCCAATAACAACATCACATGATTTAGAACAATAAGATATTTACCAAAAAAAGAGAGAGAAATTCAAGTAAACGACGTTTTTCACAGCTTAGCAACGAGCTAGACTGACGTTCAGGCAATACTTTCTAGTGATTTATCCACCTCAACCCCAATTCCTTTCAGGCCTACACTACAATTAGCTATATGAAATCCAAGCGGTCTATTGTAGCCCCTCCTTCCAATTAATCAAATGGATATTAGTTCATTTTGAAGTACTGAAATAACCGATAATCGGACTTCTTCATAAACCTTACTTGTTATGACATGTAATTCATAAACAAATGAATCAGCCTTCATTAATTATGTTACGCACAGATTTATTTTACCTTACAGGCTACCGTGTCAACTTATCTCTGCTATGCAAACTACAAAGGGTGGTTTGGCAAATACTAACAATCATAGTCTCCTGTAAAGCTTAAGACTACAATAAATACAGATGTTAGGCCAAAGAATTGAGTACATCTACTTTAGTCATTTTGCTTTCAACTTCGTCCTTTTCAAGCACAAAACCTCCTTATGTTCCTATCTGGTGTACCACACTGCACAGATAATGCTTTCTCTTCCGGTGAAACTGTGTCTTAGGTCATGCACCCAGGTACCATGTGAAGTGCCTCACTGCTAAAGGTGACATGAAATAACCAAAGCACAGAATGGGCTGCAGTTCTGCGTCCTCCAGCAACGGCTAGGGATGCATTCACCAAAATAGGATTCAGGGCACAGGATACCCGGTGACACAAGTAGGCTTGTTCCTCTCCCTGTCCCCAGATATGCAGAGAACTGAAAAAGCTCAACTGCTACTGCTTTTCGCTTTTTGCCTGAGATAAATCTGTGTGTGCTTCCTAATGCCAGGAATTAGGATATAATTTTTCCCCTCAAAATGGATGTGAATGAAGACAACACAATGCAGGACAAGTCTACCAAAGATGCTATCTGGACTCTCTCAGACACAGCCCTCTGGGTCTCCTCTGGGAGAGGCCAGAAAGTTTTACAAAGGGAAGAACAGCCTACTGGCAATTTGCAGGAACTGCCTGGCAGTTAGCTGCAGCAGGCTACCCAAGATCTGAGGATTGATGCTGTATTAAACAATAATAACAAAAAAAAATTAGGCTACATTCACAAAGACAACAGAAGAGGAATGGACCTCTGGTAGATGTGCCCCTATTATGGAGAGTTAGGGGAGACCTTTGTACGGCTGGACACCTCAGCTCAGGCCACCATTTTGACCTGCACGCTGCAGTACAGGGATAATTTCATAGGAGAGCCCAGAGAATTCAGTGGACTCCTGCACAGCCCCTGCATCCCTGAACAGCAAAGCAGATAACCATGCTGAGGGCCTTGTGAACGGCACTGGGGAGGCGGTAAGACCATTCTTAGTCCCAACCAGAAATACTTCCTTCCTGGCACTCTGGAGTCACAGGTCTTAAAACCTTCAACAACTTTCAACAAGTCTTGTCTTTTTGCAGTACGAGTCTCAGATGATGCGTCACCAGTTTTTATCCAGAAGCTTTAAATTTACTTTGTAATAAGAGAAGAAACCGTGCCTGGAAGAGAGAATAACTACACCCTTCGAATCGTTCTACCTGAAACAGCAACAGTGAAAGCTGCCACCTTCACACTGCAACCAATGCCCTCACACACACCTACTCTTACCCCTCTCGGGGCTTGACCACCACACCCCTTTTCATGGCATGACTAGGAACAACCTTCACTGAGCCCCCTTTCTGACTGTTCTCCGTCAATATTATGCAGGTGTCAAGTCTTTTCTGAGCAGAATGTCATATGTGCAGTTTCCCCCCTGTCTTCTTTGAGGCCATTAACAAAGTAATTAAACAGGTTAGAACTTTATTCTGTTAATATAAAACTTAGTAGCAACATAAAAGTGTTGGCTTCAGTTGCGCCTCTCGAACACAGGTGGAGGGGTGTGGAGTGTTTGTACAGCATTTAGCTCCCTTAAAGAACACTCAGGTACCCCTTGAGAGACACAGTTTTCATGGTGCCGACTTTTGCACGAGGCTGTGGCGAGCACTGCAGTCACTGGAGAGGCGGAAGAGCTGCATACTCTGAGAAGGGAGTATTGCAAACACATGATGGGAGCCAGGGGGCCACTCTGAGTCTATGTGAAAATCTCTCTAGCTTACTGGAATCCTGAGTCAACAATGGACATGCTATAATCCAGCGTGGCACGGGGGTGTGGGCAAGCTTCTTCACGAGTGAATGCCTCACACAGCTCACAACCAAGGCTGACAACCCTTTCTAAGCAGGACAACTCCTAGAGCAAACTAATCAAGACCACTCCTTTATTTGAACTTGCAGTAACACGACAGTAAACAAGAGAAGAATATGCTGGGTTGTTCCATCTTTGCTCAGCTGAGGCCCTAGAGGCACCTCAAGTAGGAGGTTCTTGAGCTATTTGCTGCAGGGGCTATGAAAAGGAAATGGAGATTCCCAGTTGCAATTACAGTGCTCTCATATCCCAAGGATTTCATGCTGACACAGAAGCCGCGACACACAGCACCCCTTTTTACCTCCTCTTCATGGAGCTCCAAGAAGGAGTCAGTGGCGTCAAAGAGAGGCTTCAAGGGAACAAATCCTTATGGCTACATGGAATAAGGCCATTGAAAGAGAGAGTTGTGAAATGGAAATGCTTCAGGTGCCATGGCTGCTTCAGCCATCAACAAGCACCCTCTGAGATGGGCCATGCCTAGGGAATACTTGAATAGGACGCTTCCTTTAGGAAATACAGGCTTGAGTAACCAGGGCCAGAGTCCAATACTGCTGTTTGGACACAGTAAGAAGAGAGAGGACAGTGCCCACAGGCGACCTCCAGAATGCCCATGCTCTGACCACGCTTTCCAGGACAGCCACAAGGAAAAGGCAACACAGTCCCCTGTTGAGCAGACACGTCCTGCTCCAACAGAAGATATTCCTCATTTAGGAGATTCCTAGCCCAGGCATATTGGGTTGGTGAGGCAGACTGAAGCAGCTGATGTTTGTGGAATTTTTAAAAGTCCTGGGGCACGGTGAAATATGCTCAAACAAATCCCATGCTGTTTTTGTTGACTGTGTTGTCCTTGCTACCATTCATGTACTTCTTAAACAAAAAAGGGGTTGGGGGGGGTTGACTTTTTAAAAAAAAACAAAAAAAACCCCAAAAAAACCAAAAAAACCCAGTTTTTGAGCTATGCCACATTGGGCTTAGTTTCTGAAAAAATGTGGTTTTGCAGAACGAGCAGTTTTGATTGTTTAGCCCATTGAAGATTTTAGGTCAGTCATGTTGGCTTATAGACACATTTGTGCATTTTACATTCATTTCTGTTCACAGTGCTCAACACTGTTCCTTGTTCTTATTACTCATTATTGGTTCTAAAAAATGCTGTCTCAACCAATAACTGGTTGATTGTTATTAACAGCATCCTGTAAGCAGCAAGAGTAGTTAATCCATGGGTCATATCTCAAAAGGCCACTAAGTGTTACCTGGCAAACAGTCCCTCATATACAATTCAGAACTGCATCATAGGAAGCACTGGTTTTTTGGATGATGTGAAGGGGAGGTGTGCAATCAGTTTTACTGTCACATAGCTACTTTGCACCTGTGAGAACAGGTGTTACCGTTGCTGTACAGAGGTTTTCATGCAAGGCTGCATTTGGAGCCCTAATGCTTAAAAATACTGTTACAAATAGTTGCTGAAAGCCAGATTAGGCAACCTTTTCTCTCTCAAAAAGGACCAAAACGTAAAGCTGGAGGAAACGTCAGGTTGCCATGAAATAACACGATAGATGGTGAGATGTTGGTCACTTGCAGGGAATAATTCCTGCCGTATTCAGAAAAGGGGTGACCACCTCCTACCTCATCTTTGCTTCCGCATGTTAATCCTGGGGCTTGCACATTCTCTTTGTTGCGATATTGACTTTCACATCTTGAAATCTTGCTTCTTCAAGACTTGCATGGGCCGTAATCTCCGTTAATGACATTCAGCCTCCCTATCTGACCTGCACCTCCACTTTCTCCTTTTTAGGTGACTTCCATCCTGGTCTCTTCTCTTAGTCTGCAGTCTTGGTTATTGATTTCAGAAGTAATATAGGTAGTAGCTCGCACTGCATATACTGTGCGGAGCGATACCTTCCCCTCACACAGGGACACATGTATGTGGGGTGTCAGCAGACTTCTAAAGAGCAGCACTTTTATTCAGCAGCAAACAAAACTAGCATCCTCACTCTATCCTTCCCCTGCCCCTTATATGTGCACATAAATTTCTCAGAAGTCTTCTTCCTGAACAACCAAGGGAGCAAACGCTGCCTTTCTCCCCTTTCCAAAACTGGTAGCACTGACAAAAGGTATAAATTTCCAACTTTCAGGGGAAGTTTAAAGAGCAGATCACAAAATGCAGTGTCACAGAGAGGAACACTCTCAAAAGGCTTTCCCAAAGGAAATACTTTGATTAGAAGTAATCACACCATTAAGCACACAAGTTGCAGGTCATTTTCGTGTTGAGAGTTAGCAGGCAGAGAAATCCTCAGACCCTAATGGATGTGTAGTTCCTGTGTGGTCCTTCTCCCAGTGTGATACACCACTGGCTAATGTAGATGCACCTACTGAAACCAGCCTAAACCCCAGTGGGAACCACTGTCACAGGCATGACAAAATAAACTGGACAGTAGCATGAACAGCTCTTAAAACAAAGGTGACTTATGCAAATTGGCATACATCAAACTCAAACTCATTATCTGATAGCTAATATAACATCTGTGTTTCTGAAGGACTGGGTCCCCTTTAGAAACAAACTGCTGTGGTCAGATTATTTTGAGAGTGCTGTGAATTGTCCTTACTTAGCCCAGAGACGAATTCACGGAAGTTGATGAGCAAGTCTCCGTTTTCATCAAGGAGCCTGAATAAGCGCGCAGCTAATACATCTGAATGAGTTCCACATGCCCAAGGAAAGAGGAGAGCGAACATCCCCTTGAACTGCTCAAAGTCAATACGGTACTGCTCCAGATAGGGCAGGCTGGGATCATGCCGGTCAATAGCATTGCTGTTTCCTCCCCAGTAGCAGCTAGTCAGATGTTCTGCCTGAACAGAAGGCAAATGCTGTGAGATTGTCATCACCTCTGTAAACAACTCATCGCTATCAATGATAAAAAAAGGAATCAAAATAACTCATACACACACATTCTTAAAACAACACAAGGCTAGCAGATGTATTTCCATCTACCTAGCCCTTGCACTTCTGCAAGAGGTTTCTCCTCTAGCCAGCACAAAAAGACATCCCTTTACAAAAAAGAAGATAAAGCAAAACTTTTTCTCCTCCCAGGCAGAGGAAACATGAAATACATGTTTGTTACAGAGCAGTAAGCAGCCGTGACTCACTTATATACACAGGCTTGTTGTGCTTAGTCACCCTCTTCAACCTCACCACACAGTCAAGTCAGAAAGGGGACTCTCATGAACTCTTTAATTTCAGAGCATATGAAAATAGCTGTTTATTTGAAAGATTCTTTTGTTGAACTATATAGTCTCAAAAATACTGTACAAAGTCCTAGTCTTTCAGTCTTACTGAAGTGAGTGAAAATTCTGGAGCTGATTTTGGTGGAATCTAATTCAAAATGATTCAGAAGCTTAGAGAAGGAGATCCTAGCACTGCACAGTGATCAACTGAGGTGGACTCTCTGACTTGGTCTCACTGATTCCATGGAAGACTGAAAGAAGGCACTGCAGGATTTGGACAATTCTAAGACCTGACATTACAGATGGGAAACTGAAAGGAAAGAAATTCTTCATGGTACACCAAAAAATCTGTTATAACAAAAAAGAGGAAGAAAGTGTCTTGTTTTAAGGCACTGTGCATGAAGGTGAAGCTAAAGCATTTAGCTGCTTTTACTGCTCACCTTTAAATTTGTAAATCTAATGGTATTACTGTACAATCAACTTAGAAAGACACATCACTTTGTGACACTAAATTTCCATGTAAGCATTAACAATGGCAAAAGTCAGCTATTGTGATATGGAAGTATTAAACTGTCCGAGATAATAGAATAAAGGTATTTCTGTCCTAAATTCCAAAATTTGCGTCAGGTAGAGAGACACATACGTGACTTTCTAAAGACTGATCAAAAGCCTCTATCCACTTTTTCATTGTAATAGTTTTCATCAGCACATTCATTTTTCCATGGACAAATCATATAGTGAATTACTTGTTTCCTGAGTGTTTAAAAACTGGTTAGGGTTTTTTTGTATATTCAATAATACAGCAGCTAATTCAAGTTTGTATTAAGATACCTGATAGAAAGTAACTCACAGACTCAACCGGTCTTTTAGAAAAGACACAGTCCCATATCAAAAATAAAGTTTGCATTTCCTGCAGGCACATGATCGCATCTTCACTTAGCTTTACCTTGAAAAGAGCATACAGTTCCTCCAGTTCATCGATAGTAAAAGAAGTCTCTGTCACAATAGTTCGTACCTTTTGAAACATAACATTAATAGTTACGGATTTGAAATCCATGTCTTATTGAAAAGCTAATTTAAATTTCAGAAACTGACTGACCTTAATCTTTGCAAAGAACACTACTTCAATACTTACCACGTTGCGCTTTGTAGTATCTTCAAGGGTTTGGATAACTTTCAGCCTTTGTTTGAATCTCATTTGTTCAATTAAATCTGCTCGGATACTTCCAAATTTCTTAAAAGAGAAAAAGAAGTACAGGATAGTCTGTGTATTAATATTTGGAATACTTAGCTTGCCTTTAATGTGTTTGAGAAATTAATTTAATTATGTGATATACCACAAATGGTGTATTTTAAAAAAACCTGCTGTTAAGGCATTTTTCTAACACCTGACAAAGTTACAAAGACTTTAGGAATATAGCACTAGATTTTATTGTTCCCAATAACCTATTTTCATTTAATTTGAAAGCTCTTTATTAAGTTACAAATCCTCACATCTCAAACCATAATCTCAGTAGTTCAAAATTTGTTGCTCGGCAAATCTCTATGAATAGATTATTTCGTAACTCCTTCTGCAGGGTTTTATCTCAGCTTGTCCTGGAATCTCTCTTAATTACTACAGAGAGAGAAGATATTTAGACTAACTGGATCTCTAACAGCAGAGACAGTATAGCAGTCCTTACGTTCATGAGGATCTGAAACCAAGCATCAAGAATGCAACTTCCATTAGGAAGAAGATCCTCTCAAGTGCCCAAGTCTTATTTTCAGAAGTTTTTTTCACAATGCACATAACAGCCTCAGGGATCTCCTGCATATACTACAGAAGCATCCTAGGGGAAAATCTATTAGGAATAGTATTCCATGTTTTCATATGTAGAAGAATGCCCAATCCCTAAGATTTATTTTTGTAACTCCAAGTAGAAGTTTTTTGCCATCAAGAAAACATCTGTAACGTACTTAGAAATGCACAGATGACCAGCAGGAACAATAATGCCAGACATCAAGTATGCCACATAAAAAGGGCGTGGACAGATTTATATATTTCCAGTGCAAGTGCATCTACATAAGCAGGTCATAATTTGCTAGCACATTCTTGTGTGATCAAATTAACGCTAAAGCTGCGTTTATCTGTAAAGCTGTGCACCTTTATCATGTACCTTGGGAGTAAAAAGATGTTTTATGTACTCGAAGCATTTTGCAAATAAAGAAGTCTTTTGAAAAAATGGAATCTAGATAAACATCCAAGAATACCAAGCATCACAGAGGTCATAAAACCTTGAAAAGATAGGTCTTTTGTGGCTCTGAGGCCACATCTATTCCATTAATCTGGTCTGGAGGCCAAATGAGATGGTCTGTCCACAGCCATACAACTAAAACTCATGTAGCCTACAGAAAAGGAAGGTTGCATGCAATTACCTTCTGCGAATGGTCCCTTGCCCATGTCAACTTTCAAATCATACAAGGATCATTGTTGGAAGCGTGTCACTTGTTCTAGGTGAAAACCGTATCAAACCTTTCAACAGCACATACCTTTGAGTGTCAGTTGTTTAGCTAAAATGGCCAAGATCCAGATACTACTATAGATGTAGCTGAAGTGTTCAAGGCCTATTTTTTTCCAAATTAACTAACACACAAATCAAAGGAGTTAAGCACATAACAGCTCTGAATATCTGAGTCTACACTCCACTGACAGCTAGTGAGCTATGCATAGGCTGCTCACAGTAAGCAGCTATAGTGATTATGCATTATTTCAGTCACTTCTATTGTAATTATTGTAACACCAGGCTCTATGGCTTCTGAATTAATTGCAAAATTGAATGAAAGGTAAGAGATTTCTTACTAAAAAGTATTTTCAGTAAATGAAAAAAATCACTGGCAGGGTAAAATGTACTTGTCATGTATATTCCCTTATTTCAAGAATGTTCCTCTTTTAACAGTAGAAAGCCACTTCAATACCATCACAGAGAGGGGTGCTAATCACTTAATTACCAAAAAATTCCTCTGCCATCACTTCGGCTTTCACTGGAGACTTCTCATATGTGAATCTGACATGATTACCTAAGAGCTGGACAGGATCAGAACATGATGGAAAGTAGCTCTTCATAAGACAATCCAAATATTGTGCTTTTGCCAGTCCTACACCTTCACCAGGTTCTCAGACTCATCACGCTCCCATGACAAATATCATAGGGCAGTCTGCAAGGGACAAGGTTTTGCCCCCGTTGGGGGGCGGTGTGTGCGCGTGTTTGAGGGAGGGCAAAGGACTCAAGAAAAAGCATTTTTTTCAGTGGTAGGTCTTCCTGTTTTTTTGTAAACAATAACTGTCTAGAAGATTAAGGATAGATGGTTACCCAACAAGTACCTTTAAGAACTTAAATTCTAAAAATAGCAAAGATATGCTCACTTACTTGTATTTCGCTCTTCGTAGCTGAAACAAAGCTAACAGTGAGCTCCCAGCCCTGACTGCACACAACTTATTGAGGAACATAACACCCATTGAGTAACAGATGCCTTGAGGTTTTTTTATCTTGATAGTTTACTATTGAATTGTTGGGGGTTTTTTTAATAATCAAATCAACCAACAATGACTCTCCTGAAACTAATTCTCTCTTTGCAGCCAGCTCCTGCCTTCCTCACAGTTCTTCACTCCCCATGCTATTTGTTTGCCTAATTATACTGGACTACAGCTGGTTATTTATCTAGAAGGAGCTACAAGGTTCTGTGCTGCACAAGCCCCAAAAAGACAGACTGGTTCTGCACGGATTCAGGTTATTCATCTAAAAGCAGTTAAGCCAATGCAAGCTGTCTTCATGATGAGGAAATAAAAAAAATACAAGGGAAACAGAATTTCACATAAACGTCCTTCTCCCCATTCTAACATTGTGTGAAGGACATCTAACTTGATCCAGTTTGCCCTTCAGCGTAGAATACACTAAGGACTACCTACTTCCTTGTTAAATAGATATCATGTTATTAAAGCAAGGAGGTTTTAGGGACATAGGAAGTGCCTCTGAAACAGCTGTCATATTGCTAAGTATGAACCTACATCCTGAACTAAAAATACGAATTTACCCTGCATGTCAATGGAAGGAAAGAAGGAAATTAAGGAGAATGACTCTTTAAAGTTATTCTTTAATTTTTTTTTTAATAAAAATTAATATGTCAGTGTAATCATCAGGGGTATTTTAACTGATGGCTTATTTTTAAAATTTAAGGACAATGAAGCTGGTTTGCAAATTTCAGGTTTTTTGCAGGCTTTGTCCTGTGCTTTACAGATATTAGTTACTGCCAGCTCCTTTCACCTGAAATTTTTTTAGCTTTGGTGATCATACAGAAGCTAGTGGCCCATGGCCATAATCAGCATTTGCTGAAAAAGAAAAGGTAAAAGAAACAAAGTTCCACTGATCATAGAAAGGTCTTCCAAAGTCATATAGATTTCACTAATATTTCAGTTTGGAAAAGCATTAAAAAGCTTAGATGAGAATTGACCTTTTCTGAATTACAAGTTCAGCCTTTTGTTTGTAAATCACTTTTTGGTTGTGGGCTGCCCTCCTTTGATGCTGCAGGCTTCTGTACAAAACAGCTCCAATTAAAAGTTTTGGTTAAAAGAAAGACTAACCCTTCTCCCCTGCCCCATTTCGGACTTCTGAGATGAGTCTGTATTTCTTTTATGTTCTTTCAGTTCCAAGCAAAGCCAAACTATAGGGTATCAAATTTCTCTGTAAAGCAGAACTAGTGTGGGTTGGCAAGTTCCTGTTAAGAAATTTTATCCTACCTCATAAGAAGACCTGATTAGTCTGAAGATATCCACCTCAGGATAAGGCTCTACATCATCACTGAGCAGTGAGTGAAGATGAGGAATCGGTGGAAGAGTGCTGTCCTTATTAGTTACGCTGTCCAAATATCTGGTGGGGGGGGGAAGAAAAAAAAAAAGAAATGAGAAACCCAAGATTCATTTGTATCCCCTCCCTTCTGAGGGTTAACAAAATAAGGGTTACATATAGATTATCAAATGTAAAAGTGATCAAGCCACTCTCTACTAATGAACTACAGGACTTTTGACATCAGTAATTTCACAAATCCTAGCACTGCTTTTTCTCAAAGAGAGCTAAGGTAACCCTGGTAGTTCATTATCCTTATCAAGAAATAGCTCAAATATAGCTAGTCACAAACGCTTAATGAAGAGGTTTGTTGCTTCTGGCTGTTTAAATATGCTAAAGGAATTGTGACACCATGGGAACAAGGGTCAGCATGCTTCAGTCTACATACCCCCCTGTCCTACTACTGCCCAACCTTGCTGCAAGGGACTTTAAGGGCTTGTTCCTCCCACCAGTACAGCTGCTGTAGATCATCTGTCTTCCACCCTGCAGCTGCAGAACATTTAAATCCTCAGCAAGCACTGGGGTTTACTTCAGAGAAAACACAACCACAGCCTTCTTTAATCCCAAAGAAATTAAAACCAGACTTCAGTAAGGCTATACTAATGAAACTTATTAGGAAAAAAATTACAAAGTTTCAGCAGCATCTTGAAAACTAAACGCTACGAGGAAATCAGAGGTTACGCTCAGCAGTATTAGTTTGTATTAAATGACTCAATCCAGTCTATTTATCAGCCCCCCGCTTCACTGAACTCTATTCATTCAAGAGCCTACCTAATTCTTCTGAGTTCTGTTTATTCCATTCCCAAAACAATTTCCCTTGAGATCAAGGCTTTTTCTTAGCAGCATTTAAAAGGTAGCAGGCAAAAGATGAAGTAACAAAAACCATATAATGAAGTAAAATAATCAACCAAACGAAGTTTCTATAACCAGGTTTGGCAAGTTTATTTGAATGTCTTGAAAGAAGAATTTATATCTTGTTGGTCACTTAACATTATTTTAAGATAATATAAAGAGTACCTTATATGGGTGAAAGGAAACTATAGGCCTGTAAAAGATTTACATATATTGTACTGGTTTAAATTGAGTATTTCAGCATAGAAGAACACAAATCAGAAAAGTAACCAAAAAGAAGAATAAAATGAAGAGACTGTTTTCTGTAATAAATACCTTCCCAAGACTGTCATGGCTTCTCCATCATCTTTACAGTTAAGCAGCTTGTCTACATTAGCATCGAGGACAGCAAGCGCTAACTGAAATATCACCTTTATTCCTTCACAGAAGAAACAATCCACAACGACCACTGCACTTTCAAATGGCATTACACTGAGGAAAAGAGTGAGGAACCA
>WAAD01008208.1:0-55769 GCA_013389945.1 Fregata magnificens
CTCTAGCATGTCATGGTCGCTAAGCCCAAGATGGCAGCTCCCAACCAACTACTGAAGTTGTTCCTGAAGGTGTTGTCCTGGCTCTGTGATCTTCTGGTCTCTCGCCTGAATACGGATGGTTCCAGTGTCAGTAGATGAGATAACGCTTCAGAGTAAGTGTTGGATTTCAGTGTCAGTGAATTCAGGCCTCCAGAATTAGGTAAAATGTTGAACACAGGTGAAAGGGGTGGAGGAGCAGAAGGCAGATAAATAGGTCTGACTCTGAGAAAATGAAATTCTCTTCTGTGAGGGTGCTTCTGGCTGAAAGGTAGAAACAAAAGTTGGAAACACCAGGTTTCGCTGCCTTCCATCCTGCACGGGTCAGGCATCTGCCACGGCTATCACAGAGACAGGCGAAGCAGCTGCCCTCCTGTATCATTTTCAGAAATGTACATTCTTGTCCACTGAACGTGTAAAATCCAGAATAATCAGACTTTTGTCGCGCCTGTGCCACAGAGAGGATGCTGACTTGTGCGTGGCAGATAAATGAAGCGAGCATTGCTCCAGGCTGTACCCAGCTGATGGGCTGCTGCTTCTGGGAGGAGGATGGCTCGGTGGCTCATACAACAGCTCCTGACCTGCTCCAGTCTTCTGTCTGGTGTTGTAAGGTTAACTTGAGCGCAGGTCTGGGTGCTTTCCTGCATTGGGCTGAGGAGCGGGCTGGCTCAGGGTGTCCTCATTCATCCTTGGTGCAGGGAGGCACTGGCTGTCAGACGGGTGGGCTGGATGATGGGTGGTATGCACCTCCGCTGTCTGATTTTAATCTCTTGCTGCAAACAAGTTGGTCTTCTCAGCTTCCCTCAGCCCAACCCAAAGTAATTGCTTTTCTCTTACATTGTTTTGAATTTGTCTCCTCTAAATGCCTAATCGGTGCCCTTGCTTAATCAAGGTGTTCTCCCTCAGTGCCAAGCTTGGCATGGAAGATTTCAGGCACTGTGCCACCAATTCAGCACCAAGTGTCTGTCGAAATGGGAAAAGGAACCTCTTGCAACAAAAAATACAATTAAACAGCACCTGGCAGTTTATACAAAGCTCAGGAATCCATAAACTTTATGTGTTGCTGCAAAACAGTTGCAGATGGTCTAAACTGATGATTAAATATTGCTGCTGTTCTGCCCAGAAAGTCTGTGCCCAGATCCTCTGTGTCTGGTCTCTGATTATGGAGGGTAATTAAGGGGACAAAGCCAACTCTGGTTCTTTTCAGAGATCTCTTTCAATTGTCTTGGGAGGCAATAAGGGAGATTATTTTACTTCTCATTAAATGCAGATTTCACCACTGTGAGCGATCATTACAAATTGCTAATTTTTTAAATGGAATATTAGTAAAATCAAATAACAAAAGAAGCAGTAAATAATGGGATAAGGTCTGACTTCACCGAGCTGGGCAATCTCCCCGTTGTTTGAATGGGTTGAGTGCAGTTTGTAGTGGGATGGATCTTCACCTATCAGTGGAGGCGCATAATAATTTCTGCTGCTGTTATAGATAATTTACTATAAATCTGCAATGTAATGGATGTCTCTGATGGCAGAGGCAGCTCAGCCAAGCAGGTTGTTGGCTACTTACAGCCTTATTACCCTGGTAGCTCTTGTCCTGCCTGTGGGTTAAAAGGAGGAGCTGTCACCAGCTCAGCCACTGGCCCGCAGCGCTCGGCTCGGCTCCGCTCCTGGGGAGTACAGGCCCCACGCTACAGAACTTGTGTTGGTACACTAACGGGGTTGCAAGTGATTCTTTAGTTTACTTTTCAGGGTGTTATCTTTGGCCACCAAAACAGAGTGTGTGTAAAAGTCTGTCAAGGCAGGTCCCTGCCCTGCGCAGCTCCCCGCAGGGGTCCCGATGGTCGTGCTCCTTGGGGCAGTTTGGAGCCTCACGAGTGAGTTCCAGACAGGGGTTCATTCTCTCTGAAAGTAATGATCTGTACCCATGTAGATGCAGTGCACATCTTTCATTTCATTTGCCTCAGTTTGTGTGATTTTGGAGCTCTTGGGAATTTCTGAGATTCCTGAGATTTCTGGATTTTCCTGGTAGCAGTTCTTTCAGTTTTTAACGCTCAGATCCTGCACCATCTAGAAGTGTTGTGCTTCGGGAAGAAAAAACACGAAAAGTAAGATTGATAGTAGCCCGGTTTATCACAAATGTTGGAAACAAAATTAAGAAGCTAGTGAAGATACCTCGGGAGATTTGGGGCTTGCTTTCAGGAGTCCTAAATTGACAGCTAATGTGTAGCTTTCTGCAGTGGCTCTTCTGAGCAGGCTGCAGCTGGCTGAGATGTGGTCGCAAAAGAAGCTGCATTCCTTATGAAGATTTGTTTCAGATTTCATTAACAAATAATTTCTGAGCTTCACAGTAACAAGGTTACTTACAAAGCAGATGTCTTGGTAATATGCAACTCCATTACTGAGACTTCTCTAAACCTTCCTGATGTTTGGAGAAGGCTGGAAGCAGTCAGGGGCCTAAACAATATGTTTTCAGATTCTATGGAATGCTTAATCCTGATATTAATGTGCAATCACTGTTTTGAGGGAGACCAGGCAGGGGCCCTGGGCAGATCACTGTTCTTTGCTTTAGGACGTAACATCTCTCACCTTCACCGCACACAAGGCTGATGCTGTTGTTTCTGCTGCCCAGACCAAAGGGCAGGCTCTGCGTTACATGTCCGTGCACAGATGAAGACCTGTGTCCGGTGTGTATTTCTCGAGGAGGTCTGCCACCTGAAGCCTCGGACCCAGGCTGTAACAGCTTAGGATATGTCAGTTAACATCCAAAGCAAATACAGCTGAAGGCTAGAAGAGAAACAGAAAGATAATTCTCCAATCACCAGCTTTTCTTTACTTTTTTCTATTTTATAAAAGTCAGCTTTTTTTAAACCCTTTTGTGTTCGTTGTTTTTTGTGTGGTGATATCAGTGTTAGATTTAAATGAAAATGTCTTCCGAATAAATTACCGTGAATGCACTGCATTCAACAGGAACAAAATTAAGCTTAACTAACAAAACAATTTAAAAATGCTTTTCTTGTGCATTTTCTAATGAACTCCATCTTCTTGCCAAATACACCTTAGCACAACTGAGTAAAAAACCCCACAATTTATTTCTCAAATTATTAACTTTCCCTATTCTACCAGAAAGCAAAACTTGTGTAGATGTGTGTGAAGCTATGAAATTATTTAAATAAATGTGTTTAGACGCAATATATGTGTTTGCTTAGCAAAATGCACCAGTCTCAGTGCAACAATGTATGTGCTTAATTCTTGTTGGTTGGTAACAGTCCTTTAGAAAATACAAATGCAAACCAAAGATGAAAATCAATGAACAGAAGCTAATGTTTGCCTTAAATCAGTTGTTCATGACTGTGCATCTCTTGTGAAATGAGCAGAAAGCCAGGTGTTTCACTTATGCCTTGATTTCTTAGTCTTAATAGTGCTGGTTGGAAAATGGCAATATTCTCAGTAAGGTTTTGCATAACATCAATAACGAGAGGAAAAACCTTAATGCCTGCTTAATAGCATTTGCCAGGGAATTCAATTACTGTCTGTTGCCAATATGTTGGCAGCATTAATAATTGCATGCTGGGCACTTCCATAATTTATCATAATGATTTCTGTTACATATTGTAGAAGATTCCTCCCCCCCAACAATGCATAAATACAAAAAAGGATAAAATAATTGAGATTGAAACAGGGTGTAAATTCTGATACTAAGGATTGTGTACTCAGAGGAAATGGGGTTGGTTTCATGATGGAGTTTTAATTTAGATTTTGTTCTGGTGATATAGTCCCTTCCCATGGTACATTACTTTGCATCTGACAAACCACCAGCTCCCTTGGTCCCTCATTACAGCTGCAGTCTCGTTGAGGTTTTTGTTCCTTCTTTAATGTTTAGAAACGAGAGTGAGGAATGAGATTCTGACTCCTTAAATTAGGAGCATCCAAGGCAGATCTTGTAGGGCTTTTTGCTGTAAATTTCAGGACTTTTTATGTCACTAATTTCTATATCTGTGTTTGTAACATTAATCTGTCGAAGGCGGTTTAGGATAGATTGGGTATTATCGAGGAGTGAGTGGAAGGACAGAGACCTGTGTGCCATTAAGGGCACCGAGTAAGGAATATGTATTTACCAAAGCTTTTTCCTTAGATGATGTCATTTAGAAGAGCACCTTTTTTCTTTTTCTTTCCTTTATTGGGTTGCTAATTGCCTGGGGGGAGGGTTTGAATTACTGGTTGTTGGCAATGACAGATTTGTTTCCAAATGGATCTATGTGAAATTATATTTTAATGTACCTAGAAGATAAGTAATAGGAGTCTGCTTAAAAAAAAAGACAACAACAACAACCCCCCAGAAAAACAACCCACAAAACCCTCCAAGCAAATAAATTTTTCATTTCAAAGAATCTCCAGGTATGCTTCTGCTTCATGGCTATAGAATTATGAGCTGAGTAACTGCTTTAAAAGTGCATGAGAGCACTTTAGAAGAGTTTTGTCAGGAATGTACCACCGTAATGGAAACAGCAAAGAAGATGTAGTCAGAAAGGAGATAGATAACTGAGTTTGAATAGGTCTAGCTGGGAGCAAGCACCTAGAGCTTTGATTTGTGGTAATATGTTGTCTGGGAAACTTGATTCTGCATCTTCCTCAAAGTGGTGACAACATGGTAGCCCTGAAAACATGTGGTAGTGGTCAGTCTGCTGTCCAGTTTGCGCCTCATAATTAACACTTCAAGTGCTTTTCTGAGTGGGGGTGTGTGTCTTTTTTTGGTTTGGTTTGGGTTTGGTTTTTTTTTTTTTTTCCACATCTCTCCTGAAAGCAGTCTTCTTGAGAGCAGAGCTTGCATTTGATAGTTTTTCCTTTATATTGACATAAATACATAAACGCTCTCTGGGTTGTGCAGAGAAGCAGTTGTAGCTGGTCTGCAGCATGTGCATCATAATTGAATCACAGCGGGATTGCCTTATGGGCCTGAAAGATTTATGGCCCTCAGGGGACCAAAAGTTCCCAACCTGCTGGGGAGCTGGAAATTCCCACCTTGACGCCCACACTTGTGCTGGACCTGGCAGGAGAATGACACTGTCACCTATTCCCTCTGCATTTTTCTTTCTTGCTTTGAATCAAAACTGAGGAGAATCCAAATCTCAGTTAAAAAGCAAGTCTTATGTTTGTGAAAGCATGATGTGACTTTTATGATTTTAGACAAAGGGACCCACAAAGCAGAAGAGTGGGGTCTTCCTGCCAGATAATGTTTTAGGAAATAGGCTGAACAAATGCTAGACCTAATGGGGTTACGAAATCATCTACCAGGCAACTTGAGCAGCTGATAGAAAGTAGAAATATTTTTCTTATTGTTTTCATTGTTCTTAGCACACAGGCTCCTTTTAAATAGTAAAGAATTAAGCTTTGTTTTCCTGTAGTTATAGAGCATGCAGTACTCCTGTTCCAGCTTGGGTGTCCTTCAAAAAAATATGAGAGACCAAAACTCCTTGTAGTTTTTGAGGGAGAGAGTTTTTCCTTCTATTGCAAATGCTTTCATCCCTTTTTGCCTAAATTAAAACATGGGATTAGGGTTAATGGACTTTTTCTTGTCCTTGGCAAATTACCTTTACTTTTGACAATTCAATAGAAAACGTGGAGTAAAATAATAAGTTGTTCCAAGCAAACTGTAAAGGTACAGGCACTGTTTACTATGGTGCCAAGCCCCTGCAGAACTGCAGCAAGCAACAATACTCCTGTCCTGCATACTCTAAATTAAGCTTCGATTCTGCATTCAAGTGTCAGCAAACTAGACAGAAGGATGGGGGAAGTCAATGTGAATTAGGATGCACACAAGAATTCAATATAATCTCATATACTAGGAGGGTAAAAATTATCTTTCACTGCTATCTGCTTGAGCATATTGGTCTTCTGTCTGTAAAACATAAGGTTGTCTTAGCTGACTCAGCTGATTCCAGATCCTTAAGATGGTCAGCTATACAGCCACTGAGCAGTTCAGTTTGGCCACTTCTTGTCTTTGAAATACTAGTCTTTGCTGCCTACGAAGATATTTTCCCGTGAATTGTGTTCATAGATCAAACAAGGTAGGATGTTGACATAGCTCTTGGCAGAGCCATTCATCTACTCGTGATGTTCCACTTCACTAAATTAATTTCCTTTCCAGTTTTCAGAGTTGTTAAGCATTCTGTAAGCAAATGTTTTAAACAACTTGTAAGAATTTCCTCAGTATGTCTTGTAATATTGGTGTTCTGGTTTGCAAGGGTCACAAAAGACTTGTATTCATTCACCTTATTTCTCTGACTTTAGCCTAACAGAGGGACAAAACGACCCCGTGATGAAGAGGAAGAAGAAATCAAAGCACGTCGGAAACAAGCTAGTGCACGAGAGCACAGTCGTCACAGGGAAGAGGAGTCTGTTGCGCTGGAAGAAACTGATGATGAGAAGAAGAAACTTCTTCAGATAATTGAGAGGGATGGAGAAGAGGAAGAGGAAGAAGTAAATCACTAGTGTCCTGTGGGAAAGGGGAGGCAGTGGGAAATAAGCAAACACTAAATCACTTCTCTGTGATTTCCATTTCTTACCATGTAGATGATGAGACTACCTGGTGATTTTCACATGCCTCATACAGCTTAAAGTTATGGTTTTACTTTCCTGCCCTGCAGGGTATTAATTTCAAATGGGCTTCTCAAAGATATCCTCTGAAGGTTTAAAGCTGGAGGGCAAAAGGAAGAGGGAAGGGAAAGCTTTCAAGCTTAATCTCTGTTTTAGGCTGAGAATACCGAAATCACCTTCTAAAATATATTTTTAGGAAAAAGTTTCTGTATTCTAACCAGTTTCCTAACTCTATTATTCTCATCAGTACCCCCAGCAATGCAGTTTCTCCCACTCTCCCCCTCTTTGTAGCTGTGCAGCAGCAGCAGCAGCAAATAAGCAAACATTCTTCTATACGAGAAAGGTCTTGGGTCAGAGGAGGGGGGTAGCAGCTGTCAAGGGGAAATGATTTCAAGCCTTGGAGACAGAAATCCAATGCAGCATTGGCCTTTCTGCCAAGGGCCAGGGAAAAGATCACTTTATAAATGTGACACATGGATTGGTATAAATCTAGAAGATATTTGCTTCTTGCTGCCTGTGTCCTGTTTGATAAAAAAACAAGTGATATTCACCACTGCAGAATCATGTAGGTTTGTAAAATATCATTGTCCTTTGTATACAGCATTGCTAGCATTCGTCTCTGAAAATCTCCCTCGTTTTTTTGATGTTGAGCTATTGCCATTACAGTTGTTACTGATAGCGGAGAAAGATAATGCAGGATTTCTGTAGAATTTGAACTCCAATGAGGATGAATGGACGTAGCCAGAAGTCCTGTTGACTGGCTAGAGTCTTGTGGATTCCTGCAGTGTACAAGTCCCTCGTCTTTGTCAAGTGGAGTTCTCCCATCCAGGCATTTTAAGGGCTGGAAGTCCAAGGTTTCTTTAGGACCAAAATGTCTTGTTTATTATCTTGGAATGCAGTTAATGTAAGTGCCATCAAAATGCACTTTGTACCAGTAAATTTGATGGAAGGAAGCTAAGCTGTAGGACACTGTAATACTGAATGCAAATTAAATACAAGATACAAAGCTGATCCTAATGGAGATGTTGTAGTGATACATGTTAGAGAAAGCAAAGAATCAAATAAAATAGAGGGAAGCAGTGTCAGCGTGTGTGACAGTGTCTTTGTGGATTGAAATCCCATTGCAGGAAGAATATGGTTTGGGTACTGTAGTATTGATTACCTGAATGGGATGGTGACGTGAGTGGGATGGTGCTAAGACAGGTTGCACTTGAGAACGTAGGAAATCCAATAATAACGGAAGACTTGTGCTGATGTTATTATTGTAATGGAGTTTGCTGAAGAAATAGAAATTTTCTATCTCGTACAAGATTGCTGCTTAGAGTCGCTAACCAAAGAATCTTCAACACCAGAAGCAACTCTTGATTTAATGCTGAATGGGAGATGGGACACAAAACTTGGTGTAAGATGTGAAGGAGTCTGGTTTGTTTTTTGTTTTGAGAACTTCTCTTTAATAGTGATTGTAACATAGTCAAATAGAGGAGAGGGAGGAGGTTACGCAAGAAAATCTATATCATCAATGTTTTATTAAAAGAAGTGCATTAAAATCTTGAAACAAGGAAAATAACAGAATCGTGTAGGTGTCAGGGAGGTAGCTGAAGTTATATTACTGCTGTACAGTAAATGTATAATGCCAACTGAGAAACACCTTAGAAGAATTAAAAAAATAAAGTACTAGAGTAAAATATTGATATATTTTTTTTTCCTTTAGAAAAAGACTTTAAAATAGAAGTGAAAGGTTATCCAAGTGAGGAAAATACGAAAGAACATAAACTCAGGCAGTTAAATGTAGACTTACAAAAAGAAATAGCACAATGGACTTCTGAAAAGAAACTATCCATGGGCATAAACTGCTAATCCAGATTTACTCTAACATGTCAGAAGGAAAAAGCCTCAATATGCACTGATGGTGCCAGGTAGTAACAGGTGTAAAAGAACAGCTCAAGGAAGATGAGCCATTGCAAAACTGGTGGTTTTTTGTTTTTTTTTTTCATCGATACTTGGTTTCAGAAAGTGTAGGGAAGCTCTCCTGGTTCTTTTCTAAAGAACCTTCCATTGGTAAACCCCTGGTTTATAAAAACCCGACTTAGAAGGTTTTGCTCTGGGGAGCTTGCTCAGGTCAGTGTTGGAGTAAATCAATAAATGAATAGCAATGGTGTATGAGTTTTTTGGCAGCTTTCTGCAGTGAGACTTCCAGGGGTTGCTGTTTGTTCCTGAAGGGTCTGGGCCTGACTGCAGTCTCACCGCGTCGCTGTACTCTTTTGCGTTTTGCCGGCTAATTGTTCCAACCATCCAAAGCTCTGTTTTCTGCCCTTTCCGATTTGGCTAGGAGGAACCTTTGGATGAAAGTTCAGTGAAGAAGATGATTCTCACCTTTGAGAAGAGATCTTACAAAAACCAGGAGCTGCGGATCAAGTTTCCTGACAATCCAGAGAAGTAAGATTATGCTCGGCCCCTCTCTGTTACCCTTTTTTCTTTTGATTTTGGGTTTCAGCCCTAAATCAATTTCTTGAATATACAGACGTTTTCAGTTACATAAGGCTTATGTAACAGCAGTTCTTGCCATGTAGTTCTTCTAAATTGTATTTGAAACTAACTTTGTTGGTTAAAAATGGCATTATCGAGATTCTGGTGGTGGCTGGTATACGGTCAGCAGCACGGAGAGGATAATTAGCAATGAAGGGAGAAGTTCTAGTTTATTAAATTCTTGCTGTTGTTAATATTATAGATTGTGAAACTTCGGTATTAAAACTCAAGTTTATGTTGTTTTCATTTTGGGAGCGCAGGAATTCAATAAGGTTTCGTTAGTTTCGGTTTAGGTATCTAAGTAAGTGGCTTGGCTCTCAAACCAAGAGTTCAGAGTGCTAACGAGCTCTCCCAACATCAGTCCTCTTTGCAGTTGGCATCGGAGGGTCATCAGCCATGCTGCAGTTCTCTTGCTTTTCAGGGGCTCCTCCTGTGCACTGTTCCCAAGCAATGGTCTCTTCCCCACTGATAGGCAGGTGGTAGGTGTTTGGGGGGTGGGCTGAAAGATTGAGATCCTTGATAGGTGAGTCTTGCTTTGCAAATAATTGAAGGTTTCATTGATCAGTTTGTGTGAAGGTGTTGTGCTTGCATATGCAGTCAGCAGTCTGTGTGGGAAGAAAGTAATTTCATATTATGGAGCTTTCAGATGCTGTGGTGAGCAAAACGGCTGGATGGGGTCTGAAAGCCAAACTTTGTGTGTGTTTCTTTCCACACCTGTGGTTCTAGTGAGCCTCTTCCTCCTTTAATGGACTTTTGTTATTCATGTTAAATGAATTTCTTCCTACGCTTGAGTGCCATTATTTTTTGTCCAGTTTGCTGTTCTTTCACCCAAATTCTTTTTATGGACTTTACTTCAGACTAATACAACCCACATACTAATGTGTGGTAGCTAGGGAAAGTGCATCGCTCTGGAGAATTTATTTTATATGCAGGGTTTTTTTTCCATGTGTAGCTACAACCTCTTGGGTTTTTTTAAGTTCTAGAACTAATTTACAGAATTGGAACAAATCTGTGTAAATCTCTGTGTAAATTATATAGTAGGAAGGCTTATCCTACTATGTGATTAAACTTCAAGGGACAGGCATAGGACAAGATGAGGCACAGACTGCCTCTAGGAGTTCTGGACTCAGTGACGTTGACATGACCGCAGAGGATCAAAAGTGCCGGTGCCATGTGCAGCGGGGGTGATAAGTCTTACCTGGAAGGCGGTGGTCTCTGATTTGAAAAGGGCTGTGCATTGAACACAACTGATGTACTTTTTGCCTTTTTATTAACCGTTTTTGTCTTGCCCCAGGTTCATGGAGTCCGAACTGGATTTAAATGACATCATTCAGGAAATGCATGTGATCGCGACAATGCCAGACCTGTATCACCTGCTGGTGGAGCTGAACGCTGTGCAGTCTCTCCTTGGGCTGCTGGGACACGACAACACAGATATCCTTCAGTTGTTAAAACAGCTCTCCTCTGAGAGGCTTTCTACAGACTTTTCTGTAATCTCTTATATCCTGCTTTCACAGGCTCCTGTATATGTTTTTCTCTTCTTTTCCACTGCACTGAATTTATGTCGTCTCTTTTTTTTTTCCAAGTGAAAGCCTTCTTTGTTCAAGTAATATTGATTCTGAATTTTTTCAGTGCTGTTATTCTCCTTTCTTGTTTTATGACCCTTTCATCTGGGTTTGAGTGGCTGAGTTAGAGTGTGAGCAGATGAACAATACAGGAAAAGCTAAAGTATGGGCTTAGCAGTGTATAGCCTTTAACTGTGTGCAAACTTTGTCTGGAATAGCCCCCAGTAAAAATGAAACCAATTTACCCCTTTTTGTTGAGAGCTGAGCTGTCACGCTTTCAGCTATTTGCCATGGACTAGCTCACCACAGTGCTAAACCTTAGTCTGTAAATGTGATAAATTCTTCATGTGTCCATACCTTTAATTTGGTGTGCTGAGAGATTGAGGTTGTGGGTAGCCCCTGTGGTTATGTAAATATCCAGAGACATTTCCATGCTCAGTCAGTTCTTGTGTCACTGAACCTGATCCCTATGTGCACCTGTCCCTTGTTCCTCTGAAGATCTGAGGACATCTCAGAGTTTTCTGTCTATACTGTTAAAGATTTGGGTAGTTTTGAACAAAAACAGTGTCATTTTTTGAATATTGTGGTGCCTTGATGCTTAGCCGTCAGCTGATAAATAGAACTATGCCTGGCTTACCATTGTGCAGTCTTTAAAAGTAGAGCTCAGCCTGCATTGCTTGTAGAATACTCTGCAGTAGATTAAGCTGAAAAATTGTGACATGATTTGAGAGATTGTGTGTCTGTGTCCTGAGAAACGTTAGTGAATGGAGGGAGCAGTGAAGTCCAGTGGAAAGGGCACTGGACTTAGACTTGGGACTACAGCAGGCTTTTCTTTTTTTTCCTTTTTATTGATTCATGACCTTAGGAAAGTAATTTATTCTTTACTTCTTTATGTGTAAAGAAGTAGATAATAGTTACCAGCTTTTCTGAGGTGTTTTGAAATATGCAATGTTAAAAAGAGTGTTAGTGCTATATGTTGTGGTCCGATGCACAGATCTTGGTTTTCTTTTTTAGCACTTTTCCTTATAGTACTGTCCATTTAGAAGTCATAATTCGTTCTTTCTAAGTGGGTGCAGTGATCAGAAGATAAAAACAAAACGTAAATATTTTATTGCATACCAGTTTATATTTCCCAAACACGTAAGCAGTGCTTTCTATT
Source organism: Fregata magnificens (assembly GCA_013389945.1). NCBI lineage: Eukaryota > Metazoa > Chordata > Aves > Suliformes > Fregatidae > Fregata > Fregata magnificens. Next base: position 11,881 of record WAAD01008208.1, read on the forward strand.
TTGACTTGTATCTAGCTGACCCTTGATGTGGTGAATGCTGGTCCCTGCAAAACAGCAAACACCACAGCGTTCCTTATCTGTCATCTGTAATGGAAATTACTCTCAAGTAAATGTTTGTTAACAATTTACTGTTGTACAGTGGGAAACACCTACCATGCATAACCAATTTAATGGCTACCATAGTTTCATTACTTTTTTTCTTTTGCCAGACACCGCAGGCTTTTTGTGTACTATGTGCATGGCATTAAAAGCTTATGCTGAATTTCTCATTCACAGGGAAAATATAAACTATGGGGATTTTAACTGGGATAGCAGAGCCGATTCATAACTGGAGTGCACAGGAATACAGCTTGCTTTGTCCTTTCAGCCATGAAAAGCTGTGTCCGAGGGTCACTGCTGCTGTCAAAGACTTGTCAGTATTTCCACTGTGAACTCTTTTTAATTGGTTTGCAACTTGCCTGTCAGTTAGTTTACGGGTAGAAATTTTGCTTGTGAATTGCAATTTTGGGAGAAGTATATTTCTTGTTATAAAACTGCTGAAGTGTTTTCACATCCATTGGAAGCAGGACAGAGGCTGTAGTAATTCCTCTTCACTGTGCTGCTGCTGCTTATGTACAGGATAGAAACACTATTGAAGTGAGGCATCTAGACATAAAACTAAATTGATACAGCTCAAGTTTTCTAGTGACTTTTTGCTAAAATGAAGGGAAAAAGATTTTAAAAATGAGTTCTTCAAGGAGAGAAGTAAACAAATGGCTCTTCAGATGCAATTTAAATGTAGTGTCTTGAGGGACTAATGCAAGGAGACAAAAGCAATGTCCAGGGGGAGCAAATAATCTGCTGAATGATTCATGCAGTTTTACACAAAACATGTGAATGAAAGATGATCACCGACAAGATTTTATTAATGAAAGCCAGGAAAGCTTCAAGTGAGGTTTTGCTTTCCTATCTCCTAAATTTTATAGGACAACTGATACTCTCACTGGAAGCCTCAACAGAAGCTCCCTAGACAGGAATGCCCTGCAAGATGAACTCTTCTGACTGCTAGAGTTATTTGCTGTGCACTCTCAGAACAATCTGGCTCAGTTGTCTTTATAGCACCCAGTAGGTAGCAGTAGTCTTCAGTTAGTTCCTCGCTTAGCCTTCTCTTCTATGGGTTGATCAAACCCCATTCCCTCAGTCTTTCCTCATACACCATGTGCTAGCCCTCTGACCATCTCAGTGGTCTTCCACTCTCCTGAGTCCAGTATGTCAGGGTCTGTCTTTTATTGGGAGAGCCCACAACTGAACAAAATATTCTACGTGTTGCCTCATGAGTGCCAAGCAGCAGGTAAGAATTCCTTCTCTTGACCTGCTGGTTTTGCTTTTGCTAATGCAGTGCAGTCTGTGATTAGCCTTCGTCACTGCAGTGGCACGCTGCTGACTTGCCTTCAGTTTGTCCACCAGAACTTCCAGATTCTCTTCTGCAGAGCTTACCTCTCCAGTCAGCCCCAGCACATGCACTTGTTCCCTCCCAGGTACAGGACTTTGCATTTGTTGAACTTCATGAGGTTCCTATTGGCCCGTTCCTCCAGCTTTTGTTAATAGTTGATTACCTGCAGAATAAATGTAAGGCAGGTTATTTTCTCTTAACTTGCTTATTGACTCACACTCCAACTTGCTTTTAAAAATTGTACCCTGGCACCTTTGACCATGTTTTTGTATAAGCACAAGTGACTGTCTGCCCAGTGAGGAGTAATCACCCTCCTGTTTGGTTCTTGATGGCAGTTGCACCTGGAAGTGACATCTACTCATCAAGAAAATGTACAGATAGCTTTGGCTTGGTTAAGGAGTGCTGTAGGGTATAAAGAAAGTAGAAGTTTTACTGATACACATCTTCTGCAGCACCTGGACATAGGTTAACTTGGGACTGGGACAGGCAGCTCTCTTACAGTCTTTCCTGAGAGTAGGTAAGTCACAACTGAAACCTTGCTAAGAAAAGATATATGAAAATACTTTTCCTACTGCTGCTTGTGTGTCTGAGCAAATGCACAAATAGGAGAACTGGGAGGCTGGATTGTTAGCCTGTGCATTTTAAAGAGATTCATCACAAAGTTGTTATATAGGACATGCAGAAAACTGCATATCCTGTTCTACCCCTGTGGGACTCGGGCAAGATTGATCAGCATGTCTGAGAGAATAGGAAAGTGGGTCTAATGAGGTGGAATACGTCTCATCGTACAAGAGAGCTCTGTAGCAGTCAGGGGAACCATGTGTTATGCAGCCCAGAGTTAATGAGTGAAAATTGGGCTGGCAGAAGCTATGCTGTTCCTGCGAGGTCCACGGTTAGAGGAGCATGCTGTCCTAATTGGGCCGGGCAGAAGGGGGTGATTGCTCCTGCTTCCTGCAGTGGCCTTGTTAGGTGCGTGCCGTATCAGGTTAGCAGGGGTATCACTGAGAGCAGAATACCCAAATCAGATTATTGTAACTCATTTCTCTTTGCTTATATTCAATCTTGACAGTGCAAGATGGTGCCTAGTTATACCAACTCTAGCAATTTTGATCTGAAAAAATACAAAAGTATCATCAAGAAACAGTAAAATTGCCTGATACAGTAAGCACAGAGTCACATTTGTTTTTATCATTCCTAATTCTTAGGATTCCTTGATTTTAGTGCTTACGAGGACTGTCTGCTGAAGTAGTCTCTCTGCTCTTGGCTCTCGTATTCCTGTGCCCCACTGCTGTAATGTATTACCAGTTGTTTTGGATCGTGTTGTGAGCACGCTGGCCTAAAAGCAATCTGCTTTTGATATTAAATGTGTCTGCCTCTGTGTTGGTTGTCCTTAACACCTAGCACATGTCTCCATAGCTGTGGTAGACTTGCTTCAAGAACTGACTGATATAGATACTCTCCATGAGAGTGAAGAAGGAGCTGGAGTCCTCATAGACGCTCTAGTAAGTAGTGAGCTCCAAATTATTTTAATGCCTGAATGTCTGCCTTACACAGCACAGCAGCGAATACTCTGAACTGCCACACTTTCTGCCGCTGTGGCTATCCATATTGTCAAAACGACGAGGATGTCAGCCAGGTCAGGAGTCTGCTCTCTTGTAACTGAAATGCTGTATTGAGGACCACAATGGGTGTTTTTCATGGAATGCTAGAGTTTGGGGAGTAGGTTCTTCTTGCACCTTGTCTACCACTTCTTTTTTGGAAGGAACACGCTCATGTTGCAAAATTTGTGTAGACTGGGAGATTTTTTCGTGGAGGGAGGGAGAATGAAGTAATATTTGTGACTTGGACAGTGTCCTATTGAAAATAGGAGCTTGACTTGCAGTTTTCTTCCTTCTTGCGGGAAAGGGTGACCTCTATTCACCCATGCAAAATTGAAGTTTGTGGCAGGGCTCACATTGTTATCTGAAGGACAGTGGGGCCATTGTGATCTTTCAGTCTAACCTCTTACATGGGAGACCAGTAGTCTTCTACCCAGTAACTCGTTTCAAACCCAAAAATCTGTGCTTGAACTGGGACATCTGTTGTTATAGTGCGTTTTTCTTAACAAGAATTAAAAGTGTGAAAGTTTTCATGTAACAGAGCTGATGCATTTTAAGGGTGGAGGAGGGTTTAGAGGTAATGATCCTTTTTGGCGTAGAGATTAAACAACCCCAGAAAATTATCTACGTGCAGTAGAAGATGCATTGGTCGGTTGTAAGTGCTCCCTGCCTGGTTAACTCTCTTCTTGAGTGCCTCTTGGTCTCCGTGGTGGTGGACTTCCCCTTTTCATGGCATTTGCGCTGGATGTCTCCTGCTCCTCGCCTGCAGGAGGAGGATGCCGAACCGAGCAGAAGCCCTCCGGAAAACCGATGCCCAGCAAAACTTGAGATTTACACGTCTGTCTTACCTTTGGGCAACTTCTGCTAGTGCATTGCTGTGCTTGTGAATCACTGTGGTTGTGTCTTGTTCTGTAACTATTATGTTGAAATTGAAAGATGGGGAATTACAGGTTTTCTTTTGTTTGCTTTGTTTGGCTGCTCTGTTTTCTCCCGCAATTGTTCTTGTCCAGTTGCTATAATGTTACCTTCCAAAGGTTAATGACAGTGGCCCACAGCTGAGTTCCTCCAGCTGGCCTCTGGGCTGTTCTTAATTACTCTGCCTTTGTGGAAAGATTGCTGGATGAATGAAGTGGTAGAGAGGAACTGCTAGAGAAGATGTTTTCTATAAAATGTGCAGAGAGGTAGTAAATCAAGCAAAGTTCTTTCTCTGTTTTCCTTGTCACCAGTCCACTGATAATAGCCAAGTTTTAGAGTTTTTATTGTCCTCTTTGAAAGAAGCAGGTCAGGCATATCTTGGGAGAAACATTTAGATATCTGCTTTTTAGATTACTTTGTTGTTGTTTTTTGGTTTGGGGTTTTTTTTATTTTGGTTTGGTTTGGGGTTTTTTGTTTTGTGTGGGGTGTTTTTTTAAAGAAAGTAGGTATAATATAGGGTATCTGCAAAGATTGTTGCACTACCTTCCACAGCAGCTGATACTTGTATTTTTTCCATGTGTTCACTGGGCCCAAAGCTAGTTAACAGTGTTTGAATTGGAAATGTTATTTTGTTTAACTTTTCCAAGCTCATGTCCACAGTGGAAAATTAGCCAAAGTCAAGCTGGACTCTGTCCAATTGCAGCTTTAAAAGCATACTTCTTGTGTTAGCTTTTTGATTAGGAGGCTCCACCTGCAGATGTGGGTTTCTGCTCCTGCTGTTGATTTGTCTGGGTTTTGTTAGCTTGCTGAAGTCAACTTGGTACATTCATCTTGCTAGGATTTAAATGCAAGGCTTCAGCTGGTGATAATTCAGCTTTTGGATTTGAATCTGCGTGTGTGAGCATTGTTCCTTCAGCTCTTTGTACCTGTTAAGGTGGAAGATATAACAAAAATGTGGGCAGACCAGCAGTAAACAGTTGAAAGTGGAGCTGCTTGCAGAGCTGACAGCTAGCCCATCCGTGGTAGTTTGTGGTGCCTCGCACTTAAGAATTCTGAGGGATTATAAATCAATCAGGCTGGTTCAGGAAATAAGACTGTGACAAGGTGCATGTTTTCCTCCAGATGTTTTTCTGTTTAATCTGAAACACAAAAGTTGTTTAATTAATTAGGACAAATATAGTGGCAGATTTACTTGGTGAATCCTTCGCTTCCTCTGAGATTTTTGGAGCAAGGTTGTTCATGTCTTCTGATCATGTCTGGCAGGATGTTTCAGTAGGGCTTATTGATTTTTATTAACACTCCCCCCCGTTCTTTCTCCATCATCTTCCTTTTTTCAGTCGTCTTTCTTATCTTTTTATCTTTCCCATGACCCCGGTGATGTAGGTGGAGGGCCAGGTCGTGGCCTTGTTGGTCCAGAATTTAGAGCGCCTGGATGAAAGTGTGAAAGAGGAAGCTGATGGTGTCCATAACACACTGGGTAAGTGGCTGTTGCACAGCCTCTCGCTTTTTCCTGTATTTTGTACAAAAGGGCAGTGGGTTATCCCTCCCCTTCCTTTTGTCCCTACCTCCTTTCCCCTTGAACTGCCAATACTAGGGTCGAGGACCTAGTGCAGCTTTCGTTCAAGCACAACTTTAACTCACAGTAAAGCCTAGTCCCTTGAGCCAGCGTTTGTTGCATGACTGCTGGTAAAGTGCTTCTTCCCAAAGCAATTATGTAGGGAGGTGCTGGTACACAGATGAAACTGTGCGCTGCACCAGAGGGTGTGCTCTGCCGCCCGTGTATTTACTATGTACTTATCTGTGAGCTCCACTTACTCTGTTACGAGAGCTGTTTATGTCTTAGCAATATATTTGACTTTCAGGTAGTAAAACATTTGTATTTCATATAAGTACATCATTACCTCTCTGTTTCCCAGTCTTTGCACAGCACAGTAACTGCTTTGCAGTGTGTCGCTGTTATTAGCAGTTAGACCATCATCCACTCCTTTCAGTCATTTGGGATTGTAATCTCCCGAGGACTGGAAGAATGAGAGAGACTGGAGACAAGAGTTTTGGAATTTTTACTGCTGCTGCTGTTGTTAGTTTAGTTTTGTGCAGTGAGAATTGCTGCTGGAGTAAAGGGAAAGTATCTTAGCCTTCTTCCAGCAGGAGCTGGTGTCACACTGAGGATGGACTGTGTGGGCAATGTAAAAACTGAGAGAATATAAAAAACCTGAGCTTAAGTCTCACTCAAAAAAAAAAAAAAAAAAAAAAAAAAAAAAAAAAAAAAAAAAAAAAAAAAATTTTGAGAAAAAAAAAAAAAAGGTAATTTTGTGAATAAGGTGTAACTTCGAGAAGAGCAGTGCAGCCCTAGGAAGGACCTGGCAAAGCAGTATTGATACACGCCTGAGCTGAACTGCAGGTGGGGAAGAATGACTGTTTTCTGTGCCCTTCTTCTCAGCAATCGTTGAGAACATGGCAGAGTTCCGACCAGAGATGTGCACTGAAGCTGCGCAGCAGGGCCTCATGCAGTGGTTGCTCAAGAGACTGAAGGTGAGCTTGTTTTCCTGTTGTCCTTTGGGACTTATCACAAAAAAACCAGACAGGCCACTGATCTGGAAGCTGGTGTGCTTGAGACGGTGTTTGGCACAATATTAAAGGCCCAAGGCTGTTTATTATTGGGGCTTCCATTTGCATAGGTATGTTTGTCACAAGTTCTAACATTTGTGAATACAGTGAATTCAGAACTTGCCTCAAACTGGGAAGTACGTCCATTTTAACTTATTATAAACTAACAAAATTGAAGGAGTTGGCTTTATGTGTAAGAAGCTCTACACAACGTTATGCAAGTCCGTGAGTAGAAGCACTCTCGTTTTCGTAGTGTTTGCCTGGAAGAGTATCTGTAATGGTGAGTCTTCTTGAAGGGTTTTACTTGTTTCTGTGGGAGTTCTTTTTGGTAATATGTCCCTGATCCTGCCATGGGAACTATGGTCTTTTCTGCAGAGTTGGACCCTTCACAGCACTACAAAACAACGCTCGGGCTCCAACCCCTGATGTGGTCGTCCCCAGTAGCTGCAATACCGCTGCATTCCTAGCTTAAACATCAGTAGTGCTAGAGCCCTGCTAGTGCTTGCCTTCCTTCTATAGACCAGTTAGTATGAACTTAAAACATCGCTTAAAATAAGCCAGTTTTGCATGCTTGTGTGTGTTGGAGAAGCCAAGTTAAGGACAAAAAGTTAGAATTCAGAGTTTGTATCCTCTGCGGTTTTAGTTTAAATGGACATACTTCTGTCTTGTCTTTATCTTGTAAACGTCTTACAGTAGAACGTGTCTTTTTTCTGTTCGTATGATTCCTGTATGGTGGATTTCTGGTCCATGGCTGAGACCTGTAGGAATATAAAAGCTGACCAGTGAGCGGGGAAACTAATAAAGACCATTTTATGCCTTTGCTTCCTACATTTCTAACGCTTTTTTGAGGTTCAGGTGGTGTCTTTGTTTAACTGCTGGTGGTGGTGGCTTTTTTCTTTGAACTCATCTAATTGCCTTTTGAATTCAAAATTACTTTTTGATACTCTTAGCATCCTGTGGCCAGTGAGTTACACAGTTTAACTCCGTCTTGCGTGAAAAGATGCCTAAACATTCCCTGGAAAATACTGCAGGAAAGGAATGGATAGTTCAGCTCTCTTACAGAGCTAGTGAAGGAAATTTAGCAAACAGATTCTAGCTTTTTCCTAACCCTGTTAGTAAGGTGTTAGCACTTCCATACTTAAATGTGTCTATGGTTAGAAGGCCTCTGAATCACAGAAATACTCTATGAGCTTTCTAAGTGTGCAGATCCCCATCTGTGCCCCTCATATACTTGTTAGCAGAAGTAACCTATAATTTCTCACTACGGGTAGTAACATAGTTATATTCCTTTTGCTTAAAAACAAAAAGTGAAGTTAATTTCATTCCGGGCAGGTATGTACTGCTGCCTGCCTTGTAATTACTCTGGCAGCTGAAAGACTTAGAAACTTGGGAGAGCAAAATAATCACAACTTGGATTCCCCTGCTTGGTGCCACAGAAAATGAATGTTCAAGGCGTTCAAAACTTGGTGCTGAATGTGTCTTTGCTTTACCCTGGCATGTGTTAACTTTGTCTCGTTTTGGGGATGTGTGATCAGGCAGTGCTTTTTCTTGCTTACATGCTGTCATTGTGGGGAGCCGCACGCTAATGAAACCCTCGCCCAGGCGCCTTCGCTACTGGCAGCGCTTGGTCTTGATTCTCTCGCCCTGACAGATGTGGTTAGAATTAAACCAGGATCTCAGCATCTGGGTAGAGCGTTGTGCTGCTGAAGAATGTCTACGGGATGAGTTTTAAAATGAGGGTTCTGCCTAGGCGTCGGTAAGGACATCTGGCACACAGCACCGAGTGTGAATTTCTGTTTTCTGACTGCATTTCAGGTTGCATAATTGTATTCTGACTGTCAGAACTGCCTCGGAAAGCTCAGATGGAGAGCTTAATAGCTCACTTCTCCAAACATAAGCAGGGTTTGATGATGATGTGTGCAGCCTTGAGAGAACAGAGCGTTGTTTCCTAACGCTTGCCGTAGGACAGCGGTTGGTACGGACTGTGATGGGAGCCAGCAGAGCTGTACAGCACTGAGCACCTGCCACCTTCCCCCTCTCTGCCACTGATTGCTTGGAAGTGTTATGTGGCTGCTATAAATACCATCATCTACAGAGTGGTTGGGGATTGTTTGGAATGAAAAGCTTTATTTAAAGTCAATACTTTGTGGCATTTGGGATCTTCCTGCTTTTCATGTTTTTCTGTTGCATGGTGCTTGTGTTTTGTGACCTTTTCTTTGGTAGCAGGTCGGGATAATTGGCCCATGCATAGCCTTGCGCAGGCAGGTTCACTCAGTCAAGCTGCAGGTAGTTGTGCATTTGGGGAAAAAGATTGTGGGTGACAAATGGTATGTTTTAAGCCTAGTACTTATTGCNTTTAAAAATTGTTTTGTTTATTTTATAAATTCCTTCAGCAAACCAATTTGCATTATTATCTGATGGGTTAATGTTTAGTCTGTTTCTGTAGATGAAGCAGCTTTGGCAGCATGCAAAAACAATGGATCCAGTTCAGAATCCCACTTCAGGGATTTATTTTTTTTCTTCTGAGGGGAAAAAAAAAAAATCAGCATTTTGGTTTCGTTACGATTTTCTTTTTTAACATATTTGAATGTGGAGGGAATGTATGAAATGAAAGTTCTGTGTCTGTGCAGGCTAAACCAATCTCAGTCCTTCTGATTGTGACATTGTGATCCTCATGCAAAACTCTGGCAGTTACTCTTTAATGTTACTGTGATGTGTTTTCTGAAATTCTGGTTTTGGTTCAGACTTTCAGAATAGGGATATGCCCATGCACTCATATAACATCGTGGAAAATTTATCACAGGAAAGAGATTCCATGTTGCAAACAACTGGAGACTGTTCTTGAGGGTTTTGAGCCAACTTGGTCAAACCTACTTATGTAGGACATCGTGAATGATTAGAGCTGAGTTTCAACACATGTGTGCACGAGCACACACACAGAGACATACACACACCCTGCCCACAGCCCGTCACCCCTGAATCAGAGAGAATTATTACTGTTTTGTCACTGAGGCATACTGCAAAATTACCGCTGTTGTATTTTGGTTTAAGTGTTGTTCATATGTTCAGTGATTTGATTAATGTGTTCTTCAAATCAATGAAACACAGAGAGCCATGCCCTGATGAGCCTCTTGTTCCTTCTTCACCGACAGGCTAAGATGCCTTTTGATGCCAACAAGCTGTACTGCAGTGAGGTGCTGGCTATTTTGCTCCAGAATAACGACGGTGAGACATGCCTCTGGTATTGATATTCTGTTAGGGTAGGATCTAGGCTTCTTTCAGATCACAACAGCACTCCTCTGCCTTCAGCTTCCCTTTGCTTGTGCTCGCTCTCCCGCGTGTGTGTTCTCTCGCATACGCATGCGCCCTCTCTTTCTCTGCAGCCTTTGTACTCTGTCAAGCCGTATTGATTTTGTTGCTGATGTATCAGTGTTAGATGGCTGTAAAATCTGACAGTTAGCTTCATTTTTCTCTCTCTTTTCCCCCTTCCCCCACCTCCGTCTAGACAACAGAGAATTGCTGGGGGAGCTGGATGGGATCGATGTGCTGCTTCAGCAGTTATCTGTGAGTAATTCACATACGCCCTCTCTACCGTCAGGAGACTCGCAGGCTGGGTGTGAGGAGGTGGAACAGATTCTGGGTGTAGCACTGTCCTAGCAATCTGTAGATACTGAAGCACAGCAGTGCTTTATATTTAGTGGTGGCGTAGTCCCTTAATAACTTTCCACGCAAGTGTATCATCCATGGTAAGTGAGGTTAATCCCTGTTTTAAAGATGTTAGCATTGAGGTACACAGAAGTTAAATTATTTTGTTATAATTGCATGGCAAGTTGGAGATAGGCAGGGTTGGAATGTGGCCATCTTCAGCATTCTCCACTCCAAGCACTGGGCTGCATTGTGCCTACATTGGAGGTAGCTGAAGGTAACGTGTTCATAGTTCACTTATATTTCTTGAGGTAGTACTGTTTGCAGCACCCTCAGGTATGCATTGTGCCTAGGAGTTCTCTGGTAATAAGCTTATCCACATGCTTTTGCGAATTGCACAATCAGTGAATTTGCCTTTCCCTTTGGAGGCCCTGTATTGTCTTTAAGACTGCTGGACATTTGTTGGTATACAGTCAGGGCAGTAAAAAGGGCAGCAGAGTTACAAGAGAGAATGCATCAGTGACGTGTATGATTGCTGGCATATGCATATCAGATGCTGAAGGCTTGTGATGTAAAATGTTCATATATACTCTACAACAGTGTGGACCAAATTTGGCCCTCCATTTGGGGGTAATTTTGCTTGCTTTGTCATGCAGGTGTTTAAACGACACAACCCTAGTACAGCAGAAGAACAGGAAATGATGGAGAACCTGTTTGACTCCCTTTGCTCCTGCCTAATGCTCAGTTCCAATCGCGATCGCTTCCTGAAGGGCGAGGGTCTACAGCTGATGAATCTGATGCTTAGGTACCCAGATAACTTTGTTTTTCTTGCCTGCTTTTGACATACCGACACACGTTCTGGCTAGATATTTGTGGTTTTCCATTTATAAAATTTCTGGGTTAGCATATTTGTCTGTCTTCTTTTTGTTTTTTTCCAGCATTTAAGTTGGACCTTCTCAGACATACAAGCTCCACTCTTTGTCTTTAGCTTTGTTTCCTAAGAACTGGGGTTACTACAATAGCTGCTGGAAAGTAGCAGTGCAGATCTGTGTGGCAGACACCCAGATGAAAGAATGCTGTAGGTCAGGCCACTAATCCTCTAAGGATTTAAAAGACCTCTGTGAGGATAAGAGAGAACCTTTGGATGTCCCTAGGGAAAACGTTTTTCCTTTTGTTCCCCAGTTCAAGCTTCACTGTGTTGCGTATCCTCTGAGCTGGTGAATTTTTGTGGATGTTGATAAAAAAATTGCTTTTGTGAAATGGGCATAAGTATGCATTTCTTCTTGTGACATGTTTTATCACACCATGAATCTCCAGGGCTTTTCCGCTCTCTCTTCACTTTTACTTCCTAGCCTGGTACTGAATTGCGTCTTCTGCGCTCACTGGCTTCCTCCAGACCTCAGGACTGGGCGCTGCAGGGCTCTGTCTGGCTTTCCCTGGTGTGCTAGGCTGCGTGTGGTGGCTGGTTAGCAAACACCAACAAGAAATGATGTATTCCTGCAGTGCATGGCTGGGTAATGTACAGCAGCAGGGAACTGAATAAATAACCAAACGTGGATTATTCAAATAGGAACACTGTTTTTTCTTGAGGCTAATTAAAGAAAAGCTCCAAAACTAAGAACTAGAGGGAAGCCTCCCTCTGCCTCGAGTATTAAGCTGCTAAGCTAGCCTTGCAGAACTAATTACTTGGAGTTCTTGTGCCATGTGGGTGGGACTCAGTGTTTGGATTTTTAATAGCTTTTCCCTGTTCTTGGACTCTACCACTCTCTATACCAGGATTCCAGCTGGAAAATTACAAGAGGAAAATTTCTGCCTGGATGCAATCCCCCCTGCTGCCCAGTAGTTGTGAAGGGGTTAGGAGGGACAAAGCATGACTTAACTGCCAACAGCAGCTATGTCTAATGGAAGGAGCTTCCAAGAGCTCAATCTTTTGATGCTTAGGAACCTAACTTATTCTACAGTCTGAATGGGATTGGTAAAGTGACAATGGGAAAAAAGTAACAATTCACGGCATATTTTCTAGAAGCTTATATCACTACTGTCCATAAGCATGGACTATACTGACAGTTGAATTTTCTTTTTTTTTTTAAACTTTTCTAATCTAGTTCAGGTAAGTAGAAAAGTTGAAGTTCTTCTTACCTGGCTGTTTGAGCAAATAATGTGAGTTGATATTTGACTGAGTTTTATCCCTAAACCAGCTCCCTTCTGGCCCTGACTTGTCCGACACTGCAAATCTCATTTAGAGAGAGGAGCACCTAGCTGGGCAGAGAGAGTAAACTTCTTGTGTCTAACGATGTCTTCAGAGTAGAGTTGAAAGTGTTAAGCTGGTACTTTTATTGCTGATTCATGTTTTTCCTCTTTTGAAGAGCTGCCAAGCACTTTTCTTAGTATTTCACACTATCCATGTTGTTGACGTGTCAGTTCATTCCTATACACAATTTTCTTTTTTTGTCTTAATACTCCTAATGAATGAAACTTCAGGATTCTGACACAGGTAATCATGCATGTAACCTAAAACATGTGAAGTCAGTGATGCTCAGCACATGCTTAAAGCTACTTCCATGCTTCAGACTGACTGCCTGGGTCAGAGATGCGATGCTGTCCTGAAGCTTTTACTTTTGGTAGGTGTGGTATTTCCTTATTGGTGTTGTAAGCTTGCTGCTGGTAGGCATGACACAGACGTGACTGTATATGTGTTATTTAAGTAGTTAGCTCAGATCTTCAGAACTGCAGGAACGTGGTGCTAAGCTCTGCTGTCTCTTAGCATCTCTTGAAAACCAACTTTCTGGGTTCTAAGTTTTGGTGCTTTGTCAGTAGTAAGTAGTAAGAGAATGAATGATGTTAGTGTCAAGTACTCTATGGAGAGCATAGGAGATGATTAAGGTAAAAGCAGTGGTTTGTGGTGAAGAAAATTAGGGAGTGGATGCTGGGAGAAGGCGGCTACGTTAGGAGGAGAAGCTTTGGGCATGCTCAGCTGCTGCCATGGGGGGGTACTTGCTTTTGTGGGTCATGGTGTGACTGTAGGTAGAAAGCTCTGCTGGACTTAGCGCTTTGGTGAGGAAAATAGAGCATGTTTCTGTAGCTTTCAAACCACCAAACAAAGCAAAGTGTCTGAGAACTGATGCTGCAAGGTTTTGGTGTTTGTTTGCATGTGGGTTTTTTACATATTTTAATATCCAGAAGATACTAAATGGCTATTAATTCTGTTAGCCTCTGTTATCGTTGGGAGTTCTCTTGGTGTATGCTTAAAAGCTCTTACAGGTTTTTAGTTTTTCTTGGACAGTACTGTTTTGGTAACTGCAGGCTAGCATTGTAAATAGGGAGTGAACCTTGATAGTTGTGATCTAGAGAGCTGCATGGGAGTATTACACTTCTGTATCTTCTTGATACCTTCATGATAAACAACAAAGAATAGAAATGCCATTCAGTTGTGATTGACCACCTCGCCCACAAACAAGGCAGAATATTTTTCTCTCCTGTCGGTGTCCTCTGAAGACTGGGGGGAGAGATCTATTATTTTTTGTTTTTACTTTGAAGGCGGTTAATCATTGTACCATAGTTTGTGCAGATGAAAGGACAAATAAGCAAAGTTGAAAGCTTATTGACATGATGTGAGATAGATAAGCTGTGTGAGAATAAAGATATCAGGCTTGAATCTCTATTACTGTCTTAGAGAACATAGCATTCTGTATCTAGTGCTACCCAATACATCTAGCCAGGTTGTTCTGTTAGTAATGGTCATGCACACAGGCCTGCAGAGAAGTATAGCGTCTTTCAGATGAGCATTTAACATGCTCGAGAGATTCCTATAGACAGGAATGAAAACAGGACTACTTTCTATTATGCTGAGCCCTAAAATGTATGGCCAACAGCGAAAGACGATGTTGTATTGCGTGAACTTCTAGTAGGTCATGGGGAGACAGTGGTAACACCTAAAACGAGCACAATGTGGCTGATGCGCTTTATGTGCATACCCATAGCAAGTCATGTCCTGAACTTGGTGTTGTGGTCTTGGACTTGCAGTGTTGAGGGGGACTTGCAGTTGGCCCCTGGGAGTGGAGCTTCACTGAGCAGGTACGTGGGAGGTGAGCAGAGGGGTCTGGGAAAAGACCAGATTGAGAAGGGCAGGGCCTGTGACAGCAGAAGTGAAGTACGAAGTTTTGAAGTAGGATGAGAACATGGGTATATATAATTATTTGATTTGCATCTCTGCAGCAATGGAGGCTCGTTTATTTTATGGAGTGTCTTTATCAAAAGTAAGATGGTTTATCAAGGTGGTAGCCACCAGTGGAAAGTGTTTAAATGTCACGTAGAATTAAATTCAATTTTTTTTTTTTTTTTAGGTCAGGAAGCACTTTTTAGTACACAGTCCCTCAGCCTTGCCTTGATAACCTAAATGCAGTTTACCTTACAAAGCCAAAAGAGAGAAAAGCAGGCTTGTAATGTCAGTTCCCTTGCGCACACTGACAGGAAGCTTATTGCTTTTGCTGTAAAATTGTGTTAAGGTTTGGAGGAGATGCAGCCACTGGGTTCCCAGGGGATGTGTCAAGAAGATTCTCTGTTGCATAGGAAAAATGACGTGTGGCTTTCCCAGTTATTAACCGAAGGTGCGTGTGTATGCACACAGACAAATGCAGAAAAGGGAGCTTACGGAAACATGCATCACTTGGGCAACACAACTTTCTATTCTGCAGCTATTCAGTGGCTTTTCTTGACCCTCAAAAAAGCATTTGCTCCTGTACAGCAAAAACAAGGTGAAAATGGACAACTCTCTATGGCTCCCCAAAGCTTGACTATAGCTATTTCAGGGTATATTTTTTATGATTATTAAAATCCTTTTATGTTTTCTTGTCCTGCTGTTCCTAATGACCCCATGGAAACTTAGACTGTCTCTTTACTAAATCTTCTGGTTAATTAAACGGAACCATTTTATGCAGCACTTCTCCAGGAAATCTAGTATTCTGCTTTTGCTAGTATTTTGGAAAATGAGAGCTTGTGTTATGCTAATGTGGAAAGTCCAAATAATGTTAGCACGTCATCTTTTTCAAATAATAAAGGTACCAAAAGAGTTTTCTCAGATTTAAAGGTATTAAGAGGAGGAAAACAATGGTTAGCAAATAAAGTTGTAATTCAGAGTTCCCTGTGAAGACTGAGGTCACTCCCTATTTGGTGATACTTACGTATGCTTGTCTTTGAATTAGTGTTCAGCTAGAAGTTACCTCAATAAGCACAGATGAGACTAAGATAAACTGCTTGCCCTCCAGCAGAATAAATATTTCAAATAAAATCAACTCTAGACAGTCCAGTCAAGCAGTTATTGATCTCTAAAAGCCTGAACTTAAACCCAATGAATATTCCAGAGATCAGCTCTGTGCAACCTTCCTAAATGCTGATCAATATGCAATTACTTCCCCTGAAAACATTTCTTATATTGTCTGGCCTAAGTAGTACTTTATTTTTAGCTCCCTGTAGAGCAGAGGTGGGGGTGTTGAGCCACCCTCCTGCACTGCTCTTTGCTCGTGGGTAGAACTCTGCTGCACCAGATCGCAGCTGCACATGGTGCTTTCAACAACCGCTTCGTGCCCATCAGAAGCACCCGTGGCTGCACTGGGCAAAGTAACTTTCTTTTAGGCTGGGGTATTAGTATATGGTGTTTTAGTTTGCATGTTGTTAGGGGCTCACAAAGGTAGATCTCTCTAAAGGGAAGGCGTTTTCCACAGCTCTCTGGAGCCTGGGCTTCAGGAAGCCCTGGGCGAGAAGGCCCTGCTGTTGGATGTGAGGTCCGGGTGGCCAGCTGCTGGGCGGCTCAGTGTGCTCTGTTTGCAGGTGGGCAGGCTGGTCCTGCACTGCTTGGTTGGGCAGGTGTGTGCAAGGGCAGCGTGGGTGCTGCCACCTCCACAGGGGGAAAGAGGAGGGGGCTGAACTGCATGAGTGGTTTGCTCTTTATAGATCCTTATTCCAGGTCCACAATAATATCTGAGCACCTTACAGTAGTGCAGAGCAACTAGTGTGTGTCGAGTAGAATTGTTCTCTCGTCGTCTCTCCAGGGGAAGAGCACAGCTTGTTTCTGGGGGGATTTATTTTTATATGTGCAGGTAGCTATATATTTGTTAGAGAACAAATTCTCTTAGAGAAGAGAAAATCAGAGGAGATTGCCATGCACTTGAGGTAGAAGGTGGTGGGGCTTGTGACCGTCCTGCCCTGGGGGGAATGTCCTCCTGGCCTGGCCTTTGGGGATGCTGGGGGCTCTCGTTCTTCAGCTCACGTTAGCTCCTGCTGACGTTTACATGGTCTGTTGGGTTTATGGGCTGTATTTGCAACTGCTTTTTCAGTTCATGTTTCACAAGATATTTTACATTTTCCCCGGATGAATTATAAATTCCTCTGTTTCTGGTCTGAGAGGTACTGGACTTTCGGAGATCATTTTCAGACCATCTGTGTGTTATTGGTGTGAGTTACCAGCATCAGCATTCTGAACTCGCATTAAAACAGAATAGCCCAGAATGTATCTGCTTCCTTCCAAACGTGATTTCTGCAGGTGGGGTTTTCTTCATTACAGCTGACCACTGAGCTATGCTTACCAGACTTACTCCTTTATTAAATTGAATTATTGCTAGATCTAAATCCTGATCTTTTTGGGGTGGCAGTATTTGCCTTGTGTACCCAACCCAGTCTCCCCTGCCGTTTCGTGCTAGTATTTGTAAGGTGGTGAAGAAATAACTTCTTCAATAGCAAAGAAATAAAAAATAAGAAAATAAAACCATAACAATAAAATATAGAAAATGAAATAAAAAGAAAATAGAAAATGAAATAAAAGACATTAAAAAAGAAATAACCAAGAGAATATTCTCAACCATAGTTTTGAAAAGAGTATTTGTCGATATAATGTTTTAGCTTCTTGAAGAAAATCTTGCTTAGAGCTTGTGCTCAGACTCTTCATACTTTCCTTGTCGTATTCATTTCCCTTTTCATGCTGTTTCTTTAAAGTAGTGTTGTCCAAAGCTCCTCAGGTCCCTGAAAACTTTAACTTGCAGCTTTCTTTTCACAGAGAGAAGAAGATTTCCCGCAGCAGTGCCCTGAAGGTACTGGACCATGCCATGATTGGACCGGAAGGCACAGACAACTGTCACAAGTTTGTTGACATTCTTGGTCTGAGGACCATCTTTCCACTCTTCATGAAATCACCCAAAAAGATAAAGAAAGTTGGAACAACTGAAAAAGAACATGAAGGTAGGCGTGCTTCCAGATCCCTTGTATTGTCATGGAGGAGGTGAATGGAAGGCAAATGTCTGAAAAGTACCTGCAACAAGGAGGGAATGGCACATCACCAGTCTTTTCAGGGCTCCTCCTGCAGCTTTCAGGTCCAGGCAGCCTGCCTGCTCCGTGTTGCAGGCTAGCTGTTGATGACACACTTGCCCTGCTTGTTTTGGTACCAGCAGTTCCTGGCGATTCCATTTCATGTGCTTTTAATAAGTTATTTTACTCCTGTAGGGTCTGTTGTTTGAAGCTCTGACTCTTTGATGCAAAACTCTTTTGAAAAGAGTAATGAGGCAACTACAAATGTCACCTCAAAAGCAGTGTTTTCATGGCTCTGAGCACTGAAGTGTGACTCGATGAACATCAGGCATTGCAGAAATAAACTACATGCTTTTGAAGTTGCCTTTTTTTTTCTTTTTCTATTTTTTTTCCCCTCTCCCCTGGAAAACTCTGCTTTAACAGAAATCTGTTGTGGAGTATTACTGCAGGACCTTATGCTGAACTGAATCTAGGGTCAGTCCCTCCTGCTTCTGCTAACATTACCTTTTCCATTTTGTTGATAATTGACTATGTCTTGGAAGAAACTTTAAATACTGCCAGTGATGCTTGAGGTTTTGTGCCAGTTCATTACTCATCTCATTTCTATAAAGGGTGAATATTGTCAAAAGCTGAAGAGGTGTGAGTGGGTCTCAGGCTTGCCTAGTATCCATCCTTAACTCTTGCAGCAAACCAAGGGAAAATGGAAGGAAACAGCCACAAAATGGGAGCTCTAAACCCAAATACCCTGCTTTGGTACTGTCCTCGCAACTCAGGTGGAACCAGGTGTCCCGATGTTCTCCAAAGCAAAGGCAGGGAGGTGCTGCCTCCTGCAGACCTCGCCGGCGCTGGGCTGAGGCACTGGCTGGGGCTGAGCAGCCCGTTTCTTTGGAAGAGCTGCAGAGCTGGGGGTGGCTCAGCGGGCATCTGCTTGTTCTTGTCCTTCCTGAGGACAGGGTGGTGAGGAAGAGGAGGGGCAAATTCAGCAAGCGGCTGTTTTCTTCTTCAGAACTGTGCCAGTGGTGAGCTGGTAACTACATTTGTTCTAGAGCACCAACATTAAAAGATGATAACACTCTGTGGCAGCAGCTGCTTTCCTAGCATGGGGGGAGAGAAGGGGCTTACCTGCAGCCCAGCACCAGCCATAGGAATGATTCACACACAGGCTGCCAATTCTGGCTGCCTTATCTGTCTTGTATTGTGTTGCTTGTCTTGGATAGATAATGGTGAGGAAGAAATGCTGTCGTGTGTTCTGGGGTTTATGTAATAAAATTGCAGAGAGTGCAGTTGCGCTTAGATGATGGATTTAGGAGATGTTTTGAAATCTTCATTTGCAGTATGAAAATAAGGTTGTTTAACTCTTCCTACTGAGAGAAAGCTCAAGCTAGAATACAAGCTTCTGAGTAGAGATCTGGGTCTGTGGCTCATGTCATTGACTTAATTTTTCAGTTCGGGAAAGTGAGTTAATCTCTGTCTCATCTGCTTCATCTTGAGACTACAGATGACATCTGTGTGCAATCTTGGCTACTGTGAGGATTAGGTAGCAGTCTGGAAAGCCCTAACAGGGTCAGTTCCTAACTATTTCTCTGATAGGAAAAAAAGCAAATCTGCCCTCAGGACAATGGAGTGATCCATGCAAACAGTCTCCGTATCATACCTCCATTTCATTAATATTCAGAAGAAATGGAGGATGATAAGAAGGGTCCAGAAATCAGTTTTATTAAAATAAACTCTCCCTAAAATGCTGTGGTAGTAAGTCCAATTTTCCTTGTTTTGCATCGCTGGGCAGGTGAGTCACTGAATTTCTAACGATGGGAGTTAATTGAGATGTTTAACAGGGTTCCCCTGGAGCTTGTCACAGCCATTGTCCTGACATGTGTATAAGCAGCATAGTATATGTTTTTACTTTGCCAAACGTTGCACCAGCAATACAGTAATTACTCTGTGCTTGGGGGCACTGCTGGTTGATGGTTGGCTCCTGTGAGCCACTGGCTGAGCAGGAATACTGCAAAGACTCCTTGGTGCCTGCTGGTTTTAAAGGAAACGGTGCAGGTCTAGCATGATTGAGAATTGATGCCCTCTGTGCTGTGTTGATCCTAGGAACGCGCTTCTTTCTGCATATCTCTTTGTTTATTTATCAAAAAGAATGCTAGTATTCAGTCTTCTCTTGTCATCTTTTCTTGTAAAAACTTTATCCTGTGTTCAAACTGTTAAAAAAAAAATAATTAAAAATTAATTAGAATGATCCTCTTCTGCTAGGAGAGCATTCATGTATATGTCAAACGGAGGAACATATTCCTTTAAAGGATTAAGTAGAAGGGCTTTGTAGCAGAGGCATCAGTATTTATTAAAAAGCAGTTCTAAGGAGCTGCGCTGTGAACGCATTCACTGTAATGCCATTGAGACTGCATCGGGACAGACACTCATGGTTATGCTGCAAAACATGAACTTCTTAATGGGCTATTAACCCTGGAGCCTAATTACAACTGCTTAAAGGACAACCCTGTTAAAATGCTTCAGCACTGGGTAAGGTACCAAACAGCTCTGTCAGAAGCGTTTGTCCACCAAGACTCTACCTCCTCCGCCTGTCCGGGGCGTCCCTTTGTCTGCAGCTGCAGAAGTGCTGCCAGGCTGCAGGTACCAGCAGCAGCTGGGGCTCAAGGATGCTGTAGCTGTAGTTAGCGGCAGAGATGCTCTTCTCATTGGGCACCCGATGCTCTGTCTTTAGAGCACAAGATCTTTCATATGTGTCTGGTGGTGGTAGGAAAATACTCCCCTTGTCTTTATTTTATAGTAGTGTTGCTTTTTACGTAAGAGACAGTCTGTAAAATAATGTTTATTTTATTGTCTTGAAGGCGGTGTTCTGAATGAGACAAAATAATAAATACCCTGGTGAAAAAAATCTCAATGTGACTGACTTGGTGAGCTTTTATTTATTACAGAAATTTATAATCCAAATTAAATTTGATAAAAATAACTTTTCTGTAATATATTTCTCTCTTTTTTTAAAAGCTAGCATAAAGGTGCCAGTGCTCGTTAGCTACATTTTAAACACTGTCAGTGTTTAAAAATTATTTTACTCTGGGGAGCCTGTGAACAATTTAAATCCAAACTGCACGTATTTATGCTTTATATACACTATGTAATTAGGAAAAAAGAAAGGGAAAATTTCTTAACCATCTTTATGGATGATCTGAGCCTGAAGATTTGGCTGGTGGTGTATAACTGACTACACGTTATCTACAATTGAATTTTGCCTGACTTTGTACAGATCATGATATACTTCTGAGGGTATTAGGTTTGGGAGAAAAATCTCATTTGAAGCAATTTCCCTTTTTCTAAGGCAGTGAAGCAACTCAAAGCAGAAATATTTTGCAGTTGAAGACAGGAATGGCTTAGAAGTTTCCTATGTCTGTGGGCTCAAAATACTTGTGAGTATCCAGCCGGGTTGGCCAGCTTTAAAGAGAAATAGCCTGTCGTTGTAGAAAGTAGTGTGTCTTGGACAGGGTTTTGTTGTGAGTTTGTTGAATGGTGTTAGCAGGGTCCCCCTGAGATGCTGCTTGGCATTGTATGGAGCGGATGAGGGAGGTTATAGGAAGTATAGAATTAATTACAAGTATTACTGCAGAAATGCATTTAATTCCACAAGATGCTCAGTGTTTGTTTTTGTGATTGACTGCTCCCTGCAATCTTACTGATTAAGGATTGTGATCCCTCTGGTAGTGTCATCCAGACAGGTGTTGAGTCAGAGACTGAGCACTGCGTACAAGGTACGATACGGCATAGCTTGGCTGTAGCCTTTTGTTGTGGCTTATCATATGGTAAGTAAATAACACATGGTAGTATAATATAGCCTACCTATCATAAGCATTGGTAGAAAGGTAAAGGCCAAATTGTGGGGAAAATGTGCTCTTGGTCAGTCTGAGACTGGGGACTACATTGTGCATATAAAATGGTGAGATCTGCCTTGTTACGGGGGTTCATGCATTCTGACAGGGCACCCTGAGAGGAGCCCGGCTGCCTCGTGGCTTCAGTGGCACTGAGCTGGAAGGGCAGAGGAGCAAGCGTCTAGTGTGTGTGATTGCAGGGACTGAACAGGAATTTGGCTCTGGGTGGTTCTTGGCATAAATATAGGGTAATATTTGAAATAATGCTTCTGTATTGTGAACTTTGAAAGGCAGGGGATGCTGTATGAATGTCTGTGTTCCGAAAATTCTTCTGTCGCAGAGCCAAGGGTCAGCTTATCTTTGCTGTCCATAAGGGTGCAAGGTCTCTTGGTACTGGACTTCCCGCAGCAACAGTCGAATCAAAGCGTTGGGTGATAACTTGAAAGTCTTGAACAGTCTCAGTGAGCTAAAAATAGAGAAAACACAAATTCCTTCTGAAGTAGAGAGCCTGTAGTGAAGCAGTCATAACTTGCTTCATAGGCTGTATATTCACCTACTCTTTCTCAGGACAGTTATTTGCAGTCTAGTTTTGCTCACTTGGAGAGTCTAATGAACTATAAAAGGATGTTTGTCCAATTAATCTTCATTTAAATGCCTTCTCTTGACTTAGATGTCAGTTTTGCTTAGGAATGCTTAATTTGATAACTTGAGAATTAGTTCAGCCAATTTCCAAATGAGAATTCCTGTCACTGTGGTTTTTTGCCTGTTCACCCTCTAACAATAAGAAAGCTGCTTTTGCAGATACTCCGCTACACACTTCCTTTAAAAAACAACAGCAGCAAAACCCATTTCTTAGTAAACGTGCTCTTACTCCTTTGTAACATACACTGAAAGGCAGCAAAGCCCTTGGAATGAATACCTGCTGCAGAACTAAGTTCCCTGGGCATGGAAAAGCGAAAAGGCAGCGACAGAAAAATGGCCTGATAAAGAGTATCTTTATTAACTGAACACCCTCTGCCAGCCAGCAGAAAATATTTTTCATGTGGTGGTCTTCTGAAGTGAATACCTAGGGAAGGCATCAGTCTGTTGAAACAGAACTTTATTATGCCAATTTGTTATTTTACCATCAACCCTCCAGCATATGGCAGGAATCTGTTACTTGAATGAGCCGTGATGCTGAGTACAGAGTTAAATTTACCTCAATTAAAATTAGCATTCTCTGTTACAAGAACATCACAAAAATAAACTTTCTCAGCTGATAGAAAGAATTTTGTTTTCTATTCAGGATGATGCTTGGATTCCAGCTCAGTGGGGGCATTGTGTGGAGCTTTTTCGACCTTTCCAGGCCCCACTTTACTCATCAGTAAAATCAGTATTTCTTACTGTTGTCAGTATTTTAAGATAAGATTTTTCTTGGCAAAATATTTTGAGATACTTGAGTGGGTTACTCTTTAAAAATGCAGAGTATTAATGCATGTGAAAAGAGGCAAGTTTATTAGATGCTACAGCATTGGAATAGCATGTCCCTGGTTCCACCTGTAATTCTGTAATGAACCAAAACACTTGTGGAGTGCAGGAGCGGTCAGTCTTCCATGACTTTACAAGCTGCATCGCAAATCCTCCGTCTGAATGCATTTCATATGCATCTGAAAGCTGTGCAGAGGAGAAACCAGAAGTCACCTCTCGGCACTCCTCTTCTGCTGTGGATTTAGGCTGGGTCGGATGGACGCCTGGTCCTGGGCTGTTTTGGCAGCATGGCCTCACACTCAGCATGAGCGTCCTCCCTCCCAGAGCTGGGGAGCTGCTGGTCCTTACGATGTGCCAGGGGCTTCGTCCAGGTTTCCCAGCAAACAGACATGAAGCCACGGAGTTTTGTGTGT
Organism: Fregata magnificens; assembly: GCA_013389945.1. Lineage (NCBI taxonomy): Eukaryota > Metazoa > Chordata > Aves > Suliformes > Fregatidae > Fregata > Fregata magnificens. The sequence goes on from WAAD01008208.1 coordinate 35,138, forward strand.
AGGAAGGGTAGAAGTTTCTGCAAGAGGTGGTGCTTTTTTTTTCTGGTATTTTCCTGCTCCTAATTAGAAACCACACTTTATCTCAAGAGTTCTTTACCAGGCAGAAAGCTCTTCAATGTCTTCTACTGGGTTCACCAGAATATCCTGCTTGTTCACCTAACAGCTGCTGTCCCCCCTGTGCCCAGAAACCCACGCCTTCCCCGAAGAGGATGCTTGCCTCATCTGCGTCAGTATTGCAGGGGAGCGTGCTTGAGCTTCCTCCCCTGCTAGGCAGATGTCCGTTATAATGAAATGTAAAAAAAAAAAAAAGGGGGGGGGGGGGGGGAAAAANAAAAAAAAAAAAAAAGGGGGGGGGGGGGGGGTGGGTAATAAAAGCAGAGGAGTGTAATGTTACTGCTTGATTTGACAGGACCTCCTGCTGTTGCAGCTGCCAGCGCCAGCCATGGAATAGATTAATCTGTATTCCAACACGCCACAGCTGAAGTCAAGATCGATCTAATTAGGGTGTTTTAAACACTGCTTGCATTCTGAAGTCTTCGTGCCTGTCTGGGGAGGGAAAGGCTCCCAAGAGCTCGAGGTGATCCTGGTCTAAGTAGGACTCTCTTGTGCAGCTGGGTGAGCACATGCGATGTGACCTGCCTAGAACCAGGGATGTGGCTGGCACGGTGCGCTGCACTGCAGCGTCGGCATCGTGGAGAGTAACGGGTATGTGCAGGTAAACCAGCTGATGGGTAGAAAACAGGGTTATCTGCTGATAAGAAAGAAGCCTCTGTCTTCCCATATCCATGAATTTGTGAGATTTTGGGATGTTCATATGAAAAAAGTTGTTCTTGATGCATACTAGCTGCCAGCTGATAACAGTTACTCCTTTAAAGGAATCTTCGGTGGTGCTGAGCACGGCTCATTTTGGTGTTTGCTTTTCAAAGGAAATACATTTAGTTGTTCTTAGAAATGGGGGCTAGGCAGCAGCTTCTGCCTCTGGCCTTGTCTGTTGCCATCCTTGAAAATAACTCTTTTGTGCAGGTGATGTGGACTTTGGCTGAGCACTGGCACAATTATTTAGAAGTTCCCAAAATATTCAGAGGCAGGCAGGCTGCCTGAGGCGTCGCCCAAGGGCGATGTGCAGCTTGTGGCCTCTGTCTGTCAGCTGAGATCAAAGCTGGGCAGCTGCAGGTTTTGCTTCCTCAGGACTCAGAATAGCACCAGCTACTAATCATTTTCCAAAGAAGATCCAACCCAGAGCAAATATTGTGATTATGGACTTCTCAAATTTTGCATATGTGAGATATATATTGGTGCAATCTGTGGGAAAATGGTGAGACTCCCATGTCCACAGAAACCTTCACTCCCAGGCTAACACCTCTCACTTCTGATTGCTTGTGTAAATGCTTTAATTCATTGAATAATGGATTCAGCCACTTATCCCATAGCACTTCTCTTACCCCAGGGTTTGCCCTGATTTTGGCTGGTGTCCTTACACATGGATGTTGGTGTTTATCAGGCCAGGAGTTGCGTTACGGCATAATTGTGATTTGGGGGGGGGGGGGGAAGTATGAAACACACTAGTGCATTTTTTCAGGAAGCTGATTAAAAAAAAAGGTTTAGATAGTTCAGAAATATTTCTGTACAATTTTTTTTTTGAACATTTTGACCAGGCAACTAAGTAATTCCTGGATTTTCTGGAGTGATATGTTGAAAGAATAACCTCATTCTTAAAAAACCTGTGTCAGCTTCTTTAGAATTCTCAGTAGTTTTAAAGATTTTATTGATAAAATGGATAAATATCTGCATATGAGCACCAAAGCAAAAATGATGGCTAAAATACATTTCCTAGTAAAGGAGTATTGGAAAAAAGCAATGAAGATATATCATTGGTGAGAATATTACTACTAAAATACTCTGTCAACACTTCTAAACACTTCCAAAAAAAGAAGGTTTGGGAAAAAATAGTGTGGCTTTCTAAAACAGCAGAGCATCTGTTGGGATGTATTTAAAAAAAAAAAAAAAAAAAGTCGTGTTGTATTTTTTTCACCTTAAGAAAATAGGATCTTGCAAGGACTTTGGAGGCTTTTACAATATTTTTAATGTAGACACTTAATTTGGTGTCATGTTTTGTGTAATAACTGTTTCTCTGCAGCGAGAGCATGCACTGACATACCCAGGGCCATCCTTCACCCCCATGTTATCCTGTCAAAATGACAGAGCAGCCGCACGGTGCTGGCCACCCGATAAACCTGTTATCTCCTCTGCTCCTCCTGCCAGCAGCTCTCCCAATCTCTTTGGTACATGAAAAATTGACGCCACCTCAGGCAGAAATCTGTTTCTAAGGAAGCTACATTTATAAGTAGCTAATGAAATGGGGTGTGTGCGTGCATGTGTACAGCCTCTTCTGTTTGCTGCCCTTATGTAGTATGCAGATAATCTGTGCTACAGAGAAGGCAGACACAAGTTGGACAAGCAGCCTGTGTGACTTCACCTTTCCACGAAAGCATAACCTGGCAGTTAGTGCAGAAGCTCCCTGCAAACACGTCGGTGTCGCTTGTTCTTTGTATGCTGGTGCAATCGATCAAGGCTTCTCGTGGCTCCAGGCTAGGCAGTGCTGTGGAAGTGCATGTTAAAATGGTTTGACAGCAATAAGATGATGACCCCTTTCCTTTGCACATTGCATTTTCCTCTGTGAAAATAACAAATCTTGACACCCCTTCTCCTCTCCCCACCACCATGGGTGAGGAAATGTTTATGGCCATTATTTTTCATCAGTCTTAATCAGCAAGATTAAAGTGAGGACATCTTGGAGAAGTTACAGTTTTGAATACATTGAGATGTCTAAAACATAAGATCTGTGCTTAATGCAGACCTGTAGCCAGGAAGCAAGACCAAATGATGTGGCAAGGGAGAGAAACTCATGCCTCTCTCATTTGCTTTGCACCTTTGTGCTTGGTTTTATTTCCCCGTATTAAAACTATATACTCTTTGATATTGCCAACATAATTTCTCGTGTTGGCATACATTTTGCAAATGATTTGCGTCTCTGCATCTCCTGTGATACCGGGGGTGCAGAAGTGCAGTGTGTAGCCTCTCTGTTTCCCTTTCATAAGAAAAGGAAGGTGAACGCCTTCCCTCGGCTTCTTCCGTCACCTCGGACTGGCTCCCAGGGGTGAGTCGGTTCCTCCACCCTGGAAAGTGTTCATGGGCAAAATGAGAAAGAGCAAGAGCATGAGAGTTATAACAAGAGCTTGACTCGAAGTGTTTCAAGCCTGGTATGATTTTATATGTATATTTGTATATAAATTGCACATAAAACTGGTGAATCCTTCTGAAGAAACAAGGACACAGAAGCACTTACTTTTATACTTCACTGAAGTCTGGTACAGCCAAATATTAGTGGTTAAAGAAGCGTAAGACACCCTATGTGAAAAAGTGTGCTTTTGGAGAAGATCATGTTGCTTTCTGTCCCTCAAGTAGCAAAGAGCTCAAGGCCCTGTTCAGAAATGCTGTGTTTTTGAACACCACTTGAACCTGGAGCTTTGCAGCAGCTGGCTGTGGTGAGGGAGTGTGCCACGTTGGTGCTCAGGAGGAGCTTCTGAAAGGTGTGCAAGGCACAGAAGCAGCAATGCCACGCAGCCCTTCGGTACCTCCTTTGGTGGTCCCCCACTGAGGGACATCTGTGTTCCTGCAGAAGGAACTCCTCAGAGCTCAGTCCTGCTCCTCAGGAGCAGACCAGCATTGCTGGGGGTTTGAGGCACTTGGTTCAGTCACCCTTCAGGGTGAAGCTGTGGTTGGACACTAACACAGATGTTGTCTCGTGTGTGCTTGCAACATTGACTTTTTACTTGGCTCCAAGGTTTGTGCTGTAAAATATGACCCCCACGTGCGACTGAGAAGACCATAGAATATGTTTATTTGGTCATTTCTGGTTTGTTGTGGCACATTCATATTCAATCCATGGGATTTTCTGTAAATAAAAGTGGTTCGTTTGACAATTTTTTCCTCTAGCTAATACCAGTGAAGTCTCTGCAGGAGTCACATGTTGGCACAGCTTTCTCAAGCTCTCCTGTTTCAGTGACCGTCCCCTCTTTGGTAACCTGAGGGTCATTTGCATGACAGTGCCGGCTCAGGCTCCTTGGGGGTCAGGATTCCTTTTAGCCCCAAGGGAGGAGGCAGCGTGCTGTGCCTTTAGCTGTGATGGAGGGTGCCAAAAAGAATGTGTGCTGCTAGGCCGGCATGCCAGCCTGGGGAGGTAAACTGGAGCAGAATTTGTGCTTTACGTAAGGTGCTTTTTTCAGGTCATTGAGGAAAAGCAGGATCAGCATTAGCAGGAGTAGTGCAGCAGAGCCAGAGGAGACCTCGCTAGCTGGGCTGTGATGGGCGAGGAGCTGTCTGTGCTCCCTGCAAACACGGCTTGCTGCTCTTGCCACCACTCTGCCTCCGCTCACCTGTGATGGGAAGGAACCAGGTTCCGCTTATCAACGGCTACACGCGGGAGCGCTGGTAGTAAATTTAATGGCATGTTACAGTGAAAATAAGCTCTGTTCCTGATCTCAGCGTGCAATTTTCATTTTGTATCTCCAGAACATGTCTGTTCCATCCTGGCCTCCCTTCTGCGAAACCTGAGAGGGCAGCAGAGGACACGGTTACTGAATAAATTCACAGAGAATGACAGTGAGAAGGTGAGTGCTGAATATGTGTCTGCAATCCCTGGGCTACCAGGCTGGGAGAGTACTTGATAACGGCAGGGTGCCTGCGTACACTCGCTAAGTTACTGAATAGCCATTATTGTACCTGCCTATAGAGACTTGTACTCCCACAGGCCATCATTCTCTCATTCATGTTGTTATCTACAAACTGGAGAGCTGGAAATGCCTTTAGTGCTTGGCCTCCCACATCACATGTGCTCATGTTTTCTGGTGCTCTTGCACATGGTAGTAGCGGTTCTCAGTCCTCAGTTGTGTCTCTCTGCTGAAGCCTGACCATATAACACCTGTTGTATGGTATTACACTGTGCTGGCTCTGTGAGACCCGGGCAGTGTGGAAAGGTGCCAGTCTTTTCTAGTGAAGCTCTTTGGCAGAGAGTTTAGGAATCACTATAGTATCCATTTAACATTCCCCATTCCTCTCCTAGAATGTGTCACTTTAGTGGTGTTTACTCTGGGAAATTCTTTCCAAAATATTTACATGGCGGTAGATAGATCAAACAGCTGCGAAACAGAAACAGCAGCTTTTGCAAACCAGTAGTTCCCAAGGGATTTGTAAATTCTGCCACTGGGGAAATACTGGTTCCTTAGTATTCCTCATTAGTGTGTTTTAAAGGTGTTTTTCATAACCTGTTCTACCAATTGCAGAAAATTTCCCATTACTAGGTAGGCTTTCAGTTGCCTAATACAGTTCAGAGGAGAGCAGGAGAGCTGTAACATGTCTGATACATTTAACATAAGCTTGGCTGCATACAGCATAGACAGAAAGGTCCATTGAAGAAACCAGGAGAACTGGAGAACCACAGCACAGGAGAGTGAGCAAGCTAGGGACACGTGTCTATTTGCTGCCTTTTAGCTGGAGCTGATGAGACCGTATTGTGATATGGGATTACATTCAGATGCCTGCAGACTCAGTGTGCTCATCCGACCAACGCTTGTACCGTCCTTCTGTAATGTATTCCTTCCTGTGAGTGACAGAATTGCCTGTTACTTTGTGAAGACTGCAGCTGGGAGGAAAACAACATAGCATGAAGGATTAAAGATGATTGCATTGTTCTTTTTTCTTGCTTAGGTCTCTCTCTTCTGCCCTTGCAGGTTGATAGGCTGATGGAACTGTATTTTAAGTACCTGGATGCAATGCAGGCGGCTGATAAGAAGATTGATGGAGAGAAACACGTATGTATTGTTTAAGTTTTGCCAGCTCATGTCTACAATACCTCTGCACAGGCATGTTGTCTGCACAGAACTTCCGGCTCAGCCAGGTCACTCTTCTGAGCCGTGCCCTCATACCTGTGCTGTTACCTCTTAATTCTTGTTGTTCCAGTTAACCTCAGATAAAATGGGCTGAGAACTTGTCTACAGCAAGTGCTTCTGGCCTTTTCTTAGCGTGAATTTTACTAGGAGGGCCTAAGTCTGTGCTTCAGTTTGCCTTCATTTTTACTTGGCTGAAATCTTGCTTGGTTTGGCAGGTGGAGAGTAAGTGAAATGCAGAGAGGCAATTACATGATAATGTGCGAGGCCTCCTACCCTGGTCTTTAGAGTTCTGATCAGCTGCGAGAAAGCGTCTATTTTGATTAGTTAGATGAGGCTGCAGCCAAAGGGTGGTGTGCTCTCTGCCCACCAGCAGTGAATCGTTTTCAATGACATGAGCCTTGGTACCACACAGTACTTTCTTGGAACTGAAGCTAGAACAGACTTTTTGAAAGAGAACGAGCTGTTGGAATCAGGAAGCAGCTTGCAGAGCTGTTAGTGAGCTTGGCTGGCTTCCCACAAGATTATTTGTATCAGCACTGAAGAGGGTGTGAGATTGATTAGCACTGACGGAGAGTAATCACTGCAGCCGCCGTCCCTGCACGCGGGCGAGCTCAGCGTGCCATGGGCTGCAGCCCCCTGCCAGGCTCTGACAAACAGCTGTCTGCCCACAGCAAAGGCCACTTCTCTGGGCACTGGCAAACATTCCGAGGGCATGGGAGCTCAGCAGTGCTGCTGCTGCTCAAAAAGGCACAGGGGTGAGTGATGAATGGAGTTGCTTTTGCTGCCAGCATTCAGGCTCCATATGGACAGCTGCAGCTTCACAAATGAATGGTGGCCTGAAGAAAAAACGCCTTTACCCTTTCCTGCTATCCCTCTGCACTCCATTCATCCTCCTCAAAACAGAGCAAGAAATTATTTATTCTTTACATTTCAGTGTTGGTGTGTGGGTTTTAGAACTCAAAAAAACAGAATGGATTTTTCTGGCTGAAGTCTCGTGTATGGGCAGCTGCTATACAGAGCGCTTAAATGCAACATGCAGAGCTAGTGCATGTGCCCTTTATCCAAAAAGATCCTGAAGCAGTCTGCAAATGTTAACACCTGCAGCAAGCAGCCAGCACAAAGCAGGAGTGAAGGGAATTTGAGTGTGAAGAAGCTCGTATAGAAGCTCTTTAATTAATAATATTAACCCATTCATGTTTACTGGTATACAAGAGAAGAGAAATGAAAAAACCTCAGGTTTTCCTCCTGTATCCAGAAGGCCACTGTGCTTTTGCCCCCACTGCAGGGCTCTGGAATGGCTGGAATGGCTAGAATAAATGGATCTCAATTCTTCAGTCCTATTAGAGCGAATAATAGGATTTGGCAGAAACATCTCATATGTGCAATATATTGGGCACAATGTGTATGAAATGCGATGCTGAGGTTCGTTCCTAGCTTGGAACACTCTTGGAATTACCATTTGCTATGTTTTGTAGTGTCCTTAAATGGTCAGTGGGAAACGGTCTACTGAGATCGGAAGTGGCTCAAGCCATCTCCCCACACAGAAGTAGGCAAAAGCCATCATTCTGTCCATCAAATCACGGCATTGTCTGGCTGTGACAAGATTTATGGAGCACTTTAATGTTTCTAGTTGTGGCACATGAATCATTGAAGTGGATGGTATGAACACTTGGTCCTTTAGAAACTGTGCTATGTTACTTGGGGACTTTTGACCTTCCTCGTGCAGTAGAGGACATAGTACCCCAAAAATCCGGTATACAGATCCTCACCTTTCTCCCTGCCCCAAAGAAAAATCATACCTTATGAGATTTTACAGGTTCAGCCTATACTGATGAGAGCAAGATCCAAGTCTGATGGACAGAGTATCCTGGTGTAAGTCTTGCGTTACAAGAAGTTAAAACCTGATTATACAAGGAATGACTGAAGGTATCATACCTGATGTTTTATCTTTAGTAGTGCAGCTGGCATAAGAAGCTCCTGCTCTTGCAGTTCTCTTCCTTTTTCTTTCTTTTAGCTTGGCTTATTTTAGTGATCTGGTTCATAGCTCTTCAGCATGTGGTGGTGAAGGTGTGGGAATAGTTGAGGGTAGAAGGGAGGGGAGGAATTTCTGAAGCCAGCTGTTTCTGAGGAAGAACAGTTGTAACGAAACTGCACCCTTAATCTGGACAATGAAACAGGATGAGGTCCGGAGCAAGAGCTTCCCTTCTCAGTGTTACCCACTTGTTTGCTTCTGTGGAATCTATTCAGAAGTGGTCAGAGGTGATAAATTAGTGATTATCCTAATTGCTGTGTGAAACCCAGGAGCAAAGTCCATGTAGGCATTTGTCTCCCACACCTGATGCCTGTCTTAGCACTTTTCTCAGAGTTTTTAGTTAATGAAACCTAGAAAATATCTTGTCCCCTTTTCAAATTCTTTAATTCTTTCTGTAGGAAATGGTGCACAGTCCTATGGCTTTTAACACCCTCTAAAATGAGGCATAATTACACGTGGCAGCAGTAGCCTTAGTGATCTCTAAAAATGGTAGAAAAAGACAGGAGATGGTTTAGTATTTTTATAGTTCCACAGAAAATTATGCTCAGCAGGTTTATTCGATAAAATATTCTCACCAGACACTTTGCGCTATAATGACTTACAAATTACATGCTAATTGTGTTACAGTTAAGTCATTCCATCCTTGAAAGGGAGAGGTGGAACTTCTAACATGAAAGCAATGTCCACAGATTGGGATAACTGAAGTAGGAATTTGTGTTAGCCCATCATTTCAGTTCGGTTTAGAAAGACTGAATTGCCTGGAGTTGTACTGAGGGCAGGACATAGCGTCCTGGCAGGGGCTGTGTTAGTGCAAGTGAAAAGAACACAACTGTGCTCACGGGAGGGCTTGTGCATTCTGGAGTGTGGCTGAATTCGTGCTGTCTGTACTGTGAGCTTTTCCAGCAAACGGCCAGCAAGCTGAGGTAACCTTTGAACTTTCTTGCTAGGACTGGTGGGTCTTTAGATGTCATGGCTGCCCTAACATGGTTCCCGTTTCTTGCTGCTGAAGTTGAGCTCATGCTTTTGCAGGAGCTGCTGCTCTGTTTCTCCTGACTCGGAAGTGATGGTATGCTTCGTAGCAATCGCAGTGAGCTTTTCAGCTCTTGTACATTGGTGGCTCAATTTACAGAAATTCAAGTGTGTTTCTGCTTGTAAGGCAGAAATGAAGAAAGTCCTTCCCACGGCAGAGGGCTCTGACGGTTTCTTGTGTGGTTCTGAGAGCTTCTTGGTCACCTTGGTGTGACCTGGATGCCTGCCTGCTCTCCTGGCTGCAGTAGAGTCCATGGCCTGACTAGGGCTCAATCCTAATCATTCTGTATTTCAAGGAAAATGGTGGTCAGTCTGCTGAAGAGACCCTGTGGTCTGCAGCCTCTGCATGTGAAAGGCTCCTGGGGAAATCATTGTCACAGCTGTGAGCTGAAAGCAGATGGTCCTGGGCAGTTCTTGTTATGATGGTCTGATTTCACCTGAGGCTTCTGCTTGTTCCTCTCCTGTTGCAAGTGTCGGTCCCTGACTCCCGCGTATCCTTTTTGACCAAGGGCTTAGCGATGACCTTGAGTTTAGCTATTAGCCTGTGGTCTGAAAGCACCTCCTGAGCATGGTTTGCATCGCTTGCCTCTCCCCAGTAATACAGACACAAGGTAGGAAGGGGAGAGAATCTGCACTTGGTGTAGGAGACAAGTGATGATGGTTGTTTTTGTGCATGGCCATTTGGAGCCTTCTCATCTCTGATGACCTGGAGTGGCCTCGCCATCCCACCTGGTGAGGAAGTAAAACCAGGATCCTGGAGATGTTCTTTGTTCTCGATCAGCGTCCATCCCTTCTGCTCTGCCCAGCCTTGCTGTGTGTGCTGGGGAAGGTGAATGGTAGGTGAGGAAGGAGGAGGATGCGGAGAATCTTTTGGGCCCTACTCCAGTGACTATGTGGAGCAGATGTGATCTTTTGTATAGCATTGGCAGATGTATTGTATCTTTAGGTTTTGAGCCTCTACTTGACACTTCGAGGCCTGTCAGTCCTGCCTCATTAGTGTGAGGGAAGCTCATTTTAGCTTCACAGAAGCCCATCTTATTGCTGTCTTCTCCCATCAGCAAGGGGCATCTCAGTACATATTGTTGGCAGATTAGAAATGGCATCTGAGTGCTCATTTAGAGGTTAGCGACTTGACAGCTTTGAAAGAGAGACAAAGTGGAAAGGTGGCTATTTGGTACTGTACTGGGAGGCAGATTAGCATTTAAAGGATGGTTGTGGTTTTAAAATGAAAAAAAAAAAAAAAAAAANACAGAAGCCCATCTTATTGCTGTCTTCTCCCATCAGCAAGGGGCATCTCAGTACATATTGTTGGCAGATTAGAAATGGCATCTGAGTGCTCATTTAGAGGTTAGCGACTTGACAGCTTTGAAAGAGAGACAAAGTGGAAAGGTGGCTATTTGGTACTGTACTGGGAGGCAGATTAGCATTTAAAGGATGGTTGTGGTTTTAAAATGAAAAAAAAAAAAAAAAAAACTCTGAAAAGGCACCTTAAAACTGTACTTGTCTTCTAATTCATATCTGCTTAATTTACTGGCACAAAATAATCTTGCTTCTCTGTCGAGAGGGGCTGTTATAACTGCTGCCTTCTCTGTGTAATCAAGACAGCAGTTGCCTGGATTCAACTCCTGTGATCGCCGTGCTTGGTTCAGAATACAGAACAGACACGGTCTTTCTTTCCTGCTCTGGAGATTCAAAATCCTGGCCTGTTGATGTTTTTCTGTTCAGGAATTTAGCAGTGTTGAGAAGAGTAGCCAATAAACCTGTATGCAGGGTAAGCAGTAGTTTGGGAATTGTCTTTCTGGAAAGGGGTTTTTTGATGTTTCAGTCAATGGCTTCTGATCTCTTGCTAGCCAGACTCAACATTGTTTAGCTTTAGAGACCAGATTTGATCAGATTCAAGCAATTTGGCATGGATGTAGGGTGAGGAAAGTCACTCCTTGCACAAAATTGGATTTTTCTTCTTAGTGGCAAGAGCTTGCGTGCAAGTTTTGCCCAGTCATGTCTGTGCCCATGATTTTGAGAACCTGGAGTAAATTACAGTTGTGCAAATGCCAGAGTCTACAGGATCCGATGCTAAAGCATCCTATAGTGTAGCCAAAGCAGTTGACTTTATGGCATGGGTAACTAGGCATTGTTTTTTAAACTTAACCTGTTCTTTCACTGGCAAGCTAGATTTCCAGGAGGAGAGGAAAAGTGTTTCATTACCTGTGCTTTCCTCTCTCACTTTCGGGAGGCAGTGGTAAACAGCTGTACTTCTAAGTCACTTAATCAGATTTCTGTATGGTGAGCATCCGTTGCGCTCTCTCCAGTGAGAATTGCACAGGGTTAATTTTCCTTCTTGTGCCTAAAAGGCTCTACCTACAATTAGATGCGAGGACTTGGCTTGACAAAACAGGAAAATTTGGTAGCCTAAATCAGCGTTGGTGCTGGTGACCTTGCGTGTGTTTACCTGGAACATGTGCATCCTGAGGAAGCACTTTTTGTTGAGCATTACAGGTACAGTGCTCTTGCTGGTGATGGCTCTAATGAGAAAATATTGCTCCACTGGTGTGTGCCCACCTGCCAGCCGGCTGCATAATAAATCACACAAGCTGCAGCGAGCTAGCAGGGTCTGACAAGCTGCTTCCTTTATTTAAGAACAAAACCAAAAAACAAACCCCAAAATGCAAAAGGCCACACGTGACATCAGTTACTTTGGCCTGACAGTCTCTGTGAAAATGGATGGCAAGTTCAGCTGGTGAACATGGCTGGCCTTTCCCGGGGGGAAGCTGCTCTGAGCTTATTGCTGGGCTGCTTTTGCCAGTGTTTTGAAGAAGGTGCTCTGTCTGAAGAAGACAAATGGAATGGCCTCTTGCCTTCTGCCTTTGGCCTCTGTTTGGGCAGGTCTCGCTAGTGAAACGCTGTATGTGCAGAGGAAGAACAAACTGTTGGTGTTCNATCTTTTGATACAATTTTGATACAAAACCTCACAAGAGGTTTTGAGCCTCTACTTGACACCTCGAGGCCTGTCAGTCCTGCCTCATTAGTGTGAGGGAAGCTCATTTTAGCTTCACAGAAGCCCATCTTATTGCTGTCTTCTCCCATCAGCAAGGGGCATCTCAGTACATATTGTTGGCAGATTAGAAATGGCATCTGAGTGCTCATTTAGAGGTTAGCGACTTGACAGCTTTGAAAGAGAGACAAAGTGGAAAGGTGGCTATTTGGTACTGTACTGGGAGGCAGATTAGCATTTAAAGGATGGTTGTGGTTTTAAAATGAAAAAAAAAAAAAAAAAGACTCTGAAAAGGCACCTTAAAACTGTACTTGTCTTCTAATTCATATCTGCTTAATTTACTGGCACAAAATAATCTTGCTTCTCTGTCGAGAGGGGCTGTTATAACTGCTGCCTTCTCTGTGTAATCAAGACAGCAGTTGCCTGGATTCAACTCCTGTGATCGCCGTGCTTGGTTCAGAATACAGAACAGACACGGTCTTTCTTTCCTGCTCTGGAGATTCAAAATCCTGGCCTGTTGATGTTTTTCTGTTCAGGAATTTAGCAGTGTTGAGAAGAGTAGCCAATAAACCTGTATGCAGGGTAAGCAGTAGTTTGGGAATTGTCTTTCTGGAAAGGGGTTTTTTGATGTTTCAGTCAATGGCTTCTGATCTCTTGCTAGCCAGACTCAACATTGTTTAGCTTTAGAGACCAGATTTGATCAGATTCAAGCAATTTGGCATGGATGTAGGGTGAGGAAAGTCACTCCTTGCACAAAATTGGATTTTTCTTCTTAGTGGCAAGAGCTTGCGTGCAAGTTTTGCCCAGTCATGTCTGTGCCCATGATTTTGAGAACCTGGAGTAAATTACAGTTGTGCAAATGCCAGAGTCTACAGGATCCGATGCTAAAGCATCCTATAGTGTAGCCAAAGCAGTTGACTTTATGGCATGGGTAACTAGGCATTGTTTTTTAAACTTAACCTGTTCTTTCACTGGCAAGCTAGATTTCCAGGAGGAGAGGAAAAGTGTTTCATTACCTGTGCTTTCCTCTCTCACTTTCGGGAGGCAGTGGTAAACAGCTGTACTTCTAAGTCACTTAATCAGATTTCTGTATGGTGAGCATCCGTTGCGCTCTCTCCAGTGAGAATTGCACAGGGTTAATTTTCCTTCTTGTGCCTAAAAGGCTCTACCTACAATTAGATGCGAGGACTTGGCTTGACAAAACAGGAAAATTTGGTAGCCTAAATCAGCGTTGGTGCTGGTGACCTTGCGTGTGTTTACCTGGAACATGTGCATCCTGAGGAAGCACTTTTTGTTGAGCATTACAGGTACAGTGCTCTTGCTGGTGATGGCTCTAATGAGAAAATATTGCTCCACTGGTGTGTGCCCACCTGCCAGCCGGCTGCATAATAAATCACACAAGCTGCAGCGAGCTAGCAGGGTCTGACAAGCTGCTTCCTTTATTTAAGAACAAAACCAAAAAACAAACCCCAAAATGCAAAAGGCCACACGTGACATCAGTTACTTTGGCCTGACAGTCTCTGTGAAAATGGATGGCAAGTTCAGCTGGTGAACATGGCTGGCCTTTCCCGGGGGGAAGCTGCTCTGAGCTTATTGCTGGGCTGCTTTTGCCAGTGTTTTGAAGAAGGTGCTCTGTCTGAAGAAGACAAATGGAATGGCCTCTTGCCTTCTGCCTTTGGCCTCTGTTTGGGCAGGTCTCGCTAGTGAAACGCTGTATGTGCAGAGGAAGAACAAACTGTTGGTGTTCCCACGGAAGCCAGTGGTCTTCTGCTAACAGACCCCGGCTGGGATTTGGCCCCATCATTATTCCTAACAAACAAAGCTGGAAGAGCAAGGCTGGGCGTGGTAAAGTTGTGCAGAATTTTTGGACCTGTTTTCTCGTTCATCAGTCGATAATGAAGTTGGAAGTCTGAAAGGTCTTTGAGTCTGCTGGAGTCATATTCTGCACTGCTTAACAGCACCCTCAAATGGCCAGTAAAAGAGCAGGTTTTTTGTTCCATTTTGACAAAGAACTTATAAATAATAGATACGCTGGTTTGTTCCATATTCACAGTCTCTAATTGCTCAATTTAGAAATGTAATTTGTATGTTTAAATTAAAATTTTAATTTGCAGATGGACACACTTCACAACCATCAAAGGCAAAACCTTGTTCAAAACTGAATGAAATGTTTTGTGAATTTAAATGAATTATTAGAAATACTTCTTCTTTGGCAAGAAGTATATGGATGTTAATGTTTTGGGGAACAAAGCGTCTTAAGAAACCGCAAATATCACCAATATTTTGCCACTGCTAATGGGAAGTACTTTGAGAGACAGTCATCATGCCTTTTCTTTGTGTTGCTTTACAGGACATGGTGCGTCGGGGAGAGATAATAGACGATGACATGGAAGACGAATTCTATCTCCGTCGCCTGGATGCCGGTCTCTTTGTTCTACAGCTCATTTGTTACATCATGGCAGAGATCTGTAATGCCAATGTTCCCCAGGTAAATCTATATACAAGGTTGGCAAATCATCTGTGTTTCCATCCATGATACAAACAAGACTCTAAATCCTTGCAAATACTGCCTCATTGAATAATCTTCTCTTTAATTCCTTTTTTGGGAGGAAACCTCCTGCTTATTGCACTTGTGTTCATACAGCTTCATCAAGTTATAGCAGTTAGGCGGGCATTAGTGGGTACAGAAGCTGGTCATTGTCACTGAATTCATACAATCTGCCATGAGTGAGGTCACAGTTTGAAACGGAAAGGCCCTATTTATGCCATTGCTCAGAGAGTAGTGGAAGGGGACATTCTCTCAGGTCTCACAAAGGCACAGACTACAGCAGGTGACTTTTCTTGATCTGTGCAAAATACTGCATCTCTGCTGGTGTGAATACATTGAGGTTTGTCAATATGTTATGTGGTTACTTGTACCTGTGCCACACGCCTTCCTGAATGTTTCTGAGTAGGTTCTCTGGGACCGTGGACTAGCAAGGCTGAGTTGGGTTTTGTGGTGCTCAGGGTTTCTGCTCTTCCCTCAAAGTGGGAAAAAGTGGGGTTGTGCATGGTTTTGTGTTGTATTGAAGATTAATTTCTTCTCTTTCCTATCCCCCATCAGATTCGTCAGAGAGTCCATCAGATTCTGAACATGAGAGGCAGCTCCATTAAAATTGTTCGACACATCCTAAAGGGTGAGTTGAGATATTCCTATGCATGTGTCTCATCTCTACCAGGAACAGCTTGGTCATCACTTTGTAGGATGAGCTTTCACATGTAATTCTTCTTGACTTCATGAGCATCTTCAGGCAGCAGTTGAGTAGTGTTCTGAGATCTGGGCAGGGCTGGAATCACCCTGATAAGAGGCATGCTTTACCTTGGAGTTAGGACACTTGCTGTTGTCTGCTGTCATGGAACAGCACATCACTTCATGCTGCCATCAGTTACAGACTGGCTGGAACTCGCTGCTGACGTTAACACTAGAGTAAATATTTAAGGGAAGTGTATATGCATGCTAGAGAGAAGAATAGTGGAGTCTCATCCTTCATTAACATGGCCCTGCACTTTACCATCTGCACCATATTAGTATCTGTGGTGTATTTGTCTTGTTCTTAGTGTCAGATTAATATGGATTATAGCATTAAAGTATCCTCTGTAGCTTTAAAATGTAGCTGTTGTGATTTGCAATCCCAGTTTTAAAGTACTGCTTGTTATTTTTAATGCTTATGTTGAATTAGAGCAATGCTTATTTGAGCTGTCGCTCTCATCTGTAGCCTGCTGTCCTTCAGCAGAAGCAGCCAACTGAACTGGGGAAGAAGAGGACAGGACCTGGACTCTCCCCATAGCCCCCTCTGAGCTGCGAGGCTTAGCTAGAGCAGCTGGTAATCTGCTGCCCACAGGAGGTGCTTCCTTATTTAGCAGAGGGTTGTGCGGGATGTGTCTGCTCCTGAGGGGCTGTGTTGTTTTTGGTGAGGGGTGAGGAGTCTCTCTCTCTTTCTCTCCAGAAGAGAAAGAGAAGGTTGGCAGCATCTCCAGGGGTACTGGGCTGTGGGTTGTGTTGTTTTGATGTCTCTGCTTTCTTTGGGAATAAGAGGGATGTTCTCCTGGTCTTTTCTCCCCAGCCGCCGCCCCACCCGCCCCCAACACTGGCAGGTACAGGCAGCTTTTTTCTTGCAGATCCTGTCGTTTTTCTCCCTTCCCATATGCAGAAAAGGGGATCGGAAGGATGGCTGGTATGACAAAATTAAGAGTGGTTTTCTGACAGTATGAGATTACCTGCAGCTATAGGCAATGTCTTTGGCCCTTGTCGTTTGCCAGCAAGTGCAAGTTAATGCCTGCTGATGAACAGGGGGGACTGGATAGGATGTCTTTTCTGCTTTTAATTGTGATGCTTGACAATTCCTGCCTCCAGGCTGTCCATTTCCAACTTAGGGCATGGCTCACGTCCGCTTTCAGATTCCCACGCTTGACCTGGACCACAGGTGCCCGAGGGATTTGTCAGCACATCTCACTGTATTTACACACCTCACGTTCATGTCTTTGGTTTGTTGATTTACATACAAAGCTGAATTGGAGGGCAGCTGCATTAAAATTTCATCTGATTCTTTCTTTCACAGTGACTTGCATTGTGAAACTTTTTCAGTGGTTTTGTCATGTCTTGCAGCTGCGGATTGTACAGCAGGTTCGGTACTCTCAGCAGTAATGTGTTCTCTGCCTGAAGAGGCCACACATGGCATGTTAATAATACAGGTGATGGATACAGTACTTGGGGCTCTGTCTTCAGCTCTCCCCAACTCTTATGCCTGCCAGTTTTAGAGACTTTTGCCATCACAGTTGTCAATGATCTTAGAAATAAATTTGTTGGTGGGCCCTTGTGAAATACTGCAAGGGGGCCCAGAAGATTCCTGCCAGGTAGGACCAGCGCTGAGCTTATCTGCAGGCTGTGCTGGTGAAATTTAAGCTTTTCAGTGGTTACACACCGATGTCCAAATATGTTGTCGGTGTCGATTCACCGTCTTTTAACAGAAGTGACACCACGGACAGGTGCCTGCCTCTCCAGAGGACTTGGTTTGTTGAACACAGCTTGCCTGTTGGAGTAGTGGGTTTGGTTGTGGACCCTGGAAGGGTGCCTCCCAGGGGGCCTGGGGGGCCAGCGGGGGATTTCTGAAATTTAATTGGTGTCTGAACTGTAGGACTCTCTATCCCAAATGACTGAGAGGTTGGGAGACTTGAGCCTTGGCTGAAGTGTTTCCAGGCCACTTTCCAACTTGCTCTCAGGACAGATGAGGGCTGGTTTATTTTTACTTTTCGTTCAGTGTTTTGCTCTTGTTCAGTTTTTATTTTCTATTTTTGCATACTAATTAGGTGCTTGATTTTTAGTTTGATTTTTTTATGGCCTACATATTCTCCATGTTTCTCTGGCAACCTGACAGCTGATGGATCCCTTGGGGTTGCTCAGAATTGCTTATGATGCAAGCGAGGAAGCAAGACTGTTTTCTTGTGGTAAGGCTTTCAAGGGGGAGGAGTGGGCAGGGGATAACTGAAGGCTCATTAAATGCATTTCTGCAGGCTGACCAGTCCTCCCACAGTTCCTTTTTCTTGAAGATCAAGCATTACTTGCAACAGGACAGTTAGTTTATCCTTTGGAAGGGAACGACTGAATGGTGTGTGCCTTGGCTGGGAGGATGTTTTTGGGATGGAGACTGGTCTTCATGACAGCAAGTGGTGGCTGTATCTTGGGGTAATTCTTGGTCTCCATCTCTCTCATCGGGAATGGAGTGAGGCACAGACCTCTCTGAATAGCGATACTCGGCCCTGGAATAGGAAAGCATGCTGTTCCTTACCGATCGGAGAGACCAGCCTTTGGTACCTGCTCCCTTTGCTGGGGAGCTGCTGTCAGAGGAGCCCTGCAGGAACTGAGGTGCAGAGGTCCCTCCCCAGAGGTACTGACAGGTGATGCCTGGTTAGACATCTGGTTTCAGCGAAGGTAGTGGGCACAACAGGGAGCCGGGAAGGTGGAATGCCTATTGAATGTTACAAACCAAACCCGTTAGCATGGGTAATCAAAAAGAAAATGTAGGTATGTTATGAGGACTGTGCTAAATTTGGCCTGTGGTCCCGCAGTATGTGCAGGGTTTATAGATTCCAATATCCATTACAAGCTTCAATATTTCCCTATTGATTTTTACTGTTCCGTAACCATTGTATTTTGTCTAATGAAGCAGAAACCAATCTTAGGTCCTTTCCCTTTGTGTAGCTACAGCGATGTGTAAGCTCTGTTTAACTGTTGGCAGGGAGAGCTTACATTTGATTTTTTTTTTTCTTTTTTGCTGTCTCACTGAAGTGGTGGAATTTTAAATAAAAAAGTAAATACGTAAAACCTCAGTGGGATTTTTTTTTTAAAGCCTGGTTCTGGGGGTTTTATCTGGTCTCTTCAAATTAACATTAGCAACTGTTGGTAACCCAGTAAACAGTCTGCCTTCGGAGTCACTGGGATTTTAGTCTTACAAAGTCTAAATATTTAGAAGGAAAAATGCTGAGCTTTTGGACAAGATTAGAGGGATTTGTGGCTTGCTTTTTGTCTGAGTGATCTCACTGGGACAATAGAAGGGCAGTGTCATTAGTGGCACTTGGCAGTTTCCCTGCTTGAGTCGTATGTTCAAGTACTTCGGCAGTCCTTAAAGCTAAAACCGGAGCTGGGCCACGAGCTCGCTGCCCGCGGTGCGGATGCTTTGAGCACAGGGCTCTGCCTGCAGCCAGGGCCGACCTGGGCTGCCCCAGCGCTGTGCCAGGCTCAGAGACCACATCCGTCCCTCACGTGGGTATCCTGAGCTGTTGAGAGGCAGCAGCAGGCGGGGAAGCGTTGCCCTTGGGCTGCAATAAACACAGGCAATTGCAGTTGCTGCATCTGTTTCAGAGGCACTTACTCTGACAAAGCACAGAAAGGGCTCATTGGGGACAGAGCCTGCTCCTCTGCGAGCTCCCCACAGGGGCATGGCTGCTGACAGAAAGCTCTGGTACTGCCCGAAGGGGACAGGAGAACCTGAGCTAAATGCTGGCCTTAGCTGGCGCTTTCTCCTGGGAAGTTAACCCTGTCTCTGCCGCAGTAGGGTTTATCTCTTGCCAGAAGCGGGTGGCAGGTTTTGATCCCCAGACACTGTGGTGCAGCCCATTGCTAAAGCATGCAAACTGCAGCAGAGCTGACGCTGGGCTGCTGGGGCCTTGCCCTTGTGCAGTTAGCCAATACATAGGTAGCTACAACAAATCTATTAGCTTGCTGCTGTCTTCGTTAAGTGCGATGGAGAGTTTCTCCTCCATCTGAGGGAAGAGTTCCCAGTGCTGGTCCCCCTTCTCCAGGACAGCGAGGAGGTCAGGTTCACTTGCAGCAAACCTCAGCGTTACCCGCCTGCTCTTGTTACAGGTACTGTAGCAGTTTATAAATATTAAAAGGATTTCTCCCAGAGGCCCTGGCAAAGAACTCTGCTTCTTGTACATGGAGAGAGAGAGCACACGCAGGAGGGAAGACTTCTACATCAGCTAACTTCTCCCTGTCCTCACTCTTTTCAGTGCTCTTATAGTAAAGGCTTTGATGGAGCTCAGAAGCATGTAGCAGTGCTGAACGTATAAATATTAAAGCAAACTTTCTACAGCAACTTACCATTCAGATGCTGAATACAAGCTGTTCTGTTTGTTTAGGAAGAAGGGAAAGAATGCGAGAAGGCGGAGGCTGGAAAACAGTCTAACCAGGCAGTCTGCTCCTGATTTACTAAGATTTGTTCAGCTCCTTGCTTTCGCAGCTCAAAACCTGCTTTTCATTTTTTTCTTTTTAAACCATCTTTGAATATGCAGGTTCTGATGGCAGGAAGGAGGGAGCTGGTACAGGGATGAGAACTGCAGAGGAAGTTTTCGGTTCCACAGTGTTTGGCTGTGTGCATGGCTGGGCAAGACCTTGGTCAGGGTCTGGTATCCTCTGCCTGAAGACAAAGAGTTTATTTGTAGTTAAATCTAAACTAGTGTGTTTTCTTCTGTATGGGTTAAAAGCACTTGTAGATTGGGCAATTGGTCTCCACTTGACAAAAAAGCTCATTCGGGATGCTTGGACAACAGACATGTTAAACCAAGGGTTAGGAATGTTTAACAATTGCATTAACAGCCCCTGTCTGACCTTCCCCGTTGATACTCAGCGTTAAAAGGGACCTGGAAAGCCAATGTTGACCAGGAATGTGGTGTTTTCATAAATGACTTGGATGCAGGACTCAAAGGATTACTATCAAAGTTTGCCAATGATACAAAATTGGGAGGAGCTGTGGACACTCTTGAGGGCAGAGAGGCCCTGCAGAGAGATCTGGACAACTTAGAGAGCTGGGCAATCACCAACTGTATGAAGTTTAACAAGGGCAAGTGCCGAATTTTGCACCTGGGACATGGCAACCCTGGATGTACGTACAGACTGGGGAACGAGAGGCTGGAGAGCAGCCCCGCGGAGAAGGATCTGGGGGTTCTGGTCGATGGCAAGCTTAACATGAGCCAACAGTGTGCCCTGGCAGCCAAGAGGGTGAACCGTGTCCTGGGGTGCATCA
Organism: Fregata magnificens; assembly: GCA_013389945.1. Lineage (NCBI taxonomy): Eukaryota > Metazoa > Chordata > Aves > Suliformes > Fregatidae > Fregata > Fregata magnificens. Next base: position 55,700 of record WAAD01008208.1, read on the forward strand.
AGCACTGCATTGCTAGCTGGTCGAGGGAGGTGATTGTCCCGCTCTGCTCTGCACTGGTGCGGCCTCACCT
>WAAD01008208.1:55782-66977 GCA_013389945.1 Fregata magnificens
GGGGAGGTTTAGGTTAGACATTAGGAAAAGGTTCTTCACCCAGAGGGTGGTGGAGCACTGCAACAGGCTCCCCAGGGAGGTAGTCGTGGCACCAAGCCTGACGATACTCAAGGAGCATTTGGACAATGCTCTCAAACACATAGTGTGAATTTTGAGATTGTCCTATACAGGGTCAGGAGTTGGACTCGATGATCCTTGTGGGTCCCTTCCAACTCGGGAGATTCTATGATTCTATGAATTTCTTGGGTTGAGAGAGGCCAGCGATACAACTGTCCAGTTCAAACAGCTGCCAGTGGGCTGCTCTGTTGGGATATTAGAGGAGTTGGGAGGAACACCTGGACTGTCACCTTTCAAAATGGTTAGACACTGGGGAACAGGGACTGCCTCTGGGTGCTAGTGTCTGCTTGGGCTTGTTGTGCTGCTTAGTGATGGGAGCAGGATGTTCCTGCTATGGTCTCTGCTACAAAAGCTTTTAGTCAGGGGTCGGTAGATGTTTGTTATGCAAAGCTTTAACCCTGGGGATGGGGAGAAAAACTATCAATGCTCCTTCCCATTCAGTTGTTTGCAGTGGATGCAGATTTAGATTCTGCTGTGGTATCTGCAAGAGAAGTTGCCCATCGTTCATTGGTATCTCACTCAAAGCCTGTTATCTGTCTGCTTTCTCCCCCACAGAGTATGCAGAGAACATCGGGGATGGGAAGAACCAGGAGTTTCGGGAGAGCGAGCAGAAGCGGATCCTGGATCTGCTGGAGAATTTCTGAGGACTCGGGGGCCGAATTCCGTGTCTGCCCACAAGGACGTGGGATCTGGTTCTCCCTCCTGCTGCTGCCCTCATCCAGTCTTGATTGCACGATAAAAGTGATGTTTCTATGAAACTGCTTCTAAATGGGATTTTGGAGATATTAAAGATAGTTTGCTTTTTTTTTTTTAATTCCTTGTTTGTTATTTAAGTAGTCTGCTGTGAGTGGGATTGCAGCTGCATACCTTGAAGTGGGGCAGCTCAAGATTTTTCCTTTCCCCTCTGCGCCCCCAAGTCAAACTGCAGTGATCAGTGTGAAACAACACAACAGTATAGGCATTAGAGGGGGGGTAAAGAGGAAGCCCAGGTAGCTCAAGAGATTGTTAGCAAGTTATTCCAGTCCGATACATTAATGAAATGTACAACCCACTGTACTGACCTAAACTGGGGAGGCTGAGGAGTTGATACGCGTGTAGTTTAACTGTTCTTCAGTGGCAGAGGGAAACCAGGAATCAACCCCATTAGCCATTCCTGCTAAATCTTCCCAAAGGTGAGGCAGAATCAAAGGCAAGTTTTGGCACAGGCCAGTCAGCTGTCACCCCTACTGGAGGGGATGTTGGAGTGAGTCTGTCCAGGTTATACTCAAAACTGGGTTGACGGTTGGACTTGATGATCTTAGAGGTCTTTTCCAACCTTAAAGATTCTATAATTCTAAGAGGGAAGGTAAGTAATCAATAAAATGCCCAGATTCCATTGACTTCCTTTCACAGTCGGCTTTAGGTCTTGGCTGTGCTTGTTCTGTAGAAAATCAGTATTCTGATTCTTGAACTGGGAGTCTGGCTTTTTATAGCAGCAATAAGTTCACCAATAGAAGAGGGAAAACCCCACTCCTGCAGCCTTTTGCAGGTGCGCTGTGGGAGCTGCAGAAAGACCAAGTGATTTGCCTCTGACCGACTTGCTGATTGCAGTGGAACAGACCGCAGCTCATTTTTCTGTTACCCTTCTGCACTTGCAGTGTAATTTCAGATGTCAGCGTGCCAAACCCCACCGCTTCTCTGAGCAGTGACTCCCAACTGGGACAAGAAGTAGTTGAGAATATTTTCCCACATCCTCTTTTCTTCTGCTAAAGTTAATGACTGTCATCACAAAACATCGCAGCTCCAGCAAGCTGGGCCTTGCCTAATTTAGAGAGATTTGCATGCTGGCAGCATTCATTTTTTATCTCCAAGAAAAATGCATTGTCAGGGAAGCTTAAAGGCTTCCTTCAATCATGACTGCGTAGGCACTGCTGGCCTGGGTGCTATGAAACGCTGTTATTCAGGGGATCAACATGGAAGTCATGGTTTCAGCAGCCACAAAAAGCTGCAAAAATACATTTTTGGTGCAGAACTTGTTTGAATTCCTCATTTCTTTCTTCTATTTTCAATCCGCTTCCTTAAAGGTTTGTTTTTCTTAATCTTTCAGATGCATTTAGGTTTTTACTTTACTTGAGTCTGGGAATTGTTGCCTTTCCACACCACAGGCAGTGAATTTGTGGCCAAAGCTGGCTTCTGGTTTTCTTCCTGGAAGATGATCTGTTGTCCCCTGTCTCACAGTACCCTTGCGTTTGAAAAGCCAAAGAGGAAGGGAGGGGGTGTGAGGAAGGAGGTTTGAGGCAGGACAGAAGGGGAACTTAATGAACGTGAAACAGCTTTGACTGAAAAGTAGGGACCACATATCTGGGGGGAAAAAGGTCAGGGATGATCTTGAAAATAGTACTATAAACTGCTTGAGTACAAGGTAAGTTTTTTTTTTAAATCTAAATGTACCATCTTTAATCTGATTTCACTCGATTTGCTGCACATGTGCACATATGTGTGATCATTTCAGTGCATGATTAGTGAGCTAGTGCAGGTGTGCGGTGCATGATCACTGCTCTGAGTCGGCTCCTCTCAGGTGGGGAAAACCTCCAGCGGTGTCTGGCGGGAGTGAAAACCCCTCTCCCGTGTTGCTGCTTCGGCTGGAGTTTTGCTTTTGGAAAGTAAATTTCTCCTCCTTTACCATTTCCATTCTAGATATGTTAGCTGGGTTACTAGATATGGAGACTCTGGGCTGAAAATCATTCCCTGCTCTAATGGCTGACCAGCTCGCTTTCCAGGAGCGGTGCTGCTGGAGGGAGCTCAGGCTGCTCCTAATGAATGTTCCTCTTGTATAAGCCAGCTTTTCTTTGATTGTTTTTTTTTCCCTTTTGTAATTTGTTAGCTCTTCAAAGCACTTCACCAAATCCTTTAAGTCTCTGGATAGTTCACTGAAAGAATTGGTATTGAAGCAGTGGTGATTTAATATGGTGTGTACCCTGCGATTACGTGGGGTACTGCTGCTTCTGCTGGGATGAGAGTCGCTCTTAGAGCGGGTATTTGTGCTAGAAATGAGCCTGAGCTTTAACGACTCTCACTGGGTGGTTTCGGGGTCGTTTTCTTCTGGGTTTTTTCATTTGCTCAATGTCAGCGGCTGCCATAGCGGGTTGTGCCAGTGAACGCTTGCTGTGAGTATTCGTGCCAAGGGACAGTGGGTAAAGGAACCAAAGGCTTTGTGCCGTGGCGGTGCTGTGGCGTGCGGGTTCGCTGGACTCCCAGGGCAGCAGCAGGGAAGGGCCCTGGTGTTGCTCCAGGTGCCAGCGGTCAGTGCTGTCCCGGCTTGGGAGAAGGGTCATGACTTTCCCACCTGGAGTGGGGACAGCTGGTGATGGGGACTGGGGCTCAGCATCGTCCTGCGAGCTGGTGTTCTCTGTGCCTGGCAGTACGGGCTGCAGAGGGGCGGCTGGGGTGCGGGACAGCTGCTGCCGGAGCCGCTGCCTGCTCTCTAGCCTGGGCAGCCACGGGAGGACCCAGTGCCTGTGCCGTGGCATGAGCTGGAGGCAGCACTGGGAGGGTGCACTAGGGACGTGGTGCCAGCCCCTGCCCTGCCCCTCGCAGTTCCCGTGGCCAGCAGGCCCTGTGCCATGCCGGAGCAGCAGCCTCCCCAGGGAACGGCACAGGAACCCACCGCTGAGCAGCCTGATGGCAGCGGCAGCTCCCGTGCCAGTGGGACGAGCCGGCCTTGGGAGAAGGAACACCTTGGAGGAGTGTTTTCACTTACTTTTTTCTTCCTGAGCCGAGGGAGATATTTGCGGGGATTAAAAAAAGCCAAAATGCCTGTGCCTACCTGAGCACAACCCAACCTTTGTGTCTCTCTGTGATAGATAAGGATGCTCCAGATGTTGCTGAGGAGTTAACGCAGAGCTTGTTATTGCAAGTCAGGCTTTTACAAGATGGATGATGAATTATTCTCTCTTCCTAATTTCGAAACTCTTTCAGAGGGAGGAACCCCACTGTGGAAAAGTTAGGATCCTCTGCCTGACAGTCCCGATGTACCGGAGGGACTGAAATCAGGTCCCTGCCCTGTCTGGCACGTATGAAACCCATTACCTTGTACAAAACCCTGGTAAAGCACAAAAAAACCCTTTAGCGTCCCCAAGGCCTGATGGGTGTTGGTGAGCTGGGGTGCTGCGTCGGGGTCTGGCTCTCCAGCATCCTGGCACCGCCCTGGCACAGATGGGAGATCGGAGCCCCCCCACTCCTGCCTGCTCTCCCCCTGCTCCCAGGGCTGTCGCTATCCACGGCTTGGCCTCTGGGCTTGCATTGCTGCTCCTAATGCTTGTGCCTGGAGAAATCCCCGCTCCATAAATATTTTCAGCAGATAAATAATGAAATTTGGTGAGGAGAGCGGGATGCACTGAAAGAGGGTGATGACCAATAAACAGTGATCTTGGTTTGGGCCTGTAGGAGCGGGGCTGCTCTCTCAAAAGCAGATTTTATCCGTGGGGTGCCTGGGGCCGGGAGATTGCTTCGTGCCTCTCCTGTGGTCGGGGGAGCCTTTGGCACCTGGCGCTGCTGTGCACCCGTGCCCCAACCATGAGCCCTGCTGCTGGGAGATGCTGGATCCTCTGCCTTGGTCCTTGGGATGGGCTGGATGCCCACCTGGGCCCACTGTTATTAATTAAGATAATTATTCAGCTTAATGTGCTGCTGCAGGCCAGCTCATTTTTGCTGTAATGCTGAGCAGCACAGAAAAGCCTTGGAGGAGGACAGGCGCCATGAGTCTTAGCAGCTGTGGAGAATGTCGTTATTGTAATTGGGGGAGGATTAAAGGGTTGAGCTAATAACAATGCATTTTCTTAATGAAGCATTTGTAGGTTGTGGACAGTGGGGTTTGTTCCCTGGTTTTCTGATTTTTTTTGACCCTGGGTTAAAGTTCAGGGGCAGCAGCATCACTGTTGGCTTTTGGGCTAAATGTTTTTTGGGAGTGGGGCGAGGGAGCGGCACAGACCCCAGGCAGCACCCGCTGGGCTCCGAGCTGCTGGAGGCGATGGCGGGTGCATCTCACGAGGTGACAGTAGCTGGGTGGCTTTGTCTGGTTCATCTGTGAGCCCTCGGCACATCAAGCCATGCGTTTGTTCCCCTGCCTGCCCCGAGGTGGCCATGTGCCAGCAGTGCTGCATGGAACGCACGGCGGCCCCGAGGGCTCGGGGGTGGTGGGAGATTTCGGGTAAGGGGAGATGCTAAAACCTTCCCAAGGCAGGGCTGGCTGGAGCAGCGCTGTGACGGGGAGCAGGAGCACAGGCTGGAGTGTGGTTGGGAAGAGCCCCGATGTGGGTTTTGGGCAGGACACAGGGCTGATCCACCCGCTGCTGCCTGTGCTCTGGGTGCTGGGCTGGGCTGCGGCACAGAGGCAGCAGAGCGTGCGGGGAGAGAGACCGATCTTCATCGCACCTCTTGTTGGGTCATGTTTTCTTGTCTCTGATTGTAAACAGATTTGACTAAAGAGGTAAATTAGAAGTTAATTAGAGGGAACATGATTGATGAGGCACTCTGGTTATGGGGAGGTAGGAAACTTGCACTCTGAGAGAAAGGAGAGGGGAGGGTGTTCTGCAGCAGAAGTGTCGCCCTTCGCCCCCACGCTCCCCCACACTCCCTCTTCCCTCTGCAGCAGGGCCCCAGGACACGGTGCTGGGGGCTCTGTTCCCCCCAGGGAAGCCCAAGGCTGCCCCGGGCTGAGGCCGGCTGCGGGGAGTGGCTGCTGCAGCAGGGGATGTGACCCCATCACCCGGGCATCCTGGGCTCTGCGAGGGCACCGATCGGATCGGGTACCAGGTGCATGAGGCTGCTGAGTGCTAGCGGAGGATTTGGAAAGCAGGAGAGCAGCGAGGGATGGGGGAGATGCTGTCCCCAGTTTGCAGGGCCATCAGCTTCTTCTGTGCTCCATGTGGGCTCTCACCCCAGCGGGGTTTGCCCGGGCCAGGTCTTCTCCAGGACGGTCTGGGCTCTGCTGGGGCTGGGGTGAGTCCTGGGGAAGCCGGTGTGGGAAGGAGGAGGCAGAGGGATGGTTACACCAGCCCCATGGGTGATGAGGTGGGAGCCCTGGTGCAGGCGGCTGACGGCACCAGGGAAGGTGTCAGATCCCAGCTGCAGAAGCGCTGGTTTCCTCCCGCCAGGAGTGGCAGGAGCTGGTGGCACTTCCCCACGGCCGCAGGAGACCAGCATCGTTCTCACTGCGTGTCTGAATCTATCTTCAGCTCCGCTCCCAGCTGAGCGTCTCTAAACGGGGAGAAATAAGTGCAAATCATGACTGAGGAATATCTCTTGGCATCCTGGTAGAGAGACCCAGGCCGCACTAAATACAAAGAGACACTGTCAAAATTGGGAAACAAACCTTCAGCAGCACAAATAAGTCACTTAAACTATTGATTTTTTAAAAAAATTTTTTTTTCTTTTAAGACCTGGGTTTCAGGGAAGGCTTTTCTCATATGGCAGTAAATAATCTGGAGGGGAAAGAGGTGGTTGGTTTGGGGTTTTGTTGGGTGTTTTTTTTTTTTACATTTGATTTTTTTTGTCCTTAAAACAATGGTTTGGGAAGAGGGAACTGTTGCCAAAATGATTGACACCTGTGACAGCACTTCTCTCCATCAGGAACCTGATGGTGGGTTCTACAGAGGAGGAAGGAGTTAATGGACTGGAAATGGGCATGAATTGTTCTCTGAATAAATAATTCTTTTCAAGTAATTTTCTTCTGAATTTTATGCTTTGGATAACCTTGCCCCATGCGGGGGCTGCTTTGGGCAGAGACCTGTGACTCCCGAAGTCCTCACGCGGTGGGTGGAGGTTCCCACCGCCTTCCCCAATGCTGTGCTGGGACCCCCGGGGCTTCCCCAGGGCGGGGGGCTGGGGGTGCGGGGCTGCGCTGTCCCCAAGTGGGGCAGGGAGATAGAGCCACCATGTTTCCGTGCCCCACGGATGCTCTCCCCGTCCGCGGGGCCCCGGTGCTCTCCCAGCCGGGTTGTGCCACTGGGAAGGGCTGTGCTGGTGGCAGCATGAGGAGCCTGCGGCAGCGCTGGAGTCTGAACCCAGCAGCTGGTGTGTCTGGGGCAGGGTTCCCTCCATACCCACAACTCTCTCCCAGGCCCGCCTCCCTGCTTGATTTAATTTTTTTAAATTATTTTTTGTTGTTATGGCATGGTTGGGTTGCGTTCGCTCACCTGAGCTCCCAGCCAGCTGCCTCCCCTGACTGCTTTTCTATACTGGGGGTTTTCAAATGGGCGCTGTCTCCGTGGCTTATTGTGCCCGGGATGATTTGTGGAGGAGAAGGTTGTAGTGTTGGATGTCGGTAGTGTTGTTTTCCTGCAGCGCACGCAGACCTTTGCAAATAATCTAATAATGCAGGAATGTCAAACTTCAGCTGTGGAAGGAAATCCTTTTATACAGGGATTGTCAAGTCTCTAAACAAGTATCAGAAATGAGCTCGTATCAATGTGGAGGGTGTTTATTCTGCCCGTCAGAGAGATGAACAACCCAATCCACTCTCCCAGGCAGCTGCAGATTCAAGCATTGGCTCATGGACCTCGGGAGAGCTCCGGGCCCGGCCCTGCAGCTAGTGGGGCTGTGAGGATGCAGGACCGGCTGCCCTTGGGGCAGCATTGGGGGCGAGAGTGGCTGCAGGTGGGGCAGGCAGGCGGCGGGGACCCGAGAGCAACCATCCTGCTGTGCCCCAGAGCAGGAGGTGCTGAGCCTCAGGGTGCTCCCGCATGAACCCTTAAAAAGGTGAATTTCAAAATGATGCATGAGGCAACCCTCAGCGCTTCAGTAGCTGTGGGGGTTTTTTTGGGGGGTGGGGGGGTTTCTTCCTTGGATGCCTTAAGCTGAAGATGCGGTTGCTGGGTAGCTCCGCTATCGAAAGAAAACACGGGGTTTGGATTGCGTCAGAATGAACATGAGCCGTGCTTGGATGCCAGCAGGAAGGACTGACCCTGTCTCGGTTTGGTTCTGGGTGTCCTTGGGGAGTGTCAGGCTGGGGCCATGTCACCAGGGGACAGTCCCTGCGGCCCGGCCGTGGCGAGGGGATCCTCCTGGCTGCCCTGTGGGGTCTCAGTCCTCCCGGGGCCCCGGTCAGGGCGATCCCCGGGGAGGTGCCGCTGATGTGGCTGGGCCCCATCCCCATTCCAACCTCTCATCCAGCTCTTCTGAGCTTCACTGCAACCTCCAGCTCCGCAGGCTCACCTTTGCTGCCCAACAGATGGGTATCCCAGCGAAAACACGCATGTGAACCTCACGGGCACGTGAGCTGTGATCACGGTGGACACGGTGCCGCCGGGGTCTTTGTGGTGTCACTGCATGGAAACGGCCGCTGGATTCCTCCATCTTGCAGATGCCCACCCTGAGCAGAACCAATGGCACATGCAAAATTAAACGGTAGGCAGAAAACCTGGCGTTAATGGAGATAAGGAATGTTTCATCCTTGAAAGCGAGTCCCTGGGCATGTTTGGCTGGAACAGGAGCCCTGCAAGGGAGGCGCCAGCTATTTCAGAGCGAGTGTGTAGATAAGGGACCTTGTTACGCAGTGAGCGCCAGCGTCTATCTGGTCCGGGAGCTGCTGGCTCTGCTCTCGCTTCTGTGTGCAAGCGACCTTCCCTCCTATCCCTGTCAGACACACAGGGGTTCATCAGGGCTGCGTGGCTGCAACAGCAGACAGCATCTGCTCTGGGCCTTTTCACTGATGAATTAAAATTGAGGAGGAAAATTAAACCTTCCAAGTGCGCCTGAGACGTGCGGACGCTTGGCTCTTCCCCTTCCCCGTCTGCTGGGCCCCTGCACGGACCCGGTGCCCGTTTGTCATCCTGCTGTAGCGGCAGAAAATCAGCTGGAAATGGGACTTAATTCAGGCTCTGCACCTGGAGGTGTTCCCAGCCCCGAGAGGAATTTATGCTCTCTTTGCTTCCTCGTGGCATGATTTAAATATCTCTGATGATACACTGGAAGATCCTGGCAGGTTTCAGCCCTTGAGCTGTGGTCACACAGCCTCAGCACCTGCTGTCCTGGCTGGCCGGTGGGGGCTGTGCCGCCCCTCGTGCCGGGGGCGCGGGAGCCGGGCCTGGGACGGGGACCCCTGCCTGTGCCCGGGATGTGTGGTCCCTGCTGGGTGATGTCCGCGGCTCCTGCTCTGGCTGCACCTGCGGGTGCGTGCTTTGCAAAGTGGGGGTGTCAGGTCTGAGGGGGCACCATTTGTAGATGCCACTTCAGTGTGGGTTCATTCAGGTCCCCTCGCTGGCTCGTGGCAGAGGAGGGACCCTGGGCCATGCAGCAGCCACGAGACTGGACTGCCTGAACCGCAGGGCTCGCTCATGCTTGGCCTTCGCTGCTTTTTCCTGTGGCATTTGACCCTGTACATGAACCCCGTGTTTTGGTGGATGGGTGTTTTGCCTCCACACGTGACTCTGGGCGATCTGATGCTTTTGCTTTGCTCAGGACCCAGCCCAGAGCCACTTGCCAGAGGCAGCTGTAGTTGCTTGCTGGCTCCTGCCCAGGGGGCCATGCCCCACCATCCTCGGGGGGGGTGGGGGGGGTGGGGTGGCTGAAGCCCACTGTGGCCCAAGCAAAGGGTGTCTCTGCTCAGAGCACAGAGTCCGTCCCTGGGACCCCACTGTGATGGCTGGGCACGGGGGCTGTTCCCCCCTGGGCACAGCAGCTGGTGACTCCTGAGCTCCTCCAGCATCCTCCTCCAGCTCCTTCCCAGCGCCGCATGGCTGCTGCCGGCTCCCAGGAGCTTTCCCTCAGGAAGCCCGGAGCCTTTCGCTGCTGTTGCTTCTCTCTCGCTGTCCCAAAGCAGGACCCTCTGAACCCAACCAGCCGCGGCTGCCGGGCGCCTGGCTCATCTATTACCGCTGCTCCCTCCTTCCCCCAGCTTTTAACTCTAGAGGGAGTAATGAACTTGGGCAGAGATCAATGCTCTCTGCTCTGCTCTGGGCTTTATTCTGACATGCGGAAAACACTGCAGCAGGTAGAACTTTTTTAAAACTATTGATTTGTAACGCAGGTATGAGACAGTGCAGCTCCTGCAGTCGTGCGTGGGGCTCTTCCCAGCCGAGCTGGGGGCCCCTGCCTCACAGGGCGGTAATGTGAAAAATACTCCTGCTCTTTCTGCTGGAGGAACCCTGCTGAGAGAAGGGCGAAGAAATACAGTTTGCATTTTCAAGTCCAATTTAAAGAATCTCTTTGTAGCAAGCATCTGTCATCTCATGGCAGAAAACACCTGAAATAATCTGATTTTTACTGTTTATCTAGAGAGCAAATATCCTTCAGATTGCTATGTAGCATACAGATAATATCGTTGAGTGAAGTCTGCATCTGTGCTTTCCCTTCAGCGATGAAGCTTGGCGTTTAGGGTGGAGATATACTGCCTTTGGGCTCCTTTTTACATTCTTAGACTTTTCAAAATAGGTGTATAAATTGTATAGGTCACGGTGCCACAGTTCTGATCTGCTGCAAGGCGCAGGTTTGCGGAAACAGTGGTGGTGTCACTGGATTTAGCCTCTAGATTTGGACTGCTGAAGGGAGATCAGGATCTTGCCCCTTATATTAAATGCTTTTTGTGGCAGGAGCAGGTTTGCCCTTCTCAGCCTGGCAGGGTGGTTGTACGGAACAGCCTTTCTCCCGTGGGGAGGGCTGATTTTGGGAGCTCCCTACCCGTCTGTGCTGCGAGTGACACCCCGGCTGGGCCCCGAGAGGGGCTGTGAGCCCACACCTACCCAGGCTCCGGCTTTTTCATTTTGAGACGAATGTTGCACGGTCTGGGGCGGCGATCCCTGACGCACAGGGGGGATCACGCCGTTGCTCTTCCCTTAACGTTTAAAAAAAAGNTTTCGCTCGTCTGTACAGCGGGGTGGGTGCCCAGCGCCTGTCCCCGCTCCCAGCGGGGAGCAGGCCGAGGGTGCAGGAGCCCGAAACTGCTCCCTAATTACCCGATCATCATCTTTCCCTATAAATCATTTATTTTCCCTGGCGGGAGGGGTGAGGTGCATCCACCGGCCTCGCTTTTCGCGCCGCCTGTAACGGGGGGTGGCGGGCGCTGCTCCGGGCATCGCACCCCCCGGCCATCGCTCCCCGCA
>WAAD01008208.1:67948-103800 GCA_013389945.1 Fregata magnificens
ATTGCGCGCTGCCACGCACCGCTGGCGGCGGGAGCGACTCTCCCCGCGGGTGCAGCGAGGCTCCTCTCCCGTCTCCCGTTCCCTGCCTGCCGTGGCTCCTCTGCCGCTCTGGTGCGCGGCGGGTCGGCGGTGCTGCCGAACCCGGGGTGGGTCCGACCGGGGGCTGGGAAAGGGGAGCCTCTTTCTGCAAACCCCTATGAAAAAGTCTGTCCTAGCATGGGGGGCAGTTCCCACCTGCGGGGTGCCGAGCAGGTGACGGGAGACAGAGCCCCCTCGGAGGAGAGCACCGAGACCCTCCTTGCTCTCTGCGGGGTGATACGGGCAGGTTTGAATCAGAGCCCGAGGAGTGACCGCGGGCTGGGTGCCCGGTGCCCGGATCACAGGGGACCCCCTCACGTAGCGCCGGAGCTCCCGGCCTGCGGAGGGGAGCTGCTCTCTGCCCCGAGGAGCCTCCAGGCACGGGAAGACTCAGGGCCGTGCCGGGGAGACGGGCGGCATCCCGCAGCCATGCGGTGCATGGGCCAGCGGGTACCTGCCTGCGCGGAGAAGGGATGATCTGCCTTTGCGTTGGGGGGATAAAGGCAGGAGGGTTTCCGGACCCGCCAGCCTGGCATGCCGGAAGGAGATGTGGGCAAAGAGCCTCCATTAGCCGCTGCTGCTCCCCTCAGAAATTCAGCAATAGGCAAATAAATAGTGAAATGGTCGCTGTGAGGGAGCAGGGAGCCAAGGAGAAGAAATATTCTGGGAGGGCGAGTGCACTTTGGAGCCACATTACAGCTTGCTACTACGAGCAGTTCTGCAGCAACTCACTTAATCACAACAGAAACCTTTATTAACGATACTGAAAAGCAGTGAATAAGTGGGTCATGTATAATAAGCCATTTGTGTTCAGTAGGTGAATACCAATTTGATAAAAGCTGTGTGTGCTGAAAACCTGTTTAAATTGCTGTTTAGCAGATCGGAGATTGATCATTTCATTACTCGCTGGTACAGCTTTCCCTCCGCACCATGAGAGCCTGGCGGGCCAGGGGTGTGGAGCAGGAGAGGGGCCAGGGCCGACAGGATGGATTCGGCCGTGGCCAGCAGGGTGGGCAGGTCCTGCCAGGCTCTGCCCGCAGCAGGCAGCGTCCGGAGCTCGCCGCCATCTCTGCCCGGTGCAGGCGGCCTGGAGGAGCCTCTGCTGTGCCACGAGGGTCTGGCACAGCCCAGGAGCGCGTTCGCTGTTATCTTTAACTTGTCCATGGCAGGTACAGCGAGGGAGTTGAACGGGAGCAGGGCGTGCTTCGCAGGCGTCGGCATGTGGCTGTGAACACCTCTCGGGGTGAGGGCGGCTCCCCCACCCTGCCTCCCTGCAGGTGTGAGCAATGTGCCTCCACTCACGCGGCAGCCAGGGCTCCTCGGGGAGGGAAGAAGTCTCAGTCAAAGAAAGTCCTTTCCCTACCCCCACAGCAAAGGCTCTGTCTCCAGCGAGGATGGAGCCAGGATCGGCTCCGTCTGCCCCGCTGTCCCCAGGAGAGCGCCCGAGCCGCAGGATCCCTCCTCACCATCCCTCCCCTACCCACAGCGCAGCCTCTCGCCTCTCCCCTCCTCTCCTCTCCTCAGGCTGGCGCCTTCAATTATTCATGCCCCCCGTTGCAGACAGCCTGTGCATGCTGGGCTGGTGCCATCGGCTTTCAAACCGGCGCTAGCTGGGAAGCTCCAGCCACCTTCCCAGCCTGCCGGCTCCCAGAGCAGGGCAGGGAGAGCTGTTTGGCGAGCAGCTTGCATTCCCGAGGAGGAGAAGCCTGGCTTCTTCCTTGCATCGTTTGCAAGCGTTAGTGTCTCACCGTCAATAAAGCTGCTGTTGAAGGGCTGAAGGCTGGAGGGAGCGTTGCCCTGGCTCCCCGGGGTGCTGCCCTTCTCCTTTCTCACACACCCCGATGATTATTCTATCAATTACTTTCATAAACACTTTGCATTCTGCTGGATTTTTTCATTATTCCTGATGGGAATTCTCCACCCCATGTGTTTTTCCTGCTGCTGTTCGTGCAGTCATTCAACGCAATTACTTCTGACACCTCTCCTCATCAAATGTCTGTGCTTTCTTTTCCCTTGAAGAAGCTGACAGACGATGGGCCAGACACTGGGAATTATTACGTTAGGACAGTGACAGCTAATTTTAATCATAACGTTCCCTTTGAGCGAGGCAGCAAATCAAACGAACAGCCGGTGCGGCTGCGCGCGGTCTGGGAGCCGTGGGCAGCGTGGCGGTGCCGGGGCGGGGAACGGCGACCTAGAGGGGGCCGGGGAGCTGGTGGCTCCACTTCATTCCCTGCTTCGGCAGGTGCCACTGCCAGGGCTGGGGCTGGGCAGGCGCCCAGGCAGGGACCTGGTCGGGTGCTCTCCCCATCACGGGTGTTCTGGGATTTTGGTTCATGGTGCGAGGACTCGTGCGCCTCAGGACGGACAGCCCTTCCCGGCCCCATCCGCTGATGGCTCTGCCTGTGTCCGGGCTCCTCTCCTCCCTGGCCGTTTCCCCTGGCTGCAGGTTTATCTCCCGCCTGGCTGCCCCCTCGGTGCACAGCAAGGCACTGGGGCTATCGGCTGGGCTCGGCTGTGCTGGATGCATTGGTGCCTTGCACCACGTGCTCTGTACGGAGCTGCTCCGGGATGAGCCCACTGGTCACGGGGCAGGCAGAGCTGGGAAGGAGGGCGCTGTGCCCATGAGAACCAGGTGCTGACGGCTCTGCGGGACAGGCGCCGGCACCGTGTGCGGCATGGGCAGCTCTCTCTGCCACGGCTGCCGGTGCCAATTGCTCACATTCTGGGTGCTGGGCGTGAGATTGGGCGGCTGATCTCCAGTGGAGCAGAGCTCCTCTCTGCCTCATCCCAGTTCCTGCCCGCTGCCAGGTGCCCTGCCTGCTGGGAATCATCCCCTGGCAGACACCAGCACCAAAGCACATGGCGGCTGAAGGACGGCTGCGCAGCGCTGCCAAGGGTCCCGCTGGGAGCCGTTGTAACAGGCCATGTTAGGTTTTTGCTACTTATACTATCAAATAACTGTTCCTCCTCGTTTCCCCTTGGGAGGGAATTGTCTGAGAACCACGACTCCCCGGGAACCAGCTGGGAGCAGCAAGTCCCCTTGCCTGCGAAAAGCTCCTCGTAGCCAGGGCTGGGCTGGGGGAGGATTCTCCCTGCCGGCATTGTTTCTGCCACGGTGGTAAAACCTGGGCAGCGGGGAGGCTGCTGGGAGTGCCCGAGCTGGGGAGGCAGCCCAGCCATAATGGTTCACTGTTAGAAATACTCGCAGGTTTCAAGGTTAATTCCAGCTCCTTGGCAAGGTGAGCTCTGGCCTGATCACAATCACTGAATTAGCTGGATTTTTTTTGTTTTTAATTTATGCTGAAAATTTGAGCTAATTCTGCTGCTAATATGACAGTAAATAGGGGCAGAGAAATGGTGCTCCCGTCCCCAGTGTGCCAGCGGGAGCCCTCCTGTCCCCGTCCGGCATTTGCAGTGCTCCAGCCTGGGGCTTCCCTTGGAAAGGGCAATTGCAGGATTGCTGGCGGAGAGCAGGGGTGCCGGGGTGCCGGGGCCAGGCTGCAAGCGGCTCGGCACTGGCTGGGTGCTCACTGAGCTGGCACCTGCCAGCAGAGCTGGGAGCTGCCTGAGTGGGTCTGTGGCCAGATCTGTCCCAGGCTCCAGCCCTGGCCCTCGTCCCGTCCCTGCTGGCCGCTCGCTGCTGAAGCCCTTTGCCCTGGCACAGCTGCTGGAGTCGGAGCTGCCTGCCCTGCTCTCGTTGGTGACGCCGGCCGTTGTGCCGCTGTGTTTATGCATTGGTTTGTGGCCGTGATGTGTTTTTGGTGACCCAGGGTCAGCATCCCTGCTCGCAGGCTTGTCAGGAGGAGATTCATTCACAGATGTTAATGGGCAGATGGGAAGAGGAGGGAGGTTTTAGCCCAACCTGCATAGCAGATGCCAGCAACCCTCATGTCCCTGCTGCGGGGACAGCATGGGCCCAGCACAGCCAGCGTGCTGGAGCGCTACCTGGGCTTCTGCTCCCAGGTCCAGCTAGGGGGATGCCTTCTGTGCCTTCTGATCTCCTGGGGGGACTCCTGCATGGGCAGCCCATGCGGAGGGGTGGAGGGGCCCTGTGGCACTGAGGAGGGTCCGTCGCTCCCCAGGTTACTGCCTGGTGCACGTGCCGGGATGTGCCGCAGGCGCCTTTGCTGCTGGCTGGACATCGGTGCCTCTGCAGCTGAGACTGTCCCTCTCCAGCAGCTGCGGGGGGGACGTGGGTATCTGGGGAGGGGAAGGTGCCGCCGGCTGCGGTCGCTGTCAGATGCATTTGCTTTTCCTGCAGCGGTGCAGGCATGCGGGGCAGTGCAAACCCAGCGGGTCAGGGAGCCAGCCCCGTGCTGGGGACGCAGGGCAGGGTTTGCACAGACTCACCAGTGGTCAGGATCAGGAGCAGACCCTCCCTCGGCAGCCATCCCTGGGGAGGGCTGAGCACTGCCGACAGCCCTGGCACCAAGCTGGAGAGTGAGGGGCCGGTGGGGATGGGGTTGGACGGCATGTCAGCAGCTCTGCAGGGTCCCCGCTGTGGGATCTCCACGCGCAGGCTCCGCAACCAGTGGGGAGGGAGCGGCTCAGCTCTCCTGGCAGCGCCGGCTGCTTTCTCCTGCCTCTCATTTTGCCCTGTGGTGGTGGTGGGGCCCTGGCAGTGTCTGTGCTGGGAGCTGCCAGTGGTGGGGAGCCGGTGTGAGGGCGGTGCAGCCCCCAGGGCAGGTGGGTGGTGATGGCAACACCCACCTGCGGGTACCCTTGGCAGGTCTGGGTGCTGGTGGGGACCAGCTCGCCTGGACGCGGCCTGGGGGGCTGAGCGGTTGGCAGGACCCGGCTGCTGACACCGCTTGGGGCCAAGCTCCATCGGAGCTGCCGGGGGTGTGCCTTCGGCTGGGGTTGGGGTGCCTTTCGCCCCAGCACGGACCCAGGGCTGCAGCGGCCCCGTCCAGAGCCGGTTCCCTTCCCACCGTGTCTCATGGCACGCTCCTGCTGCCAGGGCATGGGGAGGGGACCGCTGAGGGAGCGGATGACGGGAGCATGAGGCTGAGCCGGCAATTAGTCCTCCGAGTGTCTTGACTCACCGAACCATAATAAATCATGAATTATGACTGGGAGCTTTGTGAAGGGAAGAATAAGCCACACTTGATCGCAGCCCACGGCATAACAGCGGCAGCTGGAGGGAGGGACGAGGGGTGGCAGAGGCTGCTCCGGCGGCTCGGTCCTGCACCCACCTGCCCCAGGGCCTCCTGCTCCCCTGGGGCCGGGGGCTTCCCAGCCTCCCCCAGCCCCTGTCCCTGCCCAGTGCAGGACGGAGCCAGCCCCTGTCACCGCCACCCGCCCGGCACGTGCTGCCCCTGCAGCCCGGCTGCGGCTCTGGCGAGGGGCTCCTGCTCAGTTAGGCAAAGAAGCGTCTGACCAGTGCTGTAATGGTTCAGTGAGGTAAATAACTCACAGAGCAAGCATGAGCACTAACTAGGTGATTAACATGCATTTGCAAATGTCCAATACATATTTAATCGCCCTCCAATACGTGTTTACACAAACATTAACCTGTCTGCACGCCCACATCGCTGTTTAAGCCATGGCCGTCCCAGCAGCCGGCGGTTGGTGCCTTGTGTGGGCCGTGGCGGGGGAGCCAGGAGAGCCAGCACGGCTCCTTGCAGGGCTCCACCAAAACTGCGGGCAGCAGGCAGGGTCCTGGCCAGGCTCCGGGGAGCTGCGTGGCCTTGCGTGCTCCACAGGGCAGGGATGGCGGGGATGCTGGGGAACGGGGAAAGGGGATGGGACAGGGGTCCGCCAGGTCATTTCCAGGCGCCTGGGGCGATGCACGACCTGGCCTTGCCCCTGTCATGGGGTGGGTGGGGGACCCCCCCTTCCCCGCTGGCTGCCGGCAGCCCCCCTGCCCGTGCGAAGCAGGGGCCGTGGTAATGAATCCTGCCCGCCGTGGGGAGGGAGCGTGGCAGCCTGTATATCTCCGGTTTATGAGAGCACCAAGCTGTCCCAGCAGGCGTTTTCAATTCCGTTTATCTGTGTTTCCCCATTGAGTTCATTTTATTTCCCCTGATTTTTGTTTCCTGGAAGATTTATTGATCCTGATTTTCTCAGTTTATGACAGGTAGCAGGCCATAAAGCATGCGGAACAGCCAGCCCGTCACCGGCCCCCTCCCTTCTGCTGGGAGGACGCGGCACCAATGTCAGCAGTGGGGAGAGGGATGGTGCTGGGTGATGGGGGGGCCAGGGGTGGGCTGGGGGCCAGGGCGCTGGTCGGCTCTGGCAGCTCGGCTGTCCCCTGTCCCTGCCAGCGGTGTCGGTGGGAGCGGCGTCTGGGCAGCACGGCCGCCCTGCTGCAGGGTCCATGCCCGGCCGTGGGGCTGGTCATGGCTGGGGGCTACCCGGGGGGGCCCAAATCTCCTTTCCTGCGGAAGGGCAGGGCTGGGGTTGGGGGTGCAGCGAGGCCTGTCCCCGCTGCGTCGCCTCTGTCCGGGTGGCCGGGGTCCACGGTGTCCATCGGGGAGGGTGCCTGGTGCTGCTGGAAGGATGGGGACTGGCCCCTCTGTCCTTCCCCAAAGATGTCCGCTCCCAGCAGCCCCACGGTGGCAGTGGGTTTGGGGGGTTGGGGGGGCTCTGCAGACACACACTGCCCTTCTGCCCTACCACCACGGCCCCGTTCCAGCTGGCCTGCAGAGGGTCCCCAAACTGCCCATCACTTCCAGAGGCCCGAGCAGAGGCAGGGCCAGAACAGCCCTCATTAAAGCAATTCTTTATTTCACCTTTGCCAGCAGCTGCGGGTCTGACGCTCCTGCCTTTTGCTTTGGCGTCTGCTGCCACTCGGGGCAGGGGGGTCAGGCCGGCTGCTGCTCAGGCGCCCAGTCGTGGACCAGTGCGTGGGAGGCAGGGTGCCCGGCAGACGTGGCTGCGCCGGGGCTCCGGCTTCAGCCTGCGCGTGGCTGAGCCGTGGCGGAGCTGCCCACGGAGCTGCATGTCAGCTCAGCACAAGGGTGATTTTTAGCATGCCCTGCAAAAGCACAGTTAAATGCTCCTGCTGGAGTTCAGCCGCTCTGCAAACATCTGAGCTCTCGGCTTCCCAGGTAGGGGACTGGCTCCACGGCCCACCCGATACTGTCTTGTGCAAAGGCTGTGCAGGTGAGTGTGGACTGCATAGACCAAGGGACGTCTGCTCCCAGCAAAGGAGTGACTTGTTGACAGCGGTCACTTGTTCCTGCAAACACCAAGCCCTGAGATGCCTCTGCCTCTTCCTTGCCTCAGCAAGGCACTCCTTTCTCGATGGCTCAGCCCCGGCTCTCCCAGGTGGCTCTCATGGCACAAGGACTTTGTTGCCCCCCGGGAGCTGCCGTCCCCCTCTGTCAGACCCCGCTCATTTTTCGGTGGGGACAGGAGAGATGAACCGTCCTCCAGGTATCTTTCTCTCACTGACCCATCACCCGAAGTTTCTCTGTCCGTCCGTCCGACTCTCACCTCGCATCGGCTCTGCTGTGCTGCTTTCTCCTTCGCAGATGAATCCGTCCCTATCTCGCTGCTCCCTTCCCAGGCTCCGGGTGCTCTACCCAGGACATGATGACCTGCAGTTATTAGGAGCCTTTATTGCTTTTCTCTGTAACACATCAAATGATCTTTCCCAGCTGAAAATCAGCAAGGAGGTGACCCGTGTGCTGCCAGCCCCAGGCTGCCCTGCTCGCTTGGTCTTGCTCACCCAAAACTCATCTGTACTCGGGAAGTGGAAATCCCCCAGGAGCTGGGGGATGAGCTCTCCCGGCACCTCTCCCAGGCCATCCACCACGTCCCGCTCTCATGGTGCCGTGGGGACTGTCCTGCCACGATTCTGGGGCTGGGGACTGCGCTGGCAGTGGCCTGGCTGCCCCTTGGCTGGGGTGTCCTGGGGTGACTGCTGGGGCTGGGGGGGCCGCCACAGCCCAGCACCCTGCAGACATGAGCTGCATGGGCGTCCCCTGGCACTGGGGTCCTGGAGCCCCCTCCCCACACAGGGACCGGGGGTGGGAAGCTGGGATGGAGGGGGAGGGCAGTGAGGCAGAGGAGGTGACGAAGGGCTGGGATGTGGGAGGAGGGATGTGGGGGGATGCAGTGGGGTCTGTGGTCCTCACAAAGGCCATGGGAGGGGGTTCCCAGGGCAGGGGCTGCCTCGTGGCGGGGGCGGACGCTGCGGGGCTGGCAGGTCCCCAGCGGGACCTGCCCTCCTTTGGATGCATTTTGAGGCGGTCGAGCCCTGGGGTTAATTAATACATACGCTTCCCAATTAAAATCTGAAAGAAAGAAGGCGCTTGATTCAATCAAGGCTTTTCTCTGCTCATCTGCCAAATTCCTGTCTGTGGGAGCAGATTTTAATTGTGTTTGGAGTAATTTGGACGTGCCTGGAGCCCCCAGGCCGTCGCCCCTGCCTCTGCTCCGCACCCCCAGCCAGGACCACAGGCTCCCGGGGGGCTGGTGCAGGGTTTGCCAGGACCCTCTGGCTTCGGCCATTGCTCCTGCCATTGGGAATCCTGCGGAGCAAAAGCCTGATCCTGGGCCACGGTCAGAGAATGGGTGGGTGAGTGATGGTTAATGGCTGGACGTAATGGCCCTGGCACCGCCACGGCAGGAGCACGGATGAGCCCTTTGCCATGTGCTGAGCAGCAGCCGGCGCTGGGCAGCATCAGACCCTCCTGCTCTTCCTGTAACCTTCAACCACCAGAGCTGTTCCCTGGTCTGGGATTCCCTCTGTTCTCCAGCATGGAGCCCACACGGCTGCCAGTGCCGGGGTCCCAGGTGAACGGGGGTGCAGGAGCCGTGCTGGGAACCCCACCGGGAGAGCAGGGCTTGCGCAACTCCTTGTGCTGGGTATTTCCCTCAGTTCCCCTGCTAAAACGGATTAAAGGAAAGCGATAAGTATATGGGATTTCCATGCGTCCAGAGGGACAGGGAGATATTAAAGGTATTAACTTTTCCATCTGGGCTGGTAATCATTCGTTTTCAGAGGGGATCAGGGCTTGGCGACAAGCCCTGGGGACCTGCACACTGCTTCCAATGGGATGTGTGTCCCGGTGGGCTCCGGTGGCACCGGAGGGACCCACACGGTGGCTTTGAGCCATCAGCGCTGGTGGCGTGAGGTGGCCAGCAAAGACGAGAGAGCACAGGGCACCCGGCATGGATACAGCTGGACCCTCATCCAGCTTCTGTGACCCACCCGGGCTGGGCACCAGGTGCCGCAGCTCATGGCGGGGCTGGGACGGGCAGGGACGGGCATGGCTGGCCAGCCTCACGCTGGAGCAGATTCCAGCTGGACCAGGTTCATCCCTGTGGTGCCACCACCCCCAAAGCTCCTTGGGCAGTGGGGGCAGGGTGGGTGGCACCCGCACCCCACAGCCCCTGCCCCTGCCTGTAGCCCCTGCCCACCACAGCGGCTGGGGAGGGTGGCAGCCCCGAGCTTGGCCGTGCTGGCATGGCGGGGGCTCAGCCCCCCATCCCTGTGCCATGCCAGGGAGAAGCCACCGCAGATTGTGACAATAACATTTGCTGGTGACCTGCACACCAGGGCTGTCTTTACAGAGGAACAATAATCTCTCCAGAGGAGATGAAAAGAATTCTAATTACATCTCCGAACAATATTTGTTTTGAGCGAGGAAAGCAAACCATATGGCATGTGGGAGACTGTTTGGGGGCCGCATTAAACAAGGATTTGTTTTTCATTTATGCTCTGATCTAAGCGGAGATGCGATCATGCTTTATTTATTTATTACATCTTGGAGGTGCGTGGGGGTCCCATGCCCGCTCTGGGGCAGGTGGTCCCTGGGGGGCAGCATGGGAGCAGGGGGGCAAAAGGCTCCTGCTGCCTGCCTTTCCTCCTGCTGCTCTTTGCAAAGTGCTGGGGGGGCCCACGCGGCTCTGCCAGGCTGGGGAGGGGGCACTGGGATGGGTGGGTGGGCAGCTGGGGATGGGAGGGGTCCACCTGCATGGCAGGGACCTGTTCCCTCCGCCAAGGGTGCCAGGTCTGTTTGGCTAGGGAATGGTCTGGGCGCTCCTGGTGACCCTGCTCGCATGGCCAGCGGCATCATCCCTCGCTGGGGTGGTGATGCGTCCCCACAGGCGCCCGCAGCCCTCGCTCTGTCTCCTGCAGCCCTCTTCACCGAGACCCCCCACGACATGACGGCCCAGGCGGGCGAGGACGTGGAGATGGCGTGCTCCTTCCGAGGCAGTGGCTCCCCCTCCTACTCCCTTGAGATACAGTGGTGGTACGTCCGCAACCACAAGGACTGGACGGACAAACAGACATGGGCTTCCAACCAGGTAATGCCCCTTGTCCTCCCTCTGTGGCAGCGTCCCCATGCTTGCCTGGGGGGTTTGCTCGCAGCAACTGTTGGGGCTCAGGGGGGGACCCTGTCCTGCAGCAGTGTCCCCAGCGCTGACCCAACCTGCAAACAGCAGGGTCTTGCCCCACTCTGCTTCTTGCTCGTGGGCAGAGAGGAGCCTGGGGGTCCCACGGTGCAGGACCACGTGGGGTACATGGCATCTGGCTGCGCCAAGGATGCTCCGGGGCATGGGGCTGGTGAGGCCGGGCTGTCCTGGCCACACTTCACAATTAGCCGAGGGGCCACGTGGCCCATCCCCTGGGACTGATCCCAGGCAGAGGCTTTGTCTTTGTGCTTGTGCCTTCTCCCATCTCATCACGAACTCATCCCCTTGCATCCATCCCCGCATCCTCCGTCCCCGTGGCCCTCCCTTGTTTTCCCCATTTCCGTGTGTATCGGTCTCGGCAAACAGCTGTCTCTTTATTTCTCTTTCTGTTCACACAGAGATAAGGGCCAAATAATGGGAAAGCAGCTTTAGGTATTTTAATGAGCCTTTATTATTGTGCCTTTGGCAGAGCTGCTACTGGTATTACCATAAATTGAGAGAAGCCTCGGGGAAGTGCTGCCGCTGGGGAGCACTGCTGGGGGGCCAAGGGGGCGGTGGGGCTGAGGGGTGGCAGGGCAAGGGGTGGTGGGGATGCCCGGTCTGGGGAGCAGGCATGGGAGTGGGCTGCGTGGCGCAGCAGGGACCCCGGACACCTGGGCCCTGGTGCTGCTGGTGGCTGCCAACGGGGACCCAGGGTGCTGCCTGGCTCTTTAGCCGATTTGGGAATATTTATGGTAATCGGAGCAGGTGCTGGCTGTGGAGGGGCTGGGGTTGCTGGGAACAGGGATCACTGCCGCAGTGGCGATGCTACGGTGAGCAGGTCTCCATCCCCAGCCCTGGGTCATGGGGAGCACCCACTGATGGAGCTGAGCTGTGGTGGGGACCCACAGGCGAGCACCCCATCCTCCCTGGTGCTCTGGTGCTGCTGTTCTCTTCCCTTCCCAGCTGCCCCGCGCAGCTCCCATCTGCCCTGGGTGCCTGGGTTTGCTGGGGCTGAGCAGCCCCCTTCTCCTTCCTCTGCCTTGCTCAGGGCAGTCATCCCACTCGGGGCAGCCATCCCAGGGGTGGGCAGGGGTCTGGTGGGCTCCTGCCTCCTCCCAGCTGAGCTGATGGTTTCTCTTCCCTCTCTGCTCTCTCTCCCCGTCCCGCTCTTCCCAACAGCTGAAAGCATCGCCACAGGAGGAGCCTGGGAAGGACGCGACAAAAATAAGCGTGAGTTTGGCTAATGGTTCTTGCGGGGGCCCCGGTCGAGGGCTTGGCTGGAACATTTCCTTGCGATGCTGGTGCTCAGCATTGCACAGAGCTCGGGGGGTGGGAGGCTCTCCTGGGGTTTGTGTCTCTGTGCAAGGATGCGTGCTCTGGCTGAGGCGTCCCGGGAGGCGGGGGGGTGTGCTGGTCCTGCCGGTGCTGCCGTGCCGCGAGCTGGCGACGCCAGGGTGGGTGGGCTGGATCTGCTGTGGCTTCAGTGGTGGGAGCAGTCAGGGTGAGGGGCAGCTCCCCTGTTCGCCTCCCCAGCACTGAGGGTTGCAGCCTGGACCGTGAGCCCCGTCCGGTTCCTGTCGGCATCTGAGGGACACATTTACGCTAAAGAGAAAATAATCTAATTTGGGATTAGCATCCTAAAGCCATTTAGGCTCACGTGAACAGAATGAGGAGACACTAATCAGTTAAATAAAATAAACGCTCTTGGCCTCCTGCTGTCAGGCCTGTGCCCTGCCCCGATGCTGGCCCTCCCTACCTCGGGGGGCTCTGCGTTTGGGTGTGCCACAGAAATGGAGCAATATTGGAAAGCGCTTCCCACCATTGCCCCTGCCCTGGCAGCCTCTTCTGGCTCTTCCATTTTTCCCTCGCTGAGTGAGCAAGGGGAGACAGGGCTCGCCACACGCCCACGGCTCCTTGGGTCCGAGGGTCCCCTATGCCCAGGATCAGTCCCTCTGCCTGGCTCTCATCCCCGGGAAATGACAGAGTGTCGCGGCAGGTGAAATGCCAAAAAGCTTCATGATGGAGGGCATCACCTCTCAATCTCCCATCCGTGGGGATCAGCACGTGTAGATTCTCTTGCTGGTAACGAACCCCCCACGGGGACCGTATCCCCTTTGATCTATTCGCGTCATGGGTCCCCAAAGTTTCAGCCCCGTTTGTCACCATTCCCGTGATGGGCACCACAATGCACCCACAATGCATGTCCAAACCTCAGCAGGTGCCTTCAGGATCCATCCCTCACCGGGGTGCCGCGGCTCGCTGCCCCACGAGCAGCAAAGGGCTGGGACTGCTGCAGGAGTGGCCAGAGCCCATGCGCTGCCAGCCCTCGGGGACGGTCCTGCCCACCGCGGGCAGCAGGAGCCAGCAGGATGCTTTGCAAAACACTGCTTGCACAGCTCAGGAGTGCTGCTGGGCGCCCCCGTGTCACCCCAGCCCTGCTCCCAGGGAACAGTGCTTTGCTCTCCCCGGTGAGGATGTCGCGGTCCCGGTGTCCGATGCCGACTGGGGGCTGCGGGCGGTTTGCGGCTGGGGGCCGAATCCTGTGCCAGGCAGCGATGCGTGGCTGGGAGCTGGTGCCGTGTTAGAGCCAAGGGAAGGCAGGTTCTGCGGCGTGGCCAGCACAGCCGCATGGAGCCCAGCCGGGGCGGCAGGAGGGGCTGAAGCAGGTGCTGGGGCTGTGGAGCCATCCCGGGGCCAGTGCTCCCACTCAGGTTGGCCATTGCATCTTTCAGCATAATTAGGCAGTTAATTGCACGCCGGAATGTAATCGATGCGTGTGCATGTGTAACCAGGATTTATTTTGAAATGCTTGGGGTGCGATGCTTCTGCCGTCTCCTCCAGATCAAGCCAGCAGGGAGAGGCTTGAGTTTAAACCCTTTTTTTTTTTGTTATTTTAAATGTCCTTGATTATTAAGTGTTTACGGAATGGAGGAGATGAATGACCACGGGCAAGACATCACCACGAGCGGTTCTGATAAAATGTGCGTTACAGCAATGGCGGCAATTGACTGAGAACAAACGGCGGCGTCAAACAATGTGAGACGATGTAAATCATACACAGAAACCACTGCGTCAGGCACCCCCTTGGCCATTTTTTATCCGCCAAAACACACTCAGTGCTGTAGGCACTGGCGCTGACTCTGCCCGGAGCCACCGCACTTTGCAGAGATGCGGAGAAGGAAAGCGCTGCCACCCTTTGCCGTGCAGTAGCAAGTACGACGGGTCTGCATTTATTTTTTTCCCCCTTGAATTCTTTAAACCTGCTGTTTTGCTGCCAAGCAGAGGCACGTTGCAGTGCTGAGCGGGGGCTGGGCACCGCCAGGGCCGTCTGTCTGTCCCAGCCCATGCAGGGGTCTCTCCTCCTGTTCCTGTGGGGCAGTGTGGGCCATCACCACCCTGCCCGAGCCTGCGAAGCCGTGAGCGTTACAACCGGTCGTAAAATTATCCCTCCTCATAAGCAAGCCGCGGGCTGAGGCTCGATGACGTGCCAGGCAGCAGCTCCACGGCCGCCGGCAGCACCAGCAAATTGGGGGTTTCTTTTATTAGTTCTCAATTTCCCAGCCATTAATTTCAGTAAGTGACTCCATGCCCTTTGGACACCAAGGGGTGTTCTTTGAAGCTACTTTCCCATGATGGCCTCAGCGCCCTGGCACGCTCGCACCAGGGCCTGGCAGCTCGCCTCCCTCCCGCTCCGCAGCCCCCATGCGCAGCCCCCGCTGCCCCCACCTGCCCGCTGCCCCGTCTTGGGCGCAGCTTGGAGCCTGCCTTGACCCGTCCTTAGAGAAACAGCCCTGCCACGGGACCAGCCCCCCCGGGCCCCCATCCCTGGCACTGCAGGATCGGTGCTCGTGGCTGCACATGGGCTCTGAGCAGCCCCAGAGCAGCCCTTTGAGGTGGCCCTGGCCACAATGTGCGGCACCGGCCGCCTCTCGGCAGCCCACAGTGTGCAGGGCGGCTGGACGCAACTGCTCGCCTGTGCTCACATGTGCTTGCGTGTGCTCACATGTGCATGCATGTGCGGGCACTGGCTGCCCTGGTGGCTGCAGCGGCTCAGCCTGTCGGAGGGGCCGGTGATGGGGCCCCCATCCCCGCGCTGCCGCCCGCATTTCGGTGCTGTCTCCTTTGCCTTTTGGGCCGGCAGTTTGTGGCTTTTTGGTTGCAGCTCCCAGCCCCATTTCTAAACACCATAAAATCTTCAGCTAACAAATGCAGTGGCAAGTAGAAAAATGGCCTTTGCCATCCAGTGTGATTATAGGGAACAGAGCCAGGGGCCTCGGGGTGGGTTATAAATCTGATTTATTGACCCAGCCCAACAGCAGCCGCCGCTCTGGCTAGTGAGTAAGTCTTAAATTTCATTGGGTGATAAATACTGAGAGCGAATCAATTTGGTAGAAAAGCTAATTAGCCCGCGTGGTTCTGCATCGATCTCCGAGCCCCGCGCAGCTGGGGACTCCGTCATCCCGCGGTCTGGGGCTCGGCCGGGGTCCCCCTGCGCCGACTGCCTGGCTTCGCCCTCCTTCGTTGCATCCTCCCCAGCACGTGGCTGGGGTGTGGTGCGGCGGCATGTGGTCGGGGGTGGCGCTGACCCGGGTATCTGGGGCCGTGGGGGTCCCAGGGGCTGCCTGACCCCCCGTCTGCTCCACCGCAGGTGGTGAAGGTGGTTGGCAGCAACATCTCCCACAAGCTGCGGCTGTCACGGGTGAAGCCGGCGGACGAGGGGACGTACGAGTGCCGGGTGATTGACTCCAGCGACGGCAAGGCACGGCACCACAAGGTGAAGGCGTACCTGCGGGTGGAGGCGGCGGGGGGCGTGGGGCACCCCCAGGACACCCAGCTGCGGGGCGCCCCGCTGCTGGACCCCGCCGTGCCGGGCTCAGCCCACGCACACCACCACCACCACCACCACAAAGCCGGGAAGGAGCTGAAGAAGCGCTCGGCGGATGCCTCCTGTGTGCTGTAGGCGGGCGGTGCTGGGGAGACACCGGAGCCCCCCACCAGAGACTGGCCCCACCACCCTGTCTCACCCACTGCCCCCTCCTCCCACTGGCCACTGCTGGCTCGGTTTCTTCCCCAGCCCTGTGGTGCAGCGGTGCCAGGGCTCAGTGTGGGAGCAGGACCGAGTCCGTGCCAGGGGGGCATTGCTGGGACCATGCCCGGGGCATACGCCCACACATGGTGGTCCCCATCCCCACTGGCCCTGTGTGGGCGGGTACCCCACTGCTTGCTGCCACCCCCGGTGCCATGGGCCGTGTTGCACCCCAGCTTTACGTGCCCGGCAGAGGCTCCCCCTGCCCGCGGGACCCTCCCCGCCCTCCCTTGTGCTTTGCAGAACCAACCGTCCATTCCCGTAGGAGGCCCAGTTTAGTTGCTCTGTTCCACCCCCGCAGCACGTATATAAGTTCCAGCATCCATCTTATAGACCATGTATATCGCCTCTCCCTGCCCCTGCCTGCCCCAAAGCCGCCCCAGCACGTCAAGGCCTGAGCTCAGCGGAGGAAGGACGGCACGGCATGCCACGCTCCTGGCACACTCCCGGCACACTCCCAACATGCTCCCTGGCACAGCTGTGGCACTGCGGGCTGTGCCGCAGCATCGCCTAGCCAGGCAGCTGCCCGCGGTCCGCGTGTGCCTGGGGAGCTGTGCCATCGGAGCTGGCCCGCTTTCACCCATTGCTCCTCCTGGCCCTTTGCATTTCATGGAGGAAGGGGGGCTCGGCCGTCAGCCCCGGCTGCCCTCGCTCCGTCCCGGCTGCCCGTGCCAGCACAGCTTTTGGCCCCCTGCTCCCGGCCGAGCTCCCCTTCCTCCTGCACCACGGCACCACACTGCCCTGGCAGGGTCCAGCTCACTGCGTCGCAGTGCAAATGGCAGAGTCCGTCCCCGGTACCCCTGTGGGTAAACACCGCTGCTGGGGACGGGGCCACGGGGAGGGAGAAGTGGGTCCCGGGTCTCCTCGTCTGGGTGCCAGGCACTGCTCCCCTGCCACTGCTCGCCCACACCGCCACGCCTGCCGCCACCAGACCTGCTGCAGCTAATAAAGCTCTTTAAACGAAGCCTCCGTGGGTCTGCAGTCTGTGTCCCTGGCACACAAGGGGACGTGGCTTTGGCACTGTCTTGGCTAGAAAGAGGCACAGCTGGGGCTGCCCCTGGGGGCTGCTGGGCGCTGGGCTGGGGCCGGGTGGGGCTGGGGCCGGGCATGGGGATGGGCATCGTCACCTGCAGCTGAGGGCTCAGAGCATTTAAAAGCTGCAGCTGGGGAACTGGGTGGGAGCTCCCTGCCCTGCCCGGGAGCTGGGTGATGCTGCCCCGTGGGTACAGGATATGGCTGGGTCCCAGGTGAGCAGGGGCTGCTCTGCACTGTGGCTATGGGGCACTGGGTGCAGCGGGGAGGCTGGGTGGGCTGCTGGGGCTCTGGCCCCTCTTTGTGCTGCTGGGTACCAGCCCCGACCCCTGCCTGGGCTCCTGGAGCAAAGGTGGTGTCTCCAGCCAGGTGGGAGGTTGGGGTCTCCAAAGCAGGGGTGCTGGCTGCCCCCTGGGACTGGACTCTGCCCCACCCGTAGGAGAGGAGGTCCCAGCATCGGCAGCACCTGGCTTGGCCCCAGCTGCCAGGAGTTCCCTGGCTGCTTTGCAGTTTATTAATCCCCAGAGCTTCGTAGCTCTCACCTTGCTGATATGAAGTGATTTGTCATGTGTTAGAGTAACAAAAGCAAAAGCCATTGGCCTGGTGTCAGCCAGCACTGGTAGCAGAGGAAGGGCACGGTGCGGCTGGTGACCATGGGATGTGGCAAGAGCCACGTTCTCCTTTGCCACCTGCCATGGGTCTCACCTGCAGAGCCACGGTCTTGGGGGAGCAAATGGCACAGGAGCCTGTAAACCCGCAGGGTACTTTGTCAGGGGAAAAATATTAAGCAGCTGCAGGGCAAGGGGGCTGTTGTTGGAAATTCTGCTTTGCCACAAGCAGTAACAGCCACTCCGCCGTAGCTCTCCTCGGCGGAGCTGTGGGGGCTTGTGCTGTGCTTGGATGCTCCTTGTCAGGGACCATATTGATGGGGGGGGGAAGGAAGAGGGAGTGGGAGGCATTGGCCACCAGTGCAGTAAAAAACGGTCTACAGAGGAGGAAAATGAAGAGCCGGAGCTGTTTTGGGGAGGGCAAAAGGCTGCAAATCACCTCAAATGGAGAGTAAACAAATTGCTGTGTGGTGTAGTAATTTGCAAAACCTAGAGGCGAGCTTTAAAAATAACAGGTTTTATTAGAAGAGATTAATTTTGCTGAGTTTATATGAAATCTTCGGAGCGGGAGTTGGAGGAGAGGGCCCCGCTGGATTTGTGTGCAGGACCCAGCAGCCCTGTGGCAGCACCCGACCCTGGGGGCTGCATGTGGGGCCGTGTCCCTGACCCCGGGTGTGGGGGTCTCCCCATTTTCCTGGCTGGGTTTGTGCACGGAGGAGGTGGCTGGACACAGATTTCTCAGCTCCCCGTCCCTGGGGAGAGTGGTTGGAGCCAGGCTGGTGCGGGATGAGCTAGCTGGCAGCCCTGCTCCCTGTGCCTGGGAAGGGCTGTGCCCCCTCCACGGCCCCTCCAGCTCTGTGGCGTGGGGGGCAGCTGCCTGCTGGGGCCGGGTCTCCTCCAGGATGGCGAGGGTGCTCGACAGGCTGGAGCTGGGCACCCCCTCCGCACCCTAGGGTGCTGCCCCCGGCTCAGTCCTGGACCCCGGCGGGTTTGGGGGCTGCTCAGGTGCCTGCCCGGGGAGGAGGGTGTGGGCAGGGCAGCAGAGAAGCCCCTGGGCTCGCTTGCAAACGGGCTGAGCTTAATATGCAAGTCACTGCTGGGGAGGAACCAGTCTCATGAAAATGCCATTTCCACGCAGTCACTCTTCTGGCCATTATCCTGCTTCAGACAAAAGCAATTTACTCTGCCTGTAATAAAGCCGGGGTGATAACGAAGCTGAGAAGAGCTGTGACAGGCGGCCGTGTGACTGAGACAGGCCAGCCTCTCTCCGCTGCCTGCACCGAACCGCTGGCTGGGGACGGCAGCCACAGGGAAAACGTCTGGGAGAGCTCAGAAGCCTGGAGAGCACCGGGAAAAACCAGCACTGGGACTCAGTAGGTGTCTATATGCAGTCAGTTGTGCCAGAGGCTGGGCTGCGGGGATGTGGCTGGTTCCTGGGCACCAGGCTATGCACCAGTGCAGTGATCAACGCACCGACCTGCTCACCAGGCAAGGCAGGAGGGTGGCCTGGGGGCGTGGGCATCAGCCCTCCCTGCCTGGTAAGTAACGCCCAGCAAGAGAAGGGGCTGCATGGGAAGGCACATTTGCCTCCGTGGATGCAGCATCTCTGTGCTGGGAAGGGGTGTCACAGGAGGGACAGACCAGTGGGTCCTGCCCTGTCCCCAAGGGGCACGGTGGGAGTGTGCCCTTGCTGTTGTAAGGACCTGAGAACCCTGGTCCCCACTGTGCTGGGGCAGTGACCTGCTGTCTCGGTGCGCTGTGTCCTGTCAGCCACGGGGTGAAGTGTGTGGCAGCAGCCCCTGAGCCCCATCAGCACCTCTCTGGGAGCCCGGCTTTGCACAGCCGGTGCTGCCGCCTGGCTCAGCAGCAAGGGTTCCATCAGCCCTGAAACCAGACGGCTGCATTATAGGGTCACCACGAAGCCCATGCTGGAGCGGCAGCCCAAGGCCCCCTTCCCGATGGATGCAGCTGGTTCCAGTTGCTCCCCCCCACCAGCTCTATTACATGGTGAAGATGGTAATTCAGAGAACTTTTCTAATTCCTCTCCTGTTGTCACAGCCCTCCTGCTGTCTGTACCATCTTGCTCAGAAACAGCAGCTACCTCCCTTGCCTGGCCCACAGTCGGGAGGGAGGGGAGGCTGGTTTGGGCTCCGGTGTGGTGCCACAAGACCTCTGACCATGGGGCACACTCAGCAGCTTGTGCCTGTGCACACGCTGGGGGTCTGCAGCCCTGAAATGCTGCACCTGCCAGAGACAGCTTCGCTTCCAGCCCTGTCTGCAGGAGCCGTGGCTGCAGTCCCCACCAGGGCTGTTAAGGCGCCGGGAATGAGCGCTAGAGTGGACATGACCAGAGCGGGATGTGCGTGGATTGGCAGGGGTGGGACTAAGGACACTGATGTGACAGTGCTGCCCTTGAGCCTCATGCCTGTCCTCCTGCGTAGTGGTGTGCCTTGACGTGGGTGCAGGCAGGCTGGTGTCCTCAGAAACCCCACTGCTGTGGTCTGCAAGGTCACTGCGGCTGGGCTGCTGAAAGCTG
The DNA here is from genome assembly GCA_013389945.1 of Fregata magnificens. NCBI lineage: Eukaryota > Metazoa > Chordata > Aves > Suliformes > Fregatidae > Fregata > Fregata magnificens. The sequence goes on from WAAD01008208.1 coordinate 87,645, forward strand.
GGTGGGTTTACAGGGCTGGTGCTGGGAAGGCAGCTGGGGAGATGTTTTGCTGTGGTGGATACTGCAGATGCCATTTGGTTTTATGCTTTTCCTTTCAGAAACATGTGTAACTATTCTAAAAAAAGCTAGAATAAAGGTTGTTGGTTTTTCTTTTAAGCTTGCCTTGTCTCGGTGGAGGTGAATCCAGCAAGGCTGGGCTATTTCTGCTTCCCAGAGGTGACCGATTCAAACAGAGCAGAGCATGTGCAGATAAATCACTTGTCCGTCCGCAGCCCGTGACCAGCCAGTGACACCTGGTAATAGGAGGGGTGCTTCTCGCCAGGCTGGTTTGGGGCTTGATACCAAGCTGCAGGAAGACGGCACAGGTTTCCCATGGCAATGTTTCACTGGTACCTCCCTGGCAAGAGGTGCAGCCCATGAGGAGCCTGTGACAGCCCTGTGCTGCTGGCTGCAGAGAGGGCAAGGAGAGGCAGTGGGTGGAGAGACCAGAACAGATGGTTTGGGCAGGAGCACCGAACACCATTGTGGTGCTGCTGATTTGTCATGTGTGAGCTCCAGCCAGCGCTGAAGGCAAGGCAGAGACAGGTTGGATGCAGCGTGTGCACCTGATGGATGAGTTTTATCAAGTGCTACAACAATCCAGAAAATTCTGCACCAACCCCAAGGGTGCTTTGGAGACCAAAGGTAATATGTCACCTTTCTACCTCCCCTGTCTTCCCCTGTCAGATCAACTCTGAAGGGTTCCTTTGTACAAAATCCAACCCAATGTTAAGCACTGAATACATATTAAAAAAAAAACCACAAAAGGGTAAAAGCTGAACTGCAGCCCTGTCCTACCTGGTAAAAAGCCATTGACTTGTGTTTTTCCTAGAGAAGCAACCAGGAGTAAAGTCCGAACAAAACCAGGGAGACAAGGGGAGGTAATGTCAGCTGAGGGGGATGTGGGTGTCAGCAGCAGTCCCTTTGGTCCCAGCAGTTGAGACATGTTTTGGACACTCACGCGGGATCCCCAACAGCGATGCACAAAGCCTGTTCCATGTAACAATCAGTTTATTGCTTTGGTTTTTGCATTTCTGAGCTTGCTTCCAAATTTACAGTCAAGATCTGTCCCTTTGCTTTACTAGCATAAAACTCTCACAAGTGTCTGTCGGAAGGCAGCTGGCTGCCAGAAGTCGCTCTGGGTGAAGCTGACTAATCCAGGAGATGGCGTGGTCTGGGAGCAGCCAAGTAAAGCAGCACTTGCAGACAGTCTCTGGGGATGGAGCCTGGACGACTCGGGAGCTGAAGTATGCTACAGCAGCTTCCAGGCGAGCAGTGAGCTAGTGCTATATTCTGCAGGGGAGGCCCTTTGGCAGGGGCAGCAAGCAGAGCCCAAAGACTCATTGTCCTCTCTGCTCACTGCATTGCGCTATACCTGCTCAAGCAAACCATGGTACTGCCATGGTACCACCATGCTCACACCTAATGTCACCGGCTGCATCATCCGACCACGTACGCATCCACCTGGGAGGCTGTACTGGGGCACGGGTAGATACTTCATCTAGTTCTCCTTGGGGTGGGTGTTAGAAATCTGAGCGGTCTAAGAAATGGCCTGTGAGAATGGCAGCCAATCTGGGAACGAGGAGGAGTCTTAAATCACTTGCAAGCTGTAAATCACAGCTGGCCGTCTTTCTAAAGAATCTCTTGCACTCAGCAATGAGAACTGGGGAGCACAACGCATTCGGCCAGTCTCAGCAGCCAGTCTTAGCAAACTGCAAACTATAAGGAACAGCCTGGATGTTTCTAAGAGGACATGTTGTTCTTGCCACTAATACTGGTGAGGAATTTATTGGAAATGCATTTTAACTCTTTCTGATATTAACTGGTGTTAAAAAGAAAAGGTTTTTAATGCACCCCAAACAGGATTCTCTCCCTGGGAAGGGTTAAGGCCAGAAAAACCTTTTGTTCTGAGTTGGCAGTCATTGTCTAGCTGAGAACAGGAGGGAATATCCCAGTTGTGAGGAGGTCAGAGGGGTGGGGGGGGGTGTGTGCTGAAGGGCACCACCCAAGGATTGAGTGTTGGGAAGTCATTTCTGGAAAATGACTCTCTCTTCATACTGAAGAACTTGAAATAGATGTGCTATGACCCTTGGATTTCTCTCCAGCACCATGTGCAAAGAAGTCACGAGGAATCAGGGCAATGTACCCACCTCAGCCTCAAACACTTTAAAAAAAATAAAACTTCTGCCCATGGGCACGGTGTCTTGGCCAATGCCCCAGGCTGGGCAATCCTTCCTTTGCCCCCAGAACGATTCAGGGCCTAAATGATGGGATTTTCCCAGGTGAGCTCTATCCTGGTGGTTCCTCTTTCCCCTCCCAGCCGCTGCATAGGTCTGTCAAGGAGGAGATGCCTCTTGGGTGCCAGCCCATGGCATCACGCTCTCCCACTGCTGCAGCCTCTCCAGCAGGAGCAGCACGTTGTCGGTGAACTCGTTCCGCTGCCTCCCCATCCCACTTAGCTTCACAGGCTGCAGGCTGATGTGGGGGGGCTCGTACTGGTGAGGGCAGCAGACCTCATTCAGGAGGAGCCAGGTGCTGTCAGGGTCCACGTGCATTAAGTGGAGGAAAACACTTTGGAAAACAGCGGGAAGAAAGGAAAGAAGAGTAAGGAGAAGGCCTTTTGATTGGCACCCGACAGTCATCAACAGAGACCTGTAGAAAGCTTTGATGTTGTCTGCAACCTCTGACAGTTGAACAGACTTGGAGGCTCATTAGAGAGCGCCATTAAAATGGCTCCTGTGCCCAAGAGAAGACAGTTCGGTGGTTTCACATCTACTAGCAAGTGGGAGAAAAATAGTTGTTATGCTACACAGTAAGTTACTGACATCAGACAAGCAGCTGGTGAATAACTGACCCAGGCTTTGGTCTCAGCATCATGGGCTGCTGCTGGCAAAAGCCTTTCTAAATCAGCATGTCCCAAACGCTGGAGAGGTGACTGTAGAGTATTGCACGTCCTACTTACATCTGGTGTGTTTTGGATAATCACTCCTGCAGAGCTCTTAAAATAAGTTATGTATGTTGTTCACCACCCTCTCTGGTTTTTGGGGAGTGAGGGGGTCAACCCATCTGGAATTCTCTCCCTTCTCAGAGATACAAGGGTATTTATGGACAGCTGTCCAGGCTGGGCCAGAAGTAGAGTTGACTGCTGTATTGAGGGCTTTTTGTTTATGCGAGGTCTCCCCTCATCCCAAGTCCTTATCAGCTGCCTCCAAATTTTCTTCTTTCTGCACGGCACCTTTCACAAAGCAGGATTTTCTTTAAAAAAAACCCAAACCAACCTTCATTAACAATAGAATAGAGGAAGAGAGCAATGACAACGTAGTCTAATGCTTTACTGTTGTGTTGATGGTTTTCACTTTGAATTTCAATACCCCAGGTAAGACCGGGGATTTGACTCTTGAGTATGCGCTTCACACTTTTGACTCCAGCTGTGAGCTGCTTTAACAAAGATGCTGTGGACAGTCTTGCTGGAGAGCAGGAAGCTCCTAGGAGCAGAAGAGCAAATGGCTCATTTGCATGACCTATGCTTATTCGTTTCTTCCTGCCTGTTCTCATTGTCGGTAACCTTTGGGCTTGGCTAGGTCTGTGTCAGGGTTTAATGCACAGAAGGCATATTGGGCTTAACTGGTATTAAGTTCTCTGGCTGTGCCATGTACAAAATTAAACTAGAATTTGCAGGCTGCCCTGACAGCACTGCAAGGCCTCCTCCTGTGTGGCGCTTACTCTGTGCTCCCACAGAAACTATGAGCACCAAGGGTACACAGCACTCACCAAATCTATGGGTCAGGTTCCAAGACCCCAGTAAATGCCTAGCTGCACATCTTCAGGCCTCTAGTTTCTACTGAAATCATGGGGCCATGAGGAGAACAACAGCTGGGCAAGGTAACATGAAGAGAAATCAGAGGGTAGGTCTGTCTCTGTTCCCCCAAGAAGCACAGGACAGAACTCCCCTCTCAAAAATTAAAGGTTACCTGCCACAAAAGCCACACAAAATCCAGATCTGATTGCTGTCAAGACTTCTCCCTGAAGAACTTCTATGCCTAAAGTAAGCTTGCTTCCTATGTAGAGCAGGCAGAAATCCCTTTTAGAAGCTCTCCTCTGAAAGGGAGTGCAGTGCCATGGGTAATGTGAAAAAGCACAGAAATAAGATGGAGGCACTAGAAAGCTCCCTCATCTCATCACAATAATCTTGAGGCTGTATGACTTGTTATTCCATGAGCAGCCAAAGTTGTTGCTTTTGCCTGTCTGCCATTAACCACTTGCCTGTCTCTCAGTGCAGGTCTCTGAAGAGCAATGAGGAAAGACATTGCCACTGCAAGCTGTTGGCAGTGTCCCCTCCTGAAGGTGCTTGCAGCGCCTATCTGTCTGCTCCAGAGGAACACAGCATGAACATGCTCCAAAGTGATAGCTGTGCTTGGCAACAGTCTTTTTTCTGGGGGATCGCCAGACGCAAGTGAGCTCATGGGGCTCTCTGCTCCCCTGGCTTTGTTATTGCCGCTGTGCTGACTGGAAAAGGGAGGACTGGCCTGACCTGAGTGCCAGCTTCCCGGGTGCCAGACTGAGTAAAATGCAGGCAGGATCGCTGGGGCAGGGTCTAGAGCTTGCACCTGCAAACAGCCCTGCACCAGCTCTCCAAGCCCTGCTGGCTGCCAGTGCCCTCCTGGCTCTCCTGGTGCTTGCTTGGCCGTGACAGCATGAGCATGCAGCAAACAGCAGGTCCCAGTGGTTTCCCCTAGCTTATGATGGGCTGCTGCTGGTGAGCAGCTGCACAGAAATCATCCTCGCTCCTTATGGCTGGGGCGGATAGGACCGGGCAAGAAAGATGAATCACTGTGAAGCAAACATGGGAACAGGGAATACTATTGAGCTGGCTTCTGCTTCTCCATCACATGCACAACTTTACTTCTTATATTCACAGCAAAGATACCCTGCTCTCCAACCTCTTCCCAATCAGCTGCTCTGGAGAGAGCAACCCTCAAGAGATTAGCTGGTCCCTGGAGAACTCCACTGCCTCTTGTGCCCATAATGGCCTGAGGTGTGTGATTATCTCCTGATAACCTGGAGTGCTGTGCAGCTTAAAGAACAACTTGACTTTTACATTTTCAAACTAACTCTGGGGTAGTTTCTAAGCAACCTGTTTCCATGGCAAAGAATCCTGGGGTTAATCCAGGTTTGTTTTCTGTTGTTGCTTTTTTTTTTTTTACTTAAATATAATTTTATTGAATTTTGCCTTGTGCAGGTGGCTGTTTTAGTGTACTTCAGCCCAGCTTGCAAATGACAGCTGTCAATAAGTATCCAATAAACTACACAATCAAACCAAAAGAGGTACACTGCATAATCAACCTCAGTATCTAAAGAGGTCCAAAAATAGCTCATATTTGTTCCAGTTGTGCTAAACAACTTATTCTACCAGCACAGAGCAGAGTTTGGCTATTCTGTTGCTTTGTCTTTTCCCAAGCTCTAAGCAAAGCCATGGCACAGTGAACAGGCTGGCAAAAGGACAAGTCTTTCTGGCTTTTGCATCTCTGCTGAATGTTTAACTAGATACAGTTCACCACAGACTTCAGTCAGAACTGGGGAAATTAGTTCTGCATCCTGGAAAAAAACCCATTACTATCCAGACTGTTGACCGAAAGGTCAACTGGTAAATTTCACAGGCTGTAAACATTTATTAGGAATTAAGTGTAAATTTCAAAACACTCAAACTGAAAAAATGCAGAAATATTTGTGAAGTGTTGACATAAGCCAATGACAATTTCTTAATCTCTCTTCCTTCCAAGTATTTTTTTTTTCACCCCCAAATTGAAAAGCTTGTCAGGGATGATGCAACTTAATAAATAGATGAGAAGCTCAGATTTACATATTGTGACTTTCAGTTTACACCACCTTCCCCCCACCTTGTTCCCAATGCTTGGCCCCACACCACCACCCCTTAGCTGCTCAGGTGTTTCTGGTCACTCTACCCACAGTTGCACTGGCTTATTTTCAATGAAAGCAAAGATGTATCTAGTGTTCCCTAGCCTTCCCAAACTCCTCTTCAGTATTTTTTTTTTCCCCAACCTTTGGATAATATTCCTCTCCTGGAATACTCCCAGCAGTCATCTTATAATAAAGCCTATTGTCCCATTTTCTCCTCCTCAGACATGCTGGAGTTCTTTCTTTCCCAGCGTCTATTTTTGCCTGTTGAGTATTGCATGAAGCTGCAGTTACAAAATTCACTTACTCCCACTGGTTCATCTAATAAAACTACAGGGTCCCATAAATGGGATTAATCAGCCTCCTTGGGGCATGATAACATCCCTGGATGACAGCCAAAACTCCTTTTTTTTCCATGGCTCCAGCACCTCGGCCAAAAATTCCTGCTCAGCCCTTCACATACCTACAGAATCCTCACTTAGTGCACGGAGTTACTGGAACTACAACTGACTTTGTAAGACCTGACCTTGTTCTTGGCAGGTCACAACTCATGAGTTGAGTAAGAATCCAAAAAGCTGAGCAAAGGCCAGTTAGTATAAATCAATATGGCAAGCTGATTCCAAACATCTTCTTACCTTATATGATTTCTGCAGTGATAAAGCTGAGTTATGTGACGTATGTTGGCACTCATGCTGTGGCTAAGATTAGTTCTGGTCTGTCTGTTTTTAGAAGCATTTAAAATGCAGAATTTTTCATGTAGCAGGCTGATAACATTGCCCTTGCCTAGATGGAAAGGGCCTTACATGTGACAACCTGTGTCGGTTTGCAGGATTACTTTCAGGCACAGGGAGAGCAAGGAAAAGGACCAGAGCTTACAGGAATCTGGTGGTTAAGCAGCTGGAGAAGGGAAGCTGAAGCACAGCTGAGAAGTGATTCTCATCCTGATGCTGGAGCTGATTGTTATGATACAAACTAATTTTGACTTTTCCGAGCTGAAACCTCATATCGTGTGTACTATAGTTAAAAGTGATTGTGGTATGTTTAACTCTGATCCATCCAGGCTCCAGGACCAGGGATCATACAGGACTAAACCGAAAAAAAAAAAAAAAGAAACTACAAGTACTACCATATGCATGGTTAATATCAGGCCAGACGTGACCCATGCCTCAGTGCATATGTGTCTGGCCAACAGCTACACATGAGATAGCTGTTCACAGAAGACCTTGCTTTGTTCAGTGAAATATGTAATGTATGGTGCATCAGAGACATGGGGGAGCAGTGTAACATGTGGCATTTTTCCCTTAGAATAGAATAAAAATAATATACAGGGGAAATATGTTACTTGCCCTGAACTTTGCTGCCCTTTTTCTCCAATAACAGTGTGCTTGCTTCACAATATAGTTTCCAATGACCCTATCACATCATAGGGCTAATTCAGTATTTCCCCCCACCCCTGCTGTGGGGGGAAATTGCACAGTTTTTCAGACTGCTTTGTTAATGATTTAAAAGCTTAAGATTCCAAATATCTAGATAAATCCTGGTGTTCTGCTTTCCATTTCAGCATTGCTTACACAGATGAACGCTTTATTGTATTAAGGGTATGCAAGCCTACAGTGAAGAACGCCTTTGCAGAGCAAATGCTGCTGAAACCTGCTGTGATGCAATAAAAGCCACTAAGATAAAAATAAACCTACTCTTACCAGCGCAGGAATACAAACAAAGGTACAGCTACAGCTTCTGAGAGCGTTCTCTGTCTAAACTGCTGCCCAGCCACACAAAAGCCCTTCACACCCTGCACCCCCCTGGGAAGCCTGTGCTCAGGTGAAAGGGAACTGGCAGCTCTTCCCTTTTCAACAGCCTGCCCTCTGAAATCCGCAGTGCCTGCTGAACCTGCTCACCGCTGGCTTCCTCCCCCCTCAGGGGAGGGGAGGGTTGGCCACACAGAAAGAGGGGGGCTTTTACCCCTGTCCTTCAGCAGAGACAGAGGTGCACGGCTTTCTTATACATTTTCCATGTTCTGTAACTGGACTTATTTTGTCTGCTGAAATCTCTGGCCTTGTTTCCAGGTGACAACATATGACAATAGTCATTTCTTACCCTGACAGCAGGAAGATGCTGAGCAGGATTTTGTACACCAAGCAGCAATGTCTGTCAACACTTCACAGAGCTGATGTGTGTTCACCTAAACCGTTTGTCCTCTTCCAACCTCTCCCAGCCTTCTCAGAGCAAGACTGGTGCCAAAACTGACAGCTTCCCAAACAAACTCTGGTCCACCTGGCAGAGCCTGGGTTGACGTGATCACAGAAGCCCAGGGAAAATGGAAGGATAACAGAAGGAAATCCCCCAGCCTGCAGAAGGTATTAAGTGATAAAATACATGGGAATGTCTGGCACATCCTCTTGCATAGCTGTCTTCCCCTCTCCAGTTTTATGCCCCAGTGGGCCAACAGCCCTAAGTATTCTAGCACAGGAGGTGATTAGAAAAAAACAAGTAGCACATCTTCCCTCTCTGTCCCCAAATGCACTGCAAGGTAATCTGAAAGTCAGCTGTAACTTGTGGTCAAGCTAATCTCTCTAGCTCATTTTGGGTAGTAAATGATACTTCACCAGAGAAAGGGGTTAACTTCCATGAGAGACCCTGTTGTACAGGACTCAAACATGCCAGAGGGAGGAATGGGAAAGCTGCAAAAGGAAAGGGGTTACCGTGCTCCCTCTGTCCCACGTTATTTGTACACCTGATACACCTGCATTTAAGAGACATTACCTCTGGGCAGCTTCTTGCAATTTCATGGGTTGCTTGGCACTGAGGTAAATCAGGCAGGCATCTGCCACTTTATTCAGGTCACTCTCACCTGCAGAAATGGAACAGAAAAGAAGGGTAGGAGGTAACCTACTCAGCGGCTGCTGCCTAACAGAATCATCTCTAAATTGGCAGGAAGAGGCTTCTGAGCCTTTGAACTGTCTGACCCAGAGCTCTTCTGACCTCGCCTCTTAAGCATCTTGCTGCAAAGCTAGGAAAGCAATCAAGGGCATCAAGAGAGGAAAAGAGCAACTAGCCAGCAAACCTTCTCCCTCATCAAAGTCAGCTCCAGAAGTTTAACCTAGGAGAATTTCAGAGAGTTTCATTCAGTAGAAGAATGTGATGTGCTGCATTTAAAGGGTGACCCAGAGAGATGCCCCAAAATGGAACTAGTCAAGTTAGCCAGAAGTCTTATCTGGGCTCCAGTTCTTCAGTTAATTAAGAACAAAGCATGGCCCAACAGGCCTAGCTGCAGTAATGCAGGCACTCCACTTTATACCCACTTCTCATGCACAAGTGAGATGAGCAGTCAGATTCTGCCAGGTGCTGGGAATCTTCTCTCCTTTGTCTCCTGGGGAGTAAAGAGCGATCAGCCCCTCCATACAGAGCTCTCAAAGAGGGCAGATTAATGCCCAGCAGGACCTGAATGGGATGAGGCTGGAGAAGATCAGGAAATCAATCCCATGGGGCAGCAGAAGGATAAGAAGCAAGTGTAGGCCTGGTCAGTTGAGATGAAAGGAAAAGAGGTAAGTCTGGCAGAGATCTCATACAACCTATACTTTCCCTGGTACTCACCCATGTCCAACTTCTCACACAGAGAACCCAGTCCGCGCAACACAGCTAGCTGCAACTTGAAGGCAAGCGTGTGGTTGTACACAGGCCCGGCTCTGGCACTTGCTGGGGCCTGGCTGAGGAGGGAACTGGTCAGCTTAGGCAGCACATCTTTGGAGAATCTCTGTCTCAGAAAGTCCCCACACTTTTGAGCCAGGGTACACAGCACCTAGTAAAGAAACATCAGTTACTAGAGGATAAGTGCACATACAGGTCTGGGAAGAGCTTAGCAATCCTCACCAGCTCAGGGGATAAGGCATTCATTCTCCCTTGATAATTTTTTTGCAGTTGAGAGCAATGTGACCACACCTGCTGCAGTTTCCCATAATGAGCAAAAGGTGAATGCTCCATGGAGAGTCTGAGTGACCTGCACCCTGCTCTTCAGTTTCACATGGCTAACCTCCTGGGATGGCCCTTTTCTCATTAGCACAGTAAAGGTTAAGAGTAGCTTGTGAAGTCTTATTCAGAATTGCTGGAGGAGCCTCTCATGGAAAATGCCATTAAAATATAAATCACCTTTGTGGTGGAAACAGTCCATCCTTACAAGCATGCCAGCAAACAGAAAGGCCAATTGGCTACAGCACAGGGCACCTAGCACTATTGGTGTGTGTCCAGGATAAAAAACAAACTGGCCTAGAGAATGGCCTTAAATATATGTAAAAATGAAGGGGGGGATCCATGGAGCCAACCCATGTGGCAAGAACATGGTCCTGTCTTGGAACTTCACTAAGCTCATGGTCTTAGTGTGCAGGACTGAGTTGCTGGTTATGTTGTGTTTGGCTTACACCGATACTATGCTTCCTGTCCTGAGATTTAGGAAGACACTCAGAGGGGATTTCTTAGAACAAAAGCCAAACTCAGTGCTAATTTTAATGATCCCTTGAACTTTTCAAGAGTTAATTAGTTTTTGTGTAGCGATCTCTCCCTTCTTTTAGGGCAGGCACATGTGAGGTATGGCTACTTTGAAATTCTAGTGTATGGCTTCTTGAATTTGGGGAATCTTTTATTCACACTGAAGGATTCTAAAATGAATCTCATTCTGCACAGCAGAGGAAGACCTGTGAAACCCTGGGACTGGCAACCTCTGGAAATATGCTTTGTTGTCCAACTTGTGAGTCAGGAAGAGAATGCAGTCAGTTGACGTGGTCAGGAGCTCTTTAATAGTGTTGCTATGTGGCTAGGTCTTTGCTTAACCTCTCCACTCCCCTGCCAATGCCTCAACTGCAAAACAATCCCTTCTCTTCAGTCCAAGACTTCCAAAGGGGGTTGCTGAGACTGTGGCTCCAGCAAGGGCAAGTTGCGCTATACAGTGCCTCTGACAGCTGCTTAGGCTGTAAAAGAACTGTCTTCCTCTCCCCTGCAATAACCACTAATATTGCTGTTTCCCCCAGGAACAGTGTCGAGGTTTTATCTGTGGACAAGCTGCAGTGGGAGTGGTACAAGCCTACCCACTGCAGGTGGTGACCGCGTGTTCCGAACCACATTTAAAAATCACTCCACAAGCTCAGTGCTTCTCTCACAGACCACAGTAATGCCTGAGCCGCTTGCCTTCTAAGCACCAGCTTGAAGACTTTTGGCAGAGATTCGCTGCTGTACCTTGAAGGCTCTGAGCACTGCCAGAGGGTCATCGCTAATCAGCCGGGTGACGAGAGCTGGCCAGACACGATGAGCCATGGGAAGCAGATGGTTTCCATGAGGATGCAGCATAGTTACACAGAGCTCCAGCACGTCCAGGACCTGGGCAGGAGGGGTACGTAACAGACTTTCAGAGTGCTGCAGCACCAGGCATTCAGGTGGATCCCCAGTGTCACACCAGGGAGCCAGGAGAAAGAAGGGCTTTAATACAAAAGGGTACAGTTTTACCTCAGCATGATCTGGGATAACAGAACAGTGCACAGACACAGGCCTGTTCAGAAAGGGACAAGTAGCACAGTGCTGTAACTTGTGCTGGCCTACAGAGCTGGGCTGGAACCAGGGTGTGATTTCTGGTCTGATCCTGCAGGCTGAGCTGTGCACTAGGACCCTACTGCTCCTGTGGTATGGCAGCAGGATCACCTGGTAGGGCTGGGGCTTCTGTGGTAAGAATCTGGGTTATGCCTCACTGCTGCATTTTCTGTCTCGCTTTGCAGTTTAAAAGGAGGCCACCTTCAAAGGATTTTCATAATTAGAAAAACCCAGGCTTTTAGCCCTGCTTATCATCAGAAATGTTCATCAGTCTGTGCACTACAGTCTGGGGAAGGGGGATGGGAGGCCTAGATGGGAGAAAGATGCTTCTGCCTCCTCCACCAAAGGCTGAGGCACAAGACTTGACTATCATGACCATCAAGGGAAGGTGCCTGATGTGAAGCCACCCCTAAGATTCTGTTCAGCCTGGTTGCCATTCCGAAACCAGACTACTCCCAGAGAGCTGTCTCCCTTTCTCTTGCCAGACTTGGAGGGTCTGTCCTGAATAAGCATACGGCAGCACTAACCTCGTTATGGCAGGAAGCCCAACATGCATCATACACGTGTTGATGAACTACCAGCCCCCTTCACAGGCACCACCTGTCCCCTCAAAGCCGGCATTTACTAACCTTCAGCCGCACTTGGAGGTTCCCGTCAGACAGCAAGTGGATGCACCTCTCCATCACATCTTTGGCCAGTTGAGCATGGCTTGGAAGTAGAGTTTCTCTTTCTGTGTCCGAGTTGTTTGGCTCCAGCTTAGCAACGGGGGGAACCTCATCTGGAAGACAAAACCATTACTGAAGCCATGAAAATGACTTGCAAGTTCTGGGAGATCACAGTACACACCCACAACTACTCCACAAATTCTCAAGTGAGGCCTTTGGCATTTTTTAACATAATTAGATATAGTCAAGGCTACACTTCAGTTGTGCCAGTTCAGCGTCAGATTCAGTTAAGAGTGTGGGCCTAGGGAAGGTTTGCTTTCTTTACTGGACAATGCAGTTGGTCTGACATTTGCAGTCTCCCCTCACCATAGACTTATTTCCCGTTGATTTTTATTAAAAATGAAAAGCCTGGGTATTTAAAGATGAAGTATCTAAAGGTCATGATTACAGCATAGCCCAGTAAAGACTAAAAAGTTCCCTGTGTGAATGTCTGCAGGCCCTGCCAAGGCCAAGTGAGAAGGGAGTGGTAGCATCATTAGCCAAGAGAAAATGGGATTCCCAATGGAGGGTGAGGAAAATGCAGTAGGATCCTGGAAAGAGGAAACTTTGGGTCCTGAACCCAAATGGCCAGTTATGAGGTAAGGAAAAACATAGAGTGCTTGTGTCTTAGAGCTAGACAAGCCTTGATCTGCAAACATTTCACTGCCCCACACATAGAACAAAGCAAGAACACCCAGCAGCACCTTACACGAGCTAAGGTCAGCTCAAAGCAGACATGAGACTGTCAGGAGTGTGCTAGGCTTTCAGCCTGGTCCTGAGTACCCCATCTGACAAAAGGAAACCTCAGAGGTCACTGTCTTTCTCCAAGCTGAACATACTCTGCTCCAGTCACGCACAGTACTGACCTGCCTCCTCATCCCCTGTGTCAGGAAGATTGCCCTCTGCAATCTGCTTCTGTCTGACATAGTCAAGGAAGAATCGCTCCACTTCTTGCCTTGTCACCATCTGCTGCCCCTGGGACAAAGTCCTGCTCCACCACTCGGCAGTCTGCCTTTGCTGGTGTTTCTCACCGCAGGATGATCCAAACCACTGGACTGCGAAAGAGGAACTCATACGTCACTAAGCAATCACGATCCCCTCCTGCAAGTCAGCAAGGCACCAGACTCCTTAAGACATGAATATGACTCTCAAGTCTCATGGGACTGAACTACAAAATCAGGCACCTGCTGTCACATCACTGTGACCTCCCTGATGGTATGAGAATGTTAAAACCCCCGATACAGAAAGGAATATACTCTACGTGCTTCTATAGAACATTTATGGGAGTAGCAAATCCATCCTTTCTCAACCACTACAAGCCACGTTCCTGCAAGCCTGCAGGCCAGACCAACAGAAACTGGTTGTGGAGAGGGGAAGCTATTGGCGATCTTTGCTTGAGAGCTGGCCCACCAAGCAAAGCAAAGTTGCCATCACGCTGCAGCACCTCAGCTACTTGAAATCTCCCATGGCAAGTCAAAAGGTCAAAGACAAGTACCCTTAGTTACAGTAAGACTGAATTACGCAAAGTAAACATCATTTAGATACCTAAAGCTGCCATTACTGAGTGGAGGACCCTGAGGAAAGTGGAAGCCTGGTTATTGTAAGACTGATCTAGGGCAGACAAGACATCTTGGATAACGTCTTCTACCAGTGGCAGCAAGCTGGCATCTGAATGCCTCAGCATAGTGTCCAGGACCTGGGAAGCATGCGGCTGATGTGCCAGCTGGCGCAAATTCAGGGAAATCCCATTCACCAGATAGTCAGAATTCTCATTAATCAAAGACTGCACAGAGTCATAACTGCAGGCCTCGCATATGTCTACCAGCGTCCCCAGTGCCGTCTCACTGATGAGCAGAGTCTTGTCACCAGCCTTCTCCAACACAGGGTAGAGAGCTGACAACAGAAGCAACCGGAACTCCTTCCCAAGGACAGCAGCGAAGCAGCTGACGCCTTCCAACTGGATGCAGATCTGCCAGATGTTGCTGTTCATGGTGTGGGTCGTTACGTGCGGCTCTGGGGATGGAAGGAAAAGGCTGCTGCACGCATCTCCTGGACGGGCAGTAAGTCCTGAACGTTGCACAGAGTGCTCATAGCTGATTTCTTCTGTATCAATGCTAGTGATCAAATACCAGTTCGCCTGGTCTGTGTACTCATCAAGAATGGACATTATGGACCCTTTGAGATCATCCATGCTCAGTGAAATTTCCCTTTCCTGAAGGACATCCACTCCCATTCCAGCAGCTCCTGCAATCAGCTCATTGAGGACCATCGCTGCCTGCTTTCGGTACATGCCAGATTCACTGTACAGCCCTATGAAATGATCCACAAGCAAATAGAGGTTCCCGTAGTAGCCAAGAACACGACAAACTTGCTGAAGGAGCTGGAAAACTTTCTCCTCCGTGAAGAAGCGGAAGTATTTCTTCTGACATCTGCCCTTCTGTACACCATGCTGCAAGGAGCTCGAAGGTCCGCATGCACTCTCGCAGCCCCAGCGTCTGTCTTCCACTATCTTCACATCTGTCACGTCCAACTCCAGAACTTGCATCAGCGCTTTGGACAGACGGTGGAGGTGGGATACGGAGTTGAGGACAATGTTAATCTTGGGGCCCAGCAGCTTCAGATAGCCAAGCAACAAGCTCAAAGTGGAAACCTTGCCCGTGTCATCCTGAGAGTTCATCAGGCGAGGAAGAGCTGTGGCAAGAGAATGGAGGTTCTCGGAGAGGACATCAGCAAGAGCCCTGTTCTGTACTACGATCCTCTGCTCTGCAATGCCTTGCAGAACCTTGTTACACCTGCTTTGGACTTCGCCATTTTCGTCGTTCACCAGCCCAACCAAGGCTTTTAAAAGATGACTGAACGAGTCCGCCAGCGACTGAGTGCAGTTCCTCAGTAAGTGGTGGACCAGCTCCACCAGCTCCAGTCTCACTTTCCAGTGGGGGTGAACTGAAGAAAAGTCAACAATTTTATGCAGAAGGAGAGAGAGTTTTTCAGCAGTACTTCTACTCCAGTCAGGTCCTCTATGGACCATTAGTTCCGATATCCTGCTTTGTTCCACTGGCAGCTTTTCTTTATTCTTTGGGATTCTGGCTAGCTGTTCATCAGCCATTACCAAGCCAACAATCAGATAAAGGAGTCTGATGGCAGAAACGATGGGTTTGTGACCTTGTTTGATGTCTCCAGTAATAACCCGAGACAGCGTAATGGAAATCCCAGGCAGAAAAGCAGCAAACAAATCCCCACATTGCTGTGCCTCATCTTCATCTAGGTGTCGATGCTCCTGGCAGTCACACTGCAGAACTAGGACCTGTAAGCACTTCAAAGCAGAGATCTTAATCTGCTTTGCTTTTTCTTGCTCTGCTAAGCCCAGAAGCAAAGACACAGCAAATCCTAAGAGAGGAAGGGTGGAAGGTTGATACAAAGACAAGATAACATCCCCATAAGCTGAATGCATCAGGGTGTGGAGTGCCTGGATTACAGCCAGCTTCAACTCCTCTGACAGTGAGGCTGGTTTGCTTGAGCCAGAAGGGGGAGAGAGGCACGTACAGAGCTCAGAAAAAAGCTCCTGCAGGAGCTCCTGCTTCTTCACGCACGTTGCTGCTAGGATGGAGGAAATGCACTGCACCACGCTCTGCACCAGGCGCTCCTGCTTGGGCCCCGGCACCTTCAGGGCGAAGCGCAGGGGGAAGAGGACGTACTCTTGTAGCTCCTGCAGGGCCGGGGCGCTGACCACTGCCAGGTGGGCCTGCAGGCGCCCCACGTTCTCCGTGGTCTGCGCTCTCGTCAGCTGCACGCAGACGGGGCGCAGGGCCCCGAAAGCCTCCTGAGGGGTGTCGAAGACGGCCATCCTCGGGCGCCGGGAGAGCAGCCGCAGCTGAGGGGCCGCCGGGGGCTGTCACAGGGCTGGGCCGGGCGGCGGCCCCACA
>WAAD01008208.1:112045-133157 GCA_013389945.1 Fregata magnificens
CAGATCATTGATGAAGACGTTGAACAAAACCGGCCCCGCTCATGACCGGTCGCCAACTGGATTTCACTCCATTCACCACCACTCTCTGGGCTCGGCCATCCAGCCAGTTTTTTACCCAGCAAAGTGTATGCCCATCCAAGCCGTGAGCTGCCAACTTCTCCAGGAGAATGCTGTGGGAGACCGTGTCAAAGGCCTTACTAAAGTCCAGGTAGACAACATCCACAGCCTTGCCCTCATCTACTAGGCGGGTCACCTGGTCATAGAAGGAGATCAGGTTGGTCAGGCAGGACCTGCCTTTCATGAAGCCATGCTGGCTGGGCCTGATCCCCAGGTTGTCCTGCACCTGCCCGGTGAGCTCACTCAAGATGAGCCGCTCCATGATCTTCCCTGGCACTGAGGTCAGGCTGACTGGCCTGAAGAGACTTTACAAGTCTCTCTGGACACTGCAACAGCAAGATAACAACAACCTGGAGTTTCACTGCAAAGCTGTTATGACAGCAATTGTCTGTCATTTTTGAGAAACAAAGTGCTTTGCTCTTCGAAGGCTTTTAGGGAGTAGTTCAATTTCTGAGCTGTGAAGAAGACCCCAATGAAGCAGGAAAGCTGACTTCATCTCTGGTAGTGGCTTCTCTATCTTCTTTATGTCCGCATCAAGAATGAGCTCTTGATTTTCCTGGAAGAAGCTGTCCATGTTCTACAAGAATATCTTGATTGTTTCAGAAGATGTGTGTTACATACCGTTGTTAAATTCTGATCAGTTTTAGACAGTCTTAATGCTTGCTTTCCTCTTCTTGTGTTGGATTTGACAGGCTTTTTCAGAAGTGTAGACTGCAATGGTTAAATTACTTCTGGATAGCAGATTTTGAAAGCTACCCAGGCAGGGTGTGTTATAATTTATGCCTGGCTTCCTGTTCTCTTTCAGGGGTCCTTTCCCACCATATGCTCTTGAGTTTGAAAATAAGTGTGAGCGTTTTTTTTCCGTTCTGATGAAATGGAGATGGTGTTTCTAGGATTCTTCAGTGAGGTCTTCTGCTGCCCCTGTTTACCAATGCCAAGGAAAAAAGTGCAACAGTCCACGTTTGTCATGCTACTCATGCCCAAAATGCTTCTTCAAAGCTGACTCCTTTGTCTACTTGCCACTTTGTCCTATCAGCTGCCGTTCATACGCTCAGGGAGTGGCCTCTCTTCAGGTATGCCAGCTAGCAGCTGGTGCTTAGGACTGCAGATGTTTATGCACCTACTTTATTCTGACTGTTTCCAGTCAAACTCACTTGGTCTTGTTCAGACAGAAAATTCAATGAATTCTGAATCCTCTGCGTTAGAGTAGCAAACAAGCGTAATACTGCGTCTTGTGGTAGACCAGTTGGCAACACAGCAGGAAGAGCTCTTCAGCAATTTGAATCCCAATTCTCATTTTCGCTTTCACTTCTGTGCGCACTACAGTCATGCATTCTTCTATTGATTATCTTGTGTTTATCCTTTGTTGGTTAATTACTTCATGACAAGTACACAAGTGATGAATATTGATGGCACATTGTATTGGGCTATGTAACTTTAAATGCTCTCTCTGGCCATTTTGTCATCTGCACATCTCCTGTTGAACTCAGCTGGTCTCTTTTGCAGACCTCAGTGGACAGCAGCCGTTTTTCTTGTTGATCTGGTATCTTGCTTGTCGGTTAGATTATCAAGCACTCTATTACATCAGTTGTATACATACAATACTTAGACTGTACATTTTTCTAGCCCAGATAGCTTTGCTCTAGCATGCATCAAAAACTCATTTGGTTTAGGGTAATTGTTCTCTGTGCTTCTTTGCCTTCCATTGAGTAAATCTGCTCTCTAACAGAGGTGCATTTGTGTCTACCTCACAAGGGTTGTTCAGCTTTTTCCCACACGAGCAGGATGTACGGCACCTCTGACTTTGTCTCCATTAAAATAAAGTTTTTCAGTTATATGTCCCACCTGACAAGGCAGGCAAAATTCTGCATTTAAGGACAGACCTTTCTGTTTGCTTCCTCATGAGAGCTGGGCAGACTGATTCCATTTTTAAATCAAGAGTGATCTTGAATCAAAGTATATACAAAATGTTCCCCTTGAACTCCATGATTATCTCAGCAAGACTTGATTCCATTGAAGAGATGTTCTCAAGACTCTGTCCAAAGTGTTCTTACAAATTACCTTGGCTCTTATGAATTTTGGTGGTAAGTCTGAAGAATGATCTGTCTTCTTCTGAAGGCTCTGTAACTGGATCAAAGGCTGCATTAAGACCTCTGACTCATTAAATAAACTGTCTCTTCCCTTTTAAGCTAAGGTATGCTACGCTAAGGTTCATTTAACCAACAGTGTCTTGCTTTCTGAAATCCTTATCTCTGAAGTGTTATAGGTTACCTGCTTGCAGATTGGTTCATGCTTTGCCCATTGCTGTTGTTGCTGTCACATCTTAGAGTTTTAGTTTCACAGAGCTGTCCTGAAGTCTTTATTTTGATAGAAGAGTGGAAGATTGAATAACCAGCAGTCATCTAGTTGATTGTGGGACCACAGTGAGCATATATTTGGTGCAAAAAGATAACTTGAAATTATTCTGTCCGTATGTGAAATGAAGTATCAGTGCTTCATTTCTATGGGTAGAAACCCTTACCTGCATACATGGTATTAACCAGAGAATCTGAGTAGGGTTGAAGACCTGCCATTTATTGAGAAATAGGATGTTTACTTGTCTTTCCTACTTTCAGTGTAGGAGGCACAAATATGTGTACAGCGCACACTGCTGATATGAAGACTGTATCCTTGTACTTGCATGTACAGGTACATGTGTGGGCAAAAATCAACCTTTTATTGCTGTTTTGCATTTGAGTGTTTGGAATATGATGCCAACATTAGAGTCCAACTGTGGTCGTCCTTCTCTTTAGAGACCTTAATCATCAGAGCATCTGGTACAGTTTTTTTGAAGTAGAGATAGTTAAGGTAGGCGGGTCTGGCATCCAAATGAGTTGCTTATATGTGTCTTTAGTTGCAGAGGAGAAGAAGTCTTTAAAGCGGACTTTTCAGCAAATACAAGAGGAGGAAGATGATGATTACCCTGGGAGCTACTCACCCCAAGACCCCAGTGCTGGGCCACTGCTGGTATGTGGGACGGGTTAAGAGTGGGAGTTGTTCTGAAAGCCACCTCCTGTGTGGTACAGCCACAAGGTGGAGCTGCCAACAAGTAAAATGCTTTTAATGGAGAAATTCAATTGGGGGTTGAGAAGTCCAAGTGAAATGGAACAGATTCTTTTTTCATATTGAAACACTGTGCCACTTCCGAGGGATTTCAGGTAGTCTAAACCAAAGTCTGAGTAGTACTACTGGTAAAGAATCTCAAAGGGCTGTTAAAAGAACAGACCATATTTTAAATTCTTTCCAAGATCAGTGTGTAATATCTCAAACCCAAGGTTGTAACACAGTTAAAACTTAGTATTTTTTTTTTTGTAGGACATCTCTCTCCATGACCTATTAAAAAGCTCAACCTTTGATGGGTGTATATGGAGTTCATTAGGAAAACCAGTTCTGAATACTTTATTTTGAGGCTGACATGTTAGTGGTGTGGAAATAGTAGGAATGAAATAGAGGATCATTCTGACCATTTAAGGCTACAAAATGAACATATGTTAAACCATTGTCTATTTGAAAAGGATAAAAAAATACACCATCCATCTGGTAGAGCATAACCATTGAAAAAAACCTCACATAACAGTTGTGAAGGAAATAAGTGAGATTTTTTTTGTTTTTACCTCCAGATGCCTTGCAGCTTATGGTTTCTTTTGATAAGCATTGTGTTTGTTGCTGTTGGAAATCATTAGCAGTTTGCAAAGTAGTAGTAAATATTAGGTAACGGACTTATATTCAGACTAAAAAATATTCAAAAATTTTCAGTGTTTTTATTAGTTTTCAAACTATTGAAATGTAGTTTAAACATAAGTGGTGGTGTTTGCAGGGCTAGTGTTCCAGTATCAAAAACTTCCCTGAAAAAAACTTCAGTATTCTTTAAAACAAAGAAGCAACACTTTTTTCTTCCTGTTCAGGGAGTCAGTTTTTTTATTTTTCTGAGCAGGGAGGAAATGTGGTGTGTCAGGGGAGGTCCTCTTAAGGCTGTCCTCATCCACATCCTTTTTAAGCTAGGATACGTTTTGAGTGTATTCATTTAAACTGACATATTTTTGCTCACTGCACTAAAACCAGCTGAGAGATGAAGTTGAGGGGATACAGTGGAGTCCAGTTTAATTGCAGATTGCAGTGTGCTTCCAGAGAGCCAGTTGAGCTAAGTGAGGATAACAACGGCTTTGCAAAATCAGGACAATATAAAGTTTGCTTTAACAGGGATATCTTTCATTGTCATCAACCAGTTACAAAATTCTAAATCTTATAAGGATGGAAATCTGACACAGTTTTGTTTGGACTGATACAAGTTTGGTTTTGTTTGGGGTTTTTGGGTGTGTTTTTGGGTTTGGGGGGTTTTTTTGGGTTTGGGTTTGTTTTTTTTTTTTTTTTTTGGCTATGTCAGAATGCACCTTTGGAATAGAACAAATGTGCACGTGCACTCCTGCTAGTCTAAGAGAAGGTGTCAGGGATGCTCAGCTAAAAGATATATCCCCAATTTGATGCAACACACAGGGCTGATGGCTGCTTCTCAAACTGTGTGGTCATGCACTTTTCAGCTTCTTCTTAAACGATCACTTCTCTTAATTGGAATGAGAAGTTTTCCACTGCAGAGTCTTGAAGAAGATGATTCTACTGTAATTATGCATGTTCCTAAACAATAGGATATTGTAGACTTAGTGAATACTCCCTGTGTTAGGAAGTAACAGTTTAAAAATTACTTGAAGAAAATGGTTGTTTTCAAAGGTAGATGACCTCAGATGCAGTGGCCATATCCACAGGAAATGGCATGAAAGTTACCTGGTTTTAATGTTAGCTAACTTGCCTTGTAGACCGAGGATTTGATCAAAGCTCTGCAAGACCTGGAAAATGCAGCATCAGGAGATGCAACGGTGCGGCAAAAAATTGCCTCCTTGCCTCAGGAAGTTCAAGATGTTTCATTACTGGAGAAAATTACAGGTATGAAACTGGAAGATGAATCAACATGAGGCCAAAGAATAAGAAAAAAAAATAATTTTGATTTCTGAATAATCGCAGTGTATGGTGGAGTGAATTTCTGCTTTTGTGTCCTTGTTTTGTAGCTCTTGGGTAATTAATAGATAGCAATCTGATGAAGTAAAATTGAAGATTAAATGTACATAGCTTCTTCCATTTTTTTGGCTTGGACCAAGCTTTTTGTGCTTGGAGAGCATCAACAGCGTTTTGCAAGAATGTGAAGGAAATCGGGTCAGAGTTCTCAAATTAATGTTTTGATTTTGAACATCTTGACTGTTAGACGTTTTTGAGTTTTATCAGACTGTGCTGACTACACACATACTCCTTGATTGCCATGGAAAAGGAAACTCACTACCCCATTAGTTTGTCGGTTTTTGTTTAATTGGACTTTTGCAATTGTACTTGAAAAGTAATCTTCATAGAAGCGTTTAAAGGTTGAACTGATTTGACTCTTTTTCCTGGAAGTAGTTTTAATTTAGAACTCATGAATTGTCACTTATTCAGTCTTTTATAATATACTCTTACAGTGTCCAACTGTGAAGTCTAGTGTGCAATTCATATGTTTGCTTGTATTGATACATTAGGAGTTACTCAGAGAAAAGAGGAATTACAAAGTGCATACCATGTTTAAATGTGAAAACCACCTGATTTGTTTAACTGAACTCTGAAAGTGCAGCCTAAAGTTTTAGTTTAATTCACCTGTTGATAGAGGCTAACTTCATAGATTTATTCCCCCCCCACCCCCCAATCATTGACATCTCTGCAAGGGTAAAATGCAGTCAATCATGTCAGTGTCTAAAAACCACCATTCTTGGGTTTTTATTCCTGCCGATTTCCTTTATATTCCCTGTGATATGAACTCTTGTTTTCCTGTCAAGCCACAAGTGTATTTATGAATGAGATGTTATTGTACATGTGCCTGGTGAATTGTAGCCCTTCTGTCAAAGATGAAAGTTTTAAACTTTGTCCTCTAAATTACCCAATGCTTTTGCATGTAGACAAAGAGGCAGCCGAACGTCTTTCGAAGACCGTGGACGAAGCATGCCTATTACTAGCAGAGTACAATGGCCGGCTGGCAGCAGAGCTGGAGGACCGGCGCCAGCTGGCACGCATGCTGATCGAGTACACCCAGAATCAGAAGGATGTATTGACAGAGAAAGAGAAGAAGCTAGAAGTGAGTACCGATTCCACCGGTGCTGGCAAGCCAGTTGCCTCACCGAATGCTCCTGCTTGACTCCAAATCTATGTGTTTCTCTCAAGGGAAATGACTCTGGGTGTTGTCTTTACATTTGGAGTAAAACAGGAGTAAAAATGTAGTGTAAAAAGGCTGGAGAAGACAAATCTGTTCTGATGTTCAGTCTAGTATGTTTTAATGCACGTGGACATGGAAGGCCCAGGACTCAACACTTTTTAAAGAAAAATAGGCTCACTTAAAGTTTCTTAAGATTTACTCTGTTTTTTTATGAAATCCCCATTTCCAAAAAGTCAACCTCCCTTTGCCATAATTAGCTGGGGTTTTTTTATTGGTTGGGTTTTTTTGTTATTCTTTTCCTCATGGTTGGGTGCCCCTCATCTGCCTTCACAGCGCCTTCTTGATAAGGGGATGCAGTTTAAACAAGATCTTATGGTATTCATCCTTTAACAGCCATTCTTACCTACAGCTTCTGCGATAGAGTATAAATTGGGCTGATATGGAAAGACGATGACTTGCATTTCCTGCCGTAGCTCCCTTGAACAAGGAGGGCAGGACACTGTAAAATGAGACTACGCTGACGGGACCTGAGCACCAGCTGCACGTCCTAGAGCAAGTGCAGGGGCTGCGGCAGCCAGCCGTTTATCTGAAATGTTCTTTCTCGGTGGAAGTTCTTTCAGCACCGCATCTTGGGACTAGTGTGGAAGTTTAATTAATGATTGTGGTTGTATGTCACGCTGCCATCTGTTAAACTGCCCCTTGGTGGCACATTAAGGGCTTCCTCTACACTGTTGGCTGCTGGTTATTATGAACAGCTGTTGCTGGGTGGGACATGAGTTGCTGTAGAGGACAAAAATCTTCTGGAAGGAGACTGTGCTGTAGCAATTGCAGGCTCTGTTTACTGTCATGACAAACCTAATCCTCTGACAGCTAGGCAACATTGTTCTGAGGTAAATTTTATTTTGAATGTTTTTTTTGTCATGTGTGTTTATACTGGAGTTTCTCAATGTCTTGTGACTGTGAACATGTTGCTTTTCCAGAGCAACATTTTTTCCAAATGAGCCAGACAAGTGCTGATGCTGCATTCAGAATTAGAGTGGATAGTTAATAATTCTGTTAGCTTGTTTAGCTTGAATTTCTTCAAGCGTAGTGTGTTTTATGACTGAGTCATTAAAAGGCACTTTCAGTCGTGGATATGAAAGATGCCATAAAACCAAATCCTGTTTGGCACCTGATTTATTTGCTGAATACTATTGGAAGTCTTGGGTCAGGTTTTTCTTTTCCTTGCTGAAAAAAGAACACCTGTCTAGTAGAAACATATGTGTGTGTATATATACATAAAAATATATAAATGATAGGCATAGTGTTGTTGCCTTTTTTTAAAAAGTAAAGAAATAGGTTGCAAAATGCTGCACAGCAATGTTTTAAAAAGCCCATAATGATCCATAAATTTGAGTCAGTTTGAGACTGTGAAATTAAGAAATTCACAATGACAACGTTAAATTAAAATTTCTAATGCAGTAGCTGAAATGTTGTGACAATTGTGTTGTCTTTTGTTTTGGACAATATCCTTTTGGTAAGGAATGTTACTTGAAAATTGTAACCGACAGAGGCAGAAATGTAATCCTGAAAATGAAGCGGTTCACTGGCTGAGCTACTTTCCTGATAGGAATAATACTGTTGATGGCAACAGGACAGGTTGCTTGCCCACTGTTAAGTGTAAACACATTCTTTAATACATTGGAAACTAAAGAATGATCTTATTAAATATCTGTTAGGTTAGCATCTTTGTCATTCTGCCAAAACAATGGGGCCTTACTGCTGTAGAAGTCTAAAATGAGTTGCAGGAAATGCCACGTTTTTATACTTACTCATGAAGGCACAACTCACATTCATGTCAAATCCCAAATCTTAGCTGAGGGATATTGCCTGATTAAAGCATTCCATTGTTCTTCAGTTGTAGAGGGTTAATAAATAGTGGAAGATGTTGGTTACAGATGTGGCAGGCCATATCTGCTTGTCAGTTTTGTTTGAATCTTTGATGTTCTCACAGTAACGTTATTGATAAGCCCAGATTTTTCTTTGTAGTGCTAATAAGCATTTTAACAGAAGGATCTGAAATTCTTGTAGCAGTTAAGAATGTATTAAAAACCAAAACATTTACTCAGGCAAAGACTGAAATAAGAAGATAACTTAAAACAATCTGATTTTACATATCTTTTCATTGTATGCTTTGCTTTGTCAAGGTATCTCTTCCAGCATCTTTGGTACTATTGACTGTAAGTTTTTTCTCATGTGAAGTTTCCCGACTCTCAGATGAGATGGCATTTTTACATAGAAGATGGATTGTTTGCTTCACTATCCTAATCTAGCCAAGGCTGCTAGTTGGGA
Organism: Fregata magnificens; assembly: GCA_013389945.1. Taxonomy (NCBI): domain Eukaryota; kingdom Metazoa; phylum Chordata; class Aves; order Suliformes; family Fregatidae; genus Fregata; species Fregata magnificens. The sequence continues at coordinate 120,759 of WAAD01008208.1, forward strand.
AAAGGGTTTTCCGGTAGTAATATGACTCAGGGCTTTATTTTAAGATATGGAAATGTCTCATTTGGAAATGACTCTGGATATTTCTTGTATTTTATTTACTCACAAAGCAAAGTCTTTCACTGTGATAGCAATGCAAGTAGCTAATCTACATCTTTTGAAAAGCAGCTTTTGTGGTCTAAAGAGCTACAGTTATTTACTAATCCTGTTAATAATATCCCTCATGAAACACAGCAAATTCTCAAAACACATACTTGAACTCAATGTATTTATGTCCAGTGGGCTAATGCTCAAAATACTTTGCAATGTCAAAACCCTGCAACACAGCTCTTGTCATCAGTTGCAGAAAAGCTGTTTAATTAAGGGACAATATGCTGAGAAAGGTGGTCCTGGACAATGAATTACACTTCAGCGTTGATACTGGCATGAGTAAGGATTGAAACAACATAGTGCTAAGAAGCAGTGGTAATTTGAAGGGAGAAACCTGGCACAGAGCCTGAAGATTGTAACACATGGACAAACTCTGCTTTTAGGGTAGCAATTGAAAAAATGGGAAGTGTAATACTTAGGATTACTTTATCTGGTCTAAAAGTGCTTAGAAGGAGAAGGTAGAATTCCTTTAATTCTGGCAGTCAGCTGCAGAGCAAAATCAGCTGGACCAAAGCTGATGCTGAACAGCCTATAACAAGGCATATATTTTTAAGGGTAAATATTCCTTAGGTTAACTTACTGAAAAGGTATGGTGGATTCTGTCGTTCAACATCTGAACGCTGAATTTCTTTTTAAATGATGCCTCATCTCAGTCGGTTGTGGACTTGATACTGCAGCTGCTGTATGATCATCCGTGGCCTGGACTGGATCAGAGGTCGGCCTAGACTTTCGTAATAGTAGGTGTCAGAAAATAAAGTCCATTTTCAGTCAGACATAGAAATGAGAACTGGTGTTTCTATAAGAATGAGAGAAGGTGTCATTGTATCTCCTATGAGTATTTAACTTCCAATGAAAGTTCTCTGATTTGTGTTATTTTTGGCCATTGCTGCCCCTGTTACAATTACAGAGTGCAATCAGCTGGGGAGGGTTTTTGTCCTTCAGCACCGGAGTCTGCAGAACTTCAAGGGGAAGGATTGTCTTTTGAAGTCAGTGTACTCTTCCTGAATGCGTGGCAGGCACGTAGGAAAAAATCCAGGGAATCAATTTGTGTAAAACTGAAATGTAGGGGGGGAGATATCCGGGAGAACATTTCCCTGTTGGTGTACCAGGTGACTAAAATGAAGTCAACTAAATAGATGGTACTAGAAGAACCAAGTGAGAGCAGAAAATGCTAGAAAATGGCAAATTTTATGGAAGCTTTATGGGTATCTGAAATAACTACTGACAATAGAAAATTTGGAGTAAGTGGAGGGAGGGTTATTTTAATCTAATGGGGAGAAGAGGCAAAAAAAATAGAGGATGTGCATTCAGAATTTTTGTTTTGATTTGCAGTCAGCAATGCTGAGTTCTTCCCCATGCCCTCCAAATATCTTCTGTACCTGCATTTGTAAAAGGTGACATGAGGAACATATGATAGTATATACAGTATATATATATAGTACAGTATGTATGTGGGGATATGTGTGTATATGTACAAATATGTGTGTGTGTTTGTGTGCATATATATATATATATATATAAAAAGAATATACTGTATTTAAGATCCAGTTGAGGGGAAATTTTCTGATTGTTGGCTGCACCTGAAAAATTGTGACTTAGAATCCTGCTGAGAGCTGTGGGGGTTTTTAGATGTTGGTGGTTTTTAATATTCATGGCTTCAAGGCACCTTTAATAAGGTGTTAAAGCTGTGGCCATATGAATTTGCAAACCCTCTTTGATAATGCATCTCTGAAGCATGAAGTACAATCTCACTTGAGGTTTTCTGGACTGCCCGGCACTACACATTTGCTTGAAATACGATTTAGTTCAGCGGGTTAATATGCAATTTATTGCTGTGTTGCTTCCACTGCTTAGGTTTTTGTTGCATGTCACTGTTGGCTTGCCTTTGGGGCTGCTGCTTTCCTCACAGACAAGAATTCTTGGGTTGTGGTATATTCATTTCAGTGGTTTAGGCAGGGAACAAGAGATGAAGTTTTAGATTTTTAGCCAGGAAACAAAAATGTCAGTATTTTACATGCATGCAAGTAGCAGGAGATAGCTGTGGGAACTAGGCAGCGCAGGGGGGTCTCCTGCTCTACACCCTGGGCAGGGCAAGAAGATCCTGAACAGGAGCACCCAGGCAAAGAGTGTCATGCTCAGGTCTATAAAACTGAACTGCTGGTTAACATGGCAAAAAGTGACTAACTGCACATCAGTATTTCCAGCTGTGAGCCAGTTGTGCCTTTGGGTGTGGGACAAGAACGAAGGCTGTTTCATAGCGATACAATAACCTAACATTGCAATGGATCTGGTTCTGTTCTGTGGTGTATGGCTCAAGGCAACAGCTGTGTCTCTTTGCACAATGCAAAAGTATAACTTCTTCACCTTGTAGGTACTTGTAGGCATTTGTAATTATAGTAGTACTGCAAATGAAATCATACTAAAAAAAAAAGCAAATAAAAATAATTCAATATTAATACATAATGCTTTTATGCATTTTACTGAAGTGAACCAGTATATAACTACTCTTTTGCTTAGCAATCAAAAGCATCAAGACGCTTGAAGAGGTGAATATGTAGCTGTTTGCTTATGCCCTAAATGTTGATTTTTGTTGTGAACATCATTTGCACCCCCCCAATGTTTATTGTGGGAATGAAGCCAGGTTTCGTTGCCAATGTACGGTGGTAACCTGGGCCAGTTCTGAGAGAGCTTTTAAATGTTGCAAAGGCCAGTAAGTGAGGAGGAGGCAGCTGCAGCAGCTGGAGAAATGCTCTGCAGAGGCCTCTGTGGGTGACTTTTCTATTGGACAACTTGAAGTTGTCCTAAGCAAAGAGGAGAGCAAACAGGCAAGTTATGGTTTTGGAGCATGTAATTGTGCCAAGAGCAGAAATACCGTCTCTGGTGAAGTGTGATGAATGGTGCTGCAAAAGAAAGAAGCCTTGTCAAATTTGAAAGAGCAAGACTGTGAACAAATTTAAGGTATGAAAATGAACTGAAGCTCTGTAAGGACATAGATCATTCAAGCTCTGATTCCCGGACTGCATCTTTCAGATGTGTTGTATAAAAACCTCAGGTTTGTTGGTTTAGTGCTGCTGCAAAATAAGGAAAACTGGCTTCACCACTAGCATTTGTTTTCACTTTGCTTTTGAGGTGGGTTCTGCTGCACTGAACTTGTGAAATGGAAGACGTTTCCCTCTTTGTTATTTGACTTCTTGCAGGGGCAAATTGACTGTGTGGCTGTTAAGAACCCCTCAAGGCATTTGCCATGCTGACTGCACCGCTGCTTTTGAGTTCTGCCAGGTACTGGAGAATATTTTGTCCCCTTGGCACTAAAACACACGCTCCTGCAGTCAGGATGTCATGACATAGACGATGTGCTGTGCAGCCGTAGGCACTTCTACACTCTTCTCTGCAGGTTTGTGGCTGCTTTGCCAAGAGGCCGTTTCAGTGCAGCACAGGGCTTGCACTGGTTAGCCCTGCAAAGGAGGAGAGGCAGGGACGCCTCGCTGCCAGGCTTGTGCAGCTGCCTAACTGCACCAGAGCAGATGCAGGTTTTTTTCAAGGTGGCATGTGTGTCCTAGTCCAGCAAGTGTCCAGACAAACTATTCAGATGACTTTGGGTTCTGGATCAGGCTTTAAATATATCTAATCTCTCACTTGTGTTCGGTTGAATTTGTATGGAAATAAGCAAGTTTATGGATAATTCACGTTTTGTTTCTGGTTCTTTTCTCTCTTGATATTTGTGTGAATGTTTGTCAGCTGCCTTCTTTTGACCAAAACTGCTTTTATTTCTAGGACTGTAGGGTTTCTTTACAAGGCAAATTCATGTCTGTTTTGCAGACAGACTCTTTAAAATTTGCTTTCTATGAGGTTTGGGTGGTTATAACTGATGTGGAGAAAGCTGTTCCCCCCCTGCCAATTGAACTGTTAGTAATTCTGCTTGGCACACTGACCATTGCCTTCCACCGTCACATGGGGAAGATTGATTTATGCCTATACATACAGATAGAATATGGTTTTTAAACTGGGCTTATTCAAACATGATACTTGAGAGGATGTGGAAGGAGGTGCGTTTGAAGGCAGGAGAAAAGTGCTGATACACTTAGCACACTTTACGTTGGAGAAGGGGAATTTTGAAACGCTTTTGAAAAGGCCAAAAGGAAGCCTGGCAGGAGGTGGAGTGAATGTATATGTAGCATGCAAACTGGGCATCTTCTGTATGGAGTTGTTCTTGAGCATGAAACTGAAATCAAATGGTAGGCTTTTTAAAAAGTTATCTAACAGGTTATCTATGCTAAAAAAAAGGTGTGTTGTCCTCTAGGTGTATATATACTGGAAATACTGATTAACAATAATCCATGCTTTCTTAGATAATAACAACCTTGGGGGGTGAACCCCAAAACCAACAAACAAACCCCTTACTGTTCTAATTTTGATGTGTTGTGTCTAAACGTTCTGTCAGGATGTAAGACGAGGGCTTACGTGTGCTGTTCACATACTCACTGAGCAGGAACTTGACTCTCCTTGCTTTAGAAAGCTTTTAATTTTTGGTAATTTTTTCCCAACACCCTTCATATTGGTCATTTCCCATACATATGCTGTCATTGTGACATTCTTATTCTAACATGTTTTAATGAGTATGTTTTAAAAGTACTTTACATAGGTTAAGTGGCAAGCAGCAAAAGCTAAGGAATACCTAATCAACCTGCTATATTAGTGTTGTATATTTAATATTTTTAAATAGAGATTTTACATGACCATATAAACATATTACTGACAAACCTCTTGCTTCGCTACGTACTCTTCTCACATTTTTGGTCGAGCCTCTGGTGCGTTTTTTCCCCTGACTTCTGTGGTCTCTTGCTTTCATACATCTGGCTCAAGCTACAGCATATTAAAACTGAGACTGACTGGCTGCTCTTCCTATTCACTTTCTAAATTCTCGTTAATGCTTCACTAGATGTTTTTCAGTAGATGCAATTGCTGTGATGACTTACAGCATGTTACTGCTTGACCCAGCACAGGAATGGAAGTGTCCAGTGCAAATTCTAAGCTAACATAAAATGAAGTCGGTGCTGTGTAACTCAGCAAGGTGAACCAAGTCACGCAGCCATCCTCAGAATGAATTTCCTGTCATGTCGATTACAGTCAGTTTTATAATGTTCATGCAAGGCTTCTTTTGAATGAAACACTTCGGTCAGATTTGTTCAGTGGTGTTTAATTCTGATTTTGCATGTGTTTCAAGGACTAAGTATCTAATTCACTTGGCCTCTGTGGATGTAGAATGCCACGTACTGAAAGGGAATGTTGATTAGCAAAAGCATTTGTGTGGCACAGCGCCAGTTTTTTCTGTATCATCCTGAAACTCCTGCTTTACAGCAAAGATCTCATTATTTTGTCTAAAAAAAGCAAATAGCATCCAAATACTATTAATCTTAATGAAAGCCTACTATGCAGCACAGCAGTTAGCTAGACACATGGAGTACAAACTAGGACCTCAGAAAGCAGCGGTTTCTTTTAAGAGCACTTCATATTTTTTCAGTTTTATAGAATGGAGGGACCTTATGCAAAAGATCTGCAAGTTGCAGTTTCAAAGCACGTCATCGGCTACATGAAAACCATGGTTTCCCATAAAACCTGCTTCCAGAGTCCTACGTTGCAGAATATGGCCACAATTCGGTTTGTGGAACAAGAGCAGCCCCTGAGCCTAGAAGGGGGTTACATGTCTCTGCTTATGCATATTCCTGAGTGGAGCTGAGGTGTATTCCTGAATAGTGCAAATGGCAAATACAAATAAACATGCCTTGCACTTCGTACAAAGGACGCGTCTCCCTGGTAGGCGCTTCTTCCATGTTGCAGCAGGACTTCAGAAATCTCCGCTTCTAGGAGCAGCCGCCCAGAAGCGACAGGCCGCCTCCAGGCTCTGTCTTTGATACCCCATCATTAGATCGTTGCCTTGTTCTTTGCTTGGTGTGCCTGCCAGGTGCTTCAGTGCAGTCAGCACTCCCTGACCCAGCTTTGGCATCCAGTCTCTCAAGTCCTTTACAGCTCTGCCACGAATCAGCACAATGTTTTGGTACCAGAGCAGATGGAAAGTGTTAAGCATGTAGGAGACAGTTTTCTAACATAGTCTGTATTGTGTATCAAATCTGTCCAGCAAGTATTAATCTCTTCTAGGAAACATTGGTTCCTGGATTACTCCCTTAGAACATTGTTTCCATTCCTGAATTTAGTGACATTTTTCTGAGTCAGTTTTTAATGGTTTTGGGGCTGTTGCTGCCTTTGCCTCTCTCTCTCTCTCTCATAGGATTTAGGCCTCACTGCTTTAACAAAAACTTTTGTGTGGACTAGTTAATGCCTGCGTTAACTTACTAGTAAGGTAGAATTACCTAGAATTGAATGGATGTGGTTCTCAAGGTGACTTGATTTTTTTTTTCTTTGTCATCATATATGTACAAGTCTCTGCTCAAATTGAGGTGTTTTTGATAGCTCAGTACTCCATGTAGCTCTCAATGTAGAATATCCCTAAAAATGGGGATATGTTAAGAGCAATATTTGCCTAAACATTTGAAGCTGTTAACTGTAAATCTGGGTACAGGTTGCTGCTGTTAATGTGTAGAGGAATTCCTCCTAAGTCTGTATGTTTGCCATAGCATAAAAAAACAGAAGTACAGTTTGCATACGTCTTAGTGGTTCTTCATTTGTCAGCATGTTTTCTCAGAGCTGGGCTATCAAGCAAGGCATTGGAAAGATTCTCACTGCCCTAAAAGTTCTATCAGGAAAGAAATATTGTTTGGATCTAATACAATTGTAATAGTCACACAAATCATCTTCAGCTAAAAAACAATAGTGTCCTAGTTCTAATTGTCCACTAGAAGTAGCATATCCTGATCCTCCTGTCAGTTTTGCCGGGAAAGTGGCAGGACATGAGTCTTCCCGTGGAGGTAGACATTGCATTGTACCTGTTTTTACAGATTTTTTGTGCGTGGATCTTGACAATTCAAGTAGTATTTTGAGGTATTTTCTTGGCTTATGCTTGGAATTTGCACCTTCTACCCATTTATCAGACTTGGAGGACTCGTCAGCTGCCTTGCTCTCCTTGATTTCTTTCCTATCTTTAGTAAGAATTACTACAGCCAAAAAAAAAAAAAAAAAAAAAAAAAAAAAAAAAAANTAGTCACTCGTGACGGAATTTGGTGTTCTTGAGAAAGTGCTGCCCTTTCTTTCCTGGCTTGATATCCATCACTCCCTGACGGTGTCCTGCATTACAGGGGGTGGGGGGTTGTTTTGTTTTCTTTTTTTTAAGACAGTCTTCTGGGGGTGAAAAAGCAGCCTCTGAATCCAGCCTCTTCCACCTTCTATCTGTAAGCATTAACTGTAAGCACTGTAATGCAATAACGCGATAAATATTTTTTCTGTCTCTATCCCATATGTGTGGGAGCTGGTCTGCTGTCTCCCTGCCTCACACTATTTGTGATGTGCCAGCCTTGAGCAGAGCACTCCGTTTACCATCTCCCTCTTTCCCCAGTGTTGGCTTCCACGTTCTCTTGGAGAAATATGCTAAGCGTCAGAATGCAGTACTTCCATGGCTTTCCTCTTTATCTGCTTTTGTTCTGTATTCATGCTTAAAAATCTGGGATGTTTTCCTGTTTTGGTCCTCTGTCCTCATAACGTGACTGTCTTGACTTGTTTCCCTATTTAAGTATTTCCCAAAATGGTATGACTAGGGATGTGGGATGCATTCTTATTTTGACCCTGATTCTTTGTCTTCCATTAAAACAAAACAAATCCTTGCAATCCTAAATTAATGGGCACATCTTCTCCAGAGTTGTTTTTGGTTGTTCTCGTCTAGGCTTGAGAACAGTACACTTCAGTTTATGAAACTGGTAGAGCTTTGTTTGAACTTGATTATTTCAATATATATCCTATCTACACTAACAGAAGCGTTTGGTTATGATGGTCTGTTAACTCACTGAGCCTCATAAAAGGATTTAAGTTTGAAATGGGCTGTTAAAGGACATTCTTATTTGGTGCTGGCAGGAAATTTATGGAATATATTTATATAGCCATTCTAGGTGTAGGGGTATTCTGAGTTGTTGCAGTTGACTGCCGCTCTCGCTATTCTAATTCAAAGTAATGAAACACAGAGAATGTAAACTTATTGCTTGTAACCCTGCAGGAACTGCTCTGCTTTGATATTTGGAGAAGGTGAAGAGAATTTGCGTCATTGAGAAGGTTAGAAAGACTGGATTAAAGCTGTAAACTCTTCAGAAACATGTTTTGATTAAATGTGTTTTATTTGATCTTCAAAGATAAACTTCTGTTCTCTGGCAAACTGTTCTCTTTGCCAAGTAATTAAGAAATGAAAACTAAGTTTATATTACAACTGACTGTATGGAAGCCTATTCTGTGTACTATTTTTCTTAAGTTCATTGTTTCCTGCATTCTGGAGATGCCATGAAAAATATGCCATGTGTAGTTGGGTAAAGACTGGTGCATTCCAACAGAAATGATGTGATACTGGTTTTTTATTACTTAAATACCTGTCTTCTGTGAGTGTTACATAAATCTTTAGAATCACAAAACTCTGAAAATTATATAAACATCAATCTTTAATTGAGCTTCTGTATCAGATAACTTGGATATGTGTTGGTCTGCTCTTAAATGGCCTCTAAACATGATTTAACAAGGTACGGTTCTTTCTTTCATTTTCAGGGTCCAAAATCTTCCTCTGTCTTCTCATTATGAAATACTAGTCACTGTTATCTGGTGTCTCTTAGATTATGGAGATTTCTGAGGATGGATAGATGTTTCTTACTGGAGTTTTAATGCTCAATCCAGACCTTATTTGTGGAGAAGCAACTTGCAAGTTTACTCTCTAGGGATTTTTCACTTACTGTTTTTCCCCCTTTGTAATAAAAATCTGAAAATTTTAGTGTCTATATCTTGCTTGGTTTCAATCCAATGTGGATGTGTCTTTCTCTGGTTTACATTTAGTGATCATACACATACTTCTGTGTCGTTTGCTAACATGCCAGTCTCATGGTACAGCTGCTGTGGTTGTTATCACGAGTTGTCTAACAACTCATCGAGGAGATCCTATTTCACAGCCAAAACTTGGTTTTGATTTAATGACTTGAAAGGGAAAACCAGATTATCTAAATACTCAAAATTGATCGAGCTTGACAAAAAATGAGCGTTTTAGCAGCATGGTAATACTAATACCTCTGGTGTACCTCAGCCTGCTGCCTTTGTCAGTAGAGGTGTGTCTGAGGAACACTGTCAGTGTTCCTCCTCCAGCAGTGGGTGGAAGTCAGTAGCCTGGGGAGGAATACAAGAATAGAGCAGCTATGTAATGACACTTCTCTCAAATACTCTTACCAGGCCCCAGTGGGTGCAGGTTTAGGGGCATTTTACATAGCTTCTATTAAAGTAACACAGGGCAGGATTAGTGGTTTTGGGATGCCAAAGCGTGTGGACTTTCTGTTGATACCAGGCTGTGAATTTGGGTGCAGATGACAGGGTCTGCAGTCATGCCAGCAGTTGCTCAGAGAGCCAGTGCCTTGCCACCTTCCCCCAGAATCCTCACCTGGAAAATACTCCTAGCTTAACTAAAAGCACTGTTAATTAACCTGTGCTTAATCTTCATTCTCTTGTCTCTTTCCCTCAGGAATATAAACAGAAGCTTGCTCGGGTAACCCAGGTTCGCAAGGAGCTGAAATCCCACATCCAGAGCCTTCCAGATCTGTCACTGCTGCCCAATGTCACAGGAGGTCTGGCACCTCTGCCGTCTGCTGGTGACCTGTTTTCAACAGACTAGAACAAATGGTGTCCCCCAGTTTCCATTATTACCAGCAGAAGTAAGAAGACTGGTGTTGACTGGAAATCCAGTCTTCCAAGATCTACAGTAGGAAGGAACTTGCAGACCCTGCTTTCAACCTCTTGGCTGCTCATGCTCACCCTCTCTCTGTGTACACTGGCTCATGTCGAGGGGAAGAAAAAGAGCGAGTTTTTGTGAGCTCTAAAGGGAGTGGGGATAGTCCATATAGGCAAACTTCTGTCATATTTTTCCATACTCTTTAGTTGCTGTTTGCTCTTAGCACTTGTTACCCCCACAAAAGTAATGAGAATCATGTACATACATACCTGGAAAGTTTTCAAAGAAAGGTTGACCATATAACATTTTTCTCTGTAAAAGTATTATATTATTTCTGAATAAGTCTTGTTTGTTTTAGTTGGGTTTCTGAACCTCATCTCTGAGAGCAGTAGAGTGGCTAGTGGGCTTCATAGGGATGTGTGTGTGTATGCAGGTGCTGTACCGTGTCAGCGTAAGAAGGTGGCATCTACTGAGCAATGGTACAGAGAAATATTTTTCTTGAATCTACAGTTCCTCATTCTGTTCTGGGACTGACACGAACATAGTTCCTGTTTGGCATGTACGTAAATTGAAACGCACCACAGGCAATAAAAATAAGCAGCTTTTCTTTGTGAATTAGAGATAGCTTCATAATTTACACTCTGCTGAGCAATGCAGAACTGGATATTACCTAAATGAGAGTGGAAGTAAATTTTGTTCTAGCTACCTTAGATTTATACCACATTTTTCCTCTTCATTATACAAAATTAGATGGTCACAGAAGCTTTGGTATTACAAACTGAGAGGCTGGAATATGGTGTATTGCAGCTGGTGATATCCCAGTGACAGGCACTATCTCATCTACTCTGAGGATGGTTACATTGGAAATACTATTCTATAAATTCTCTCTGTAGCTTTAGTGAAGTTATTTGATGCACAGAAGTTAAATGTGGTATAAATATTTATTTATGTAGAAAACAGACCCATATATATGCACATACCCTGTATGCACATGTACCATGTCCATGCATGTAGATATTAGAAGGATGTACTTAATTTTGTGTCACAGATTATTGTGAGTTGATTTTTATAATCAGGAAAAGTTTAAAAAAAAAAAAAGGCAAATTTAAAATACTCTTAATTCCACTATGTTGCTAGCTAATGTTTTAGCTGCCATGGATGTAGTTACGTTTCAGTTTGTGTGTTAGGTCTAACAAGCTGGACTCTGATCACTGAAAACCATTCCAATTTGGATAACAATTCTGTTTAAATTTAGCACCTCTCACTATAAAACACTTTAAGTTTCTGGAAACACTTGATCTGATAACACAGGTTTTGTAACACAGAGGCTGAAATTAGTTGAAGTGATGTGCTGTGTTTGTGCCTCCCTATAGTCTTAAGCTGCTGTTGTCAAAGACATGAGAGGAAACCTACAGAAATGCAAAGCTTGTTCTGCATCCTCATTAATTTATTTTACAGGGTATTCAGAGCCTATTCAGCATTCAGTTAAAACAAATAATACAGCATTTTTTGGTCATTAAGTTGTTAAGAAGCTCACGTCCTTTCCTTACTGACACTTTGTTTTGTCCTTTTTTTTTTTTTTTTTTTTTTTTTTTTTAAAACTCCTTGCACCCTTACTGCCCAGCCAAGCAATGTGTTTTTCTCTTTAGTTTACAGGAAATTTTCCAGTGGAAGAACTATTCTTTCCACGAATTGGTTTGATTGTACGGCCTTTTATGGTCCAAACATTATTTAGATAAAGCACTGTACGTTCTCTCTGCTTTTGCCAAAAATAAAAAACAAGAAACCCCCCACCAAACTCGAAAACCCAAACCAAAAGACTCATTTCTATTCTGTCTCAGCTCACGGAGTTACCCTGAGGCTGTTTTAACCAATAATTATTTTGACCGTCGATTGAATGTGTATCTATTATAGGACAAAAAAAGCTGTCATAAAAAGAATTATGTAGACAAACCTGTTAACATCTCATGCTGTTGTTTTGGGCAGATCTTCTGTGAGAGAGTTCTATGTCTTTTTTTTTTTTTTAATTGAAATGTTTTGATTTTTTTTTCCTCCAAATATATGTGTGTGTTTTATTTTGCTTAATTTAAATGAAGTCTTGTGGTTTTTAATTTTATTTGTTTTGCTTTTTGGGCAAAGGGCATCTGGTGAACTGGGTGACATTCTCTCAAGCTTAAACAGATTTCCCCAGGGTGTGTCTTTTTTTAACAAAAGCTTAAATCTGTATATGAATTGATTTAGGAATTAATTTAGACATATAGGCTGCCATTTGTGACAGCAGTATATTCTGAAATGTCTCATAGATATCTATTTTTGAATAAAGAGGGTGTCGTTGAATAGTAGTGGTTTTACTTTTTTTTCCACAATGCAGGTGTTGCTCTGGCACACCATGGGTT
>WAAD01008208.1:133190-155104 GCA_013389945.1 Fregata magnificens
TGGCACACCATGGGTTTTGTTTTGGTTTTTTTGCCCTCTAAAATCAGAGGCAGTGACTGCTGAATGGTCCTTACATTAGAGTTTGTAGATGTAGGGTATCATTTGAGTTTGCCAAATTACAGTCACTATTTCTGACAGCTTATAAGCCAAATCACTATGCACCTTTCCCAGGTGATTGCCGCAACGAACAAAAATAAAATATGCTGCCCTGCACTAACCTCTGATTTGAGGGGCACAAGATACAGAAGACTAGCTTCTTAATTCATAAATTAATTTAGGTTATATGGAGGACATGTAAATAATTACTCTTTTAAAAAAAAAAAAAAAATACAAAGAAGCAAACAAAAGCCAAACCTGGAAGCCAGGAAACGCTTTCCTGTACAAGCATGAAGAGCTGCTGTTACAGCAGGATTTGTGATACTGCGTAATCGAGGCCTTTCTGCTTTAGAGGAGCGGGGTCTTCACATCTTACTGGGTGTTAATTCTCTTAGAGGTTTTGGAGGAGGCTTAGGGGTTCTTCTCTTCTAGTAACTACACTGCAATGGTCTCTTTGGGCAAACTTAGTAATTGTTTCATATGCCTTGGAGAGTGTCTGTAAAGCTGCTTACATGTTTATCCAATTTACAAATCTTCCATTAAAGAGACTATATTTAGTACTGCTTTCATAAAGGGCTTGCAGAAGTTTGATATACGGTGTTCTGTGAGTAGGAGGGAGTCTGATGTGATTCCTTCTGGTGAAAAGCCACCTTTGTATAGTGTTTGTAGGAACTAGAGTGAGGTTTTCAAAGGCATAAAATGTGACTAGGTACTGGATGTCCTTTCTTGCCTTTGAGAATCTGGTTTTTTGTTGGGTGGGTTTTTTCTTTTTTCTTTTTAAGAACTGAAAAAACTGCCTCCAAGAATATTTGGCTGTTATGCAGCTTTCTATGCAGTTAACTAGTTCAGTGCACTGGTGTGTGTTCCCTTCACTCTGCATACTCACTAGGTATTGCTGTATAACAAAGTTGTGTTGGCTTACGCATCTGTAGGTGAGAACTCGATCCTAGTTAACTAACACTTAAGTCTGCAAGATCACAGACTATAATGGTGATGAGAAAGTAAGGCTGGCATAGCTTCAAAGCAGCGGAGGCTTTCTGTGGAGATGGTGAGCAGTTGTGCTGCCTGGCACCCAACATCTCACCCCAGAGTGAGATTGCTGTGGGCTTAGTCCAGTTACTTACTTGGACCAAGTGTGGATATGTTCCCTGATCAGTTCTAAACTTTATGTATGTTTATCTTTAAGATTAGATAAAAAAAATATAAAATGCACCTTATGCCATCTGAAAAAAAATGACCTTGTAAAACATGTGAATGAAACGTCACGGTAGACACTACGACGGTCTGCTAGCGGAGTGAGACTGGGACATGTGTTTGCCAATGATTTCACTTGCTGTTAGGGAAGTGCCACCGGCATCAGCTGCCTTTTTCCTGTGTGAACTTTGCTACGGTTTGTAAGGTTGGGGCCCACCAAGTTTCCTGGGGCTAGTTGTATTTTGGAGATTTTTGGATAAACAAGCAAGGAAAACGAGCCAGAAGAACTGGAAAGCTTTGGAAGCCCTGGAGGTTCAGTATTACTGCAATACAAAGATAAAGGATTTTCCATTAGCACTAAAAGTATTATTTTTGTACCATCTTAGCAAGTAAATTCTTGTCTCCGTAGCCAAGTAAAATGAAAGTGAAGTTTGAATCGGTGGTTTATAAAACAGAAGGATAAAAATGTTCCTGTTAAAATACGGCAAGTAAAGAGTCTCAGATTGAAAGCTTCATGATACAGGAAATGCCGGGGGTGGTTTCACCGTGTAGGAGGCCGTTTGATGGACGATGGGGAGGGTTGGGGCTGGAGGGAGCTGGCTCGGTTGAGCGGCACCTGATTTGGAAAGGAAGAGTCAAAGTTTGAGGTTTTACGTACCTGCAGGTTTGGATTTTGCAGCTTTAGGCTTGCTGCGAGAGGATCTGGGATGTGCAGGGGAGGGCCTCCGTGCCAGTCAGCACGCTGAGCCCACGGAGAGGTTTGGTGAGGTGTCCAGCTCAGGGCTTCTCTAGAAAGTCCAAGAAGCAAATAAGCTGCTTTAAGGGATTATATTGTGAAAAGCAAGGTCTTGTGGAAAGAGGATTGAAAGGAAATGGGTGTGAATTACAACGTAAATGCCTTTGTGTCTTCTACAGAGCTGCTGCAGCCTTCCCCTTCTCCTTCCTTCCCCTCTTTTTCCACTTGCAGGAATCATGTGGAAAGTCTGCTGGAAGGCAGGTGGTAGGTAGAAAATTGTTTCTTTATTTGTATTTTCAGTAGGGGCTTCACACGGCACCATTTAGCAAGAAGTTCAATAAAGGCTAATACCTTACCAAGCCTCCACATATGCTGGAGCAGATGAAACTTCATGGTTATGCCGGACGAGAATGCAGGAGGCTTTTAATGCAGGAGTGTCCGAGGCCCTTACGGAGGGGATCAGTGCTCTTGGCTGTAAAATGCCCTGTGCAGGTAGGCAGTGCAGCGATGTGAAAGGTGGGAGACGAGGCGTAGAGGCAGCACTGGGAATATGCCCCGAACCCTGTTGTGTTGTTCTTGTTACTAAATTGCCTGGCTGCTGCTGCATGAATCAATGAAGCAGCTGTTCCAGTGAGATGATGGGACATCTGCCACTCTAATTGCCACAGCAGATGACAATCATCTACTCTGCTGCCATTGTCAAATATGGTTTTTGAGATACTTTGTGTGCTGTCCAGGGGATGGAGGCTAAAGTGCACATTAGTATAGGACACCCAGTTGTGTTCTCCCTGCATCTGCCTCATAGATTTTTTTTTTTTTTGCACAAGTTAAGTATGAAACATTTTTCTTCACCTAAAACTGTGTGTCTTTTCACAGTTTTTCTGATGCTCTGTGGCGAGGGAAGCTTAGTATTTGTCTTGAGAGCTCAAGTAGCTTCAAATAGGTCTTCTGTTTTGTTTTGATCGACCACACTGCCAGCAGCAGTGGGGAAAACCCAAAATCTCTCGGCTTCCCTTTGGCTGTGTTGCTGTGGCTGTTCTGGGGTTTGTGGAGGAACCTGGTGGTGAAGCGCTGCAGATGCCCCTACCCAGACGTGGCACCTGCGGTGGCAGCAAGCCGCTGGGGCCACTTCTCTTCCATCCCCGAACAGGTAGGAAGCCAGCCAGGGAGCGGGCAGGGAGGCTCTGTGGGACCAGCCAGCACAGGTTCGTTCCAGCAGTGCAGCCCTGGGAGGGAGATGTTTAAGGTAAATGAGCACTTTCTGCACAGAAATACCCACTGAGCACACAGTGGCCTGAGGGGCAGGTGTTTTGCAGCCCCATCAAGCCTGGATCCTTGAAAGTGGTTGCAAATACATGTGTCTCAGAGTTTTCCTCCGCTCAGGGATTTGATGTGATATTGCAGCCTGGCTGGGTCGCTGCGGTGAAGCATGCTGCTTCTGAAATGAATCAGCGTGAGAACTAATAATAAATCATAAGCGGATTCAGGGTCTTGTCTTTTCTTTCTGGAAAGAGACAAGCAGTTGACCGAAAGCATGCCCATCTGCTGCAAGCGCCTGGCTGGCTCTCACCAGTCTCCTTACTGGTTTGTCTGTGTATGTCCAGCCCAGGCAGGAGCGGTGCTAGGGGCAGGATGGGGACCTGCCCTGTGGAACAGAGGAGAGCCGGGACCGAAACCACAGGGCTGGGCTGGTGGGCTGTTCCCTCCTGGGGGCTGTGCAATGGGTTCAGGCAGGCACAGAAAGGCTGTTTGAGTTGTAACTCTACTTGATGGCCACGCTGAAAGAAGCATCGCTCCGTGGTGTCTCCTGCACCTCCTGTGGTCTTGGAAAAGGGGGATGGCTTGCAGTGGGAGCACTTAACCATCTGGGTTTTATTATGTGTTTTTTCTCTCGCTGCTTGCCAGTGCCTCAGGTGTCCCATTGGTTCAGTGAGTGTAAAAACTTGTCCGTGTTTGTGGAGAAGGAGGGAGAGCTTTGGAGAGGCAGTGGGATTTGAAAATCCCACAGAATTGTACTTGTGCATGCTCTGATTTATAGTAGTTTGTTCTAGTCTCGATCCCTCAATGAAGGTAAGTTAAAGGTCCTCAGGTCTAAAATGAGTTTACAGTCACTTCTTGGCAAGTCAGCATCTCTGGCGAGCTGAGATGTATTAATAACCTCTCCACGACACGTAAACAGTCTCATTTTGCTTTGGCACTTGGGCTAATGCTGAATTACAAATTCTCCCGTGCAATGGATGCTGTAAATATTTAATTTATAATTTATCGCTCTCATGGCAAAAGTGCCAAAGAGTCTCATGGATGTAGCACAGTACAGTGTTCGGTGATCCAGGGATGTGCACAGGGAAGCTGTCCCCAAGCTGTGGCAGCCGACGGAGCCTGTTCTGCCTGGGGAAAGGCCCTGCAGCAGCTGCAGGACCAGTCACGCTGTTCTCACAGTCCTTAAAGGACGACTAAGAAGGCGTGTGGGGCAAACACCCATGGGCTTGACGGAGGTGCCTTAAGTAATCTGTTAGGCTCTGCAAACAGTTTGGAAGGGGGTGGTAGTTGCTGGATAATTGGGGAGAAACTAGCCCTAAAGAGAGCCAAACCCCAGAGCCAAACCATGAACGCAGCGTTTGGAGTCTCTTACGAGCTCGTTTCTCGTCAAAGCAGCCTTGCTCTGCTGAGCCTCAGATGGATGGGAGTGACCTTCAGAAATAGCTGTGCTAATGTTTATTTTATCAGGACCCAGCTTTGAACCAGAGGAGCTGCCGGTTATTTTTAAACCAGGCATTGAGCAGCTTGAAGCCTGCCTCAGCAGAGCTGTGTGTAACAAATGCTCTTTAAAGTAAGGCTGTGCATCATCGCTGGCTCTGAGGAATGTTCCTGACAAGGGAAGGCAGTGCTGGGTTCATGCTGTTAACTCCTTCGGGCACTGCTGCTCCTCTGCAGCTGTCTGTGCTCCTGGGACTTGTGTCTCAGGGGTTGATGCTGCCAGAGCTGGGGGCTGGTGTGGTCCCCACCGCTTGCCCTCCCGGCTGCAGGAGGAGGAGGCAATCCCCATCCCCGTCTCTCCTGGAGCTCCTGTCCTGTTTGCACATCGCAGGGTGCACGCTCTCAGTTTCTTTCCCTTGGGAGAGCTGCTTGTGCCAGCTCCTAAGCCCTCCCGTGTGCCAGACCCTTCCTCCCCTCCGGCGTCCCCACTGCAGCCCCATGGTGGTCCCAGCCGCCCAGCTGCGTTCTCTGGTTGCATTCACAAAAAGCAGGATGGGGAGATGTGGTGGTTAAACCTCCACAAGGTAAGGGGAGAAGGATCGCATGGCCATCCTGGACAGTTGTCTTGAAGGATTTTGTTGGCCAAATAATCTTCTGCCACGCATGAAGCCTGAGCCCGGCAGTGCCCACCCCAGCCCCTCGCCTGGAGCAGAAGCCAAAGTTGCTGCCTGCCCCCGGGCGGCGATGGTGCATGGGCAGCTCCTGCCAGCTCTCCCTTGGGGTGAGCAGAGCCAGGTTGCTGGGATGTCTGGCTCTGGGCCCCTGCTAGGCTCGGGAGAGGCGAACAGCTGTGTCTAGAACACTGCACATGGAGATTTTTTCTGATCTTAAAGATAAACAGAAAGTGAAGCTGGAGGACGGGTTGTCCTGGGTAGGAAATGCTCCTGGCTCCCCATGCACCCCGGATCATGGCCGGGACAGGAGACCCCAACAGCCACTGGCAGTGTCGGGGTGACCGGGACTAGCCGTGCACGAGCTGACCGAGCAGGTTCCCTTTGTGCTACAGACTGTCCCCCAGTTCGGGCAGGGGCTGCCTGGGCCGGGTGTGTCCCCTCTGCCTGGGGCTGCTGTGGATGCGGGAACCCTTGGCTGCAGCAGGACACCACCAGTTCGGTCCTGGTTTTTCTCGTGTTTGTTTAGCAGGGGCAGGGGAGGTTCCCATGATGTTTGTGGGGAGAAGGTGGGAGGGTTGTGTTCTGGCGTGGGAAGCGCTTATCTTCAGCTGTGCCTTGACCCCCATTCCAGGCTTGAGATAATAAATCCTCATCGTCCTCCTGCATCCCTGTGCTCAGCCACCCCTTTTCCCTCGCTCCCAGGTTGGGTTTTTTGTGCTTCGGCTGCTGGCTCGTGCTTTCTCTGGCTGCGCTGGCAGCTGCCCGCAGGTGGCCCCAATGAGAGCCTGGGCGTGCAAAATCTGTTTGTTTAATTTCCTGTACGAGTTTTCCCTCCTGTTCTTTGTGGACAGTCACAGCACCGTGCCATTCCTGCTACGGGAGAAACGCGCCAGGAGTGCGTGGTATCTGCATTAGCCTCTGGGCCATGCTGCCTTGGAGGCTGGTGCAGGTTTATCCCATGCTGTGGGTGCTGCCGAGTCACGCTGTGGGACCAGGAGAGCCACGGGCGTCACTGCAGGGCCCTGTGCCGGCTCTTTCTGGGTATAGCCCTTGAGCTGCAGAGCACCCTGAGAATGCTGGGCTGCGCCGGCTCTGCAGCTCGGGGCGGAGGGAGGTGGCTGAAGTGGAGCCGACAGCGTGGCTTTAGTGCAGCAAATACCAGCCACAGTAATAAACCCACAGCTTCAGTGCTGAGCTGGGGGTGAACACACCCTCACCCACTCAGGTGCTGGGCGAGGAGCTGCTGGGTGTCTCCGTTCGGAAAGGATGCTCAAGAAGAGCCAGGAGTGCTTTAAAAGTGAAAAATAGAGTTTTCATTTAGTGCTTGCATAGTTAATTCATGTCAAGGTAACGTCCTGTCCCTCATGGCACAGTGTTTGCAGTGACAGGAACTGTTATTAAAGGGAATATGCTGCTTTACCTATGCAGTAGGGTTATATGCAGTATGTATTTATATAGCTATAAATAGATTTATCTTATATATATGTATATAGCGTATAAACAGCTTTGTGCTCACAGTATACAATCTTTTCTCTACCGAATTGCGTTCAGAGAATTGTAATGGCACGCGTGAGCATGGCTGAGGTGTGGTCAGTGCTAGAGAAGGTTGTTCTGCTGTTTGGTTTATGAAATCTGCCCTGCGGCCCGGGGCTGCCAGTGCTGCAGAAAGAGGAGGGGAAGGCCACTGCCTGGCTGGGCTGGGGGGGCTCTGGGGGTCCCTGCTGCACCCAAGCTGGGGGACAGGCAGGATGGGGATGCTTCCACCCTGCAGGGTGAGGAAAAGGTGGTGAAGCGAGTGGCTGCTGCAGGGAGCCCCTGAATGCCCCCAGCCTGGCCCTGCTCCTGTTGCTTCTCTCCCCACAGCACGGAGTGCTCCTGGGGAGGGGCGCGGCACTGCGGCTGCTGTGTCGGGGTCAGGCTGGGCTTGGGCAGTCATCCTTCTATGTGCCCCTGGGACCGTCTTGGGCTAAAGCGAGTGGGGGGGCTGGTGAGCCCCTGAGCGGGAGGGGAGGCAGGGTCTCTGCGGCAGGGGGGCCACGGTGGCTGCTCACTTGGGCTGGGGCGCGATGATGACGTTGCGGTAGCCCTTCACTCCGATCAGCTTGTCGCTCTCGAAGTCCACCATCAGCTTGTGCAGCCCCGCCTGGCGCGGCACGAAATCCAGCCTGATCTTGGCCTCTGCCTGCGGCTCCACCGGCTCCTCACTGGAGGAGGGCAGGGGGTCAGCAGGGCAGCCCCTCTCCCTCCTGGCAACCCATCACCCTCCCCGTCCCTGCGGTGCCGCAGAATGGCACTGGGACCCTGGGAAGCAGGGACCCTGGGAAGCAGGGACCCCCCCGTGGCGTAGCCGAGCCCCCCTCCCCAGTCAGGCGTGGGGCAGAGATGCTCCGAGCCCCCACGCCCCCCAGTAACCAGCGTAGCCCCAGCTCCCACTGTGCCCAATGCGGAGCCGGGCCCTGGGGCCGCCCTCCCTGGGGGGCTCCAGGCACAAAAATCCACCCCCACCCCATTCCCAACAGCCTGGCTGGGTGAAGGGATGAAAAGCTCTTACAGCTCCTTGATCTGCTGCCCGTCGGTGAGGCCGGTGCCCTCCACCACAAACATGCAGTTGTTCAGGGGGGCTGCGAGGGGGTTCACCAGGCTGATCTCCGCCACTAGCTTCCGCTTCTGCATCGGCTCCCCTAAAATCTGCAAGCAGGAGGGGTTGGACCCCCAGCACTGCCCTGCCTGGGGGCTGCAGTGCTCCCCCTGCCCAGAGCCTGGTGGGGCTGAGGCAGGTTCCTGGGGCTGCAGGTCCTTGGGGATGCAGCCCCACTTAGCGATGCAGGACCTGCTGCCCAAGCATAGTGGGGTTGCCCCAGACCCAGGGCTTAGGTCACTGGGACCAACCCCCAAGGTTATTGCAGCAACCCCCTGACAATTGGAAATGTCCCCCCAAACCCCCCTGGGAAAGGGTGCTGGGCCCTTACCCTGATCTTGATCTCCGGGTTCTGGATGTAGACATCCCTGATGGCCACGACAACGTCGCCGGTCTGGTACTCAGTCAGGAGAGCCACCACCTTGATGAAGTTGTCCTGGGTCAGGCTCTCCCCGTACTTCTCGTACAGGACACGCAGGGGCACGCTTTTCTCTGGAAGGGGAAGCAGAGTGGGGTCAGGGCTCGCCCCCAACCCAGCGCCAATGGCCCTGCGCTGGCACGTGGCTGGGATGGTCTGGGCTCCCCAGGAGCTTCTCCAGGTGCCTTGCAGGGATGGGAAAGTCTTGGAGGAGCTGGGGTTCCTGCAGTACTAGGGGTACACGCTTGTGGGGAAGGGGCACTGTGGGATGGGCATGGCACCATAAGCCCACGAACAAGACTGTGCTGGGGGGTGTCAATCCTAATCCTGTCCCAAAGAAACCAGGTTCTATTTAGCTGTCATCAACCCCCAGATTGCCAGTGTTTCCCAAACGAGCTGCAGACACCTGCAGCCGGTCACCCTGTGCCCAGCTGGGTCCTTGGGGTGCTCCCGGGCTGCTGGGTGCCGGTGCAGCTCCTGCTGTGCAGGAAAGCAGGGCTGCGAGCGCCCGGCTCGGGGCGGCAGGGAGGGACCTCGCAGCCTGACCAGGGCTCCGAAACCAGGCACCAGAAGTGACGTTCTGGGCATGGGGAGGGGAAGGAGCCATGTGCCAGGGCAGGACCCCGAGGATGCGCCTGCACCGAGGCCCCGGGCTTTGCCGGCCCTTGGCAGCTGGGGCTGGCGGCAGGAGGTAGCCCGGCTCCCCGGCAGCCACTCTCACTCAGCTCTGAGTGTTGTTTATCTCAGAGCCCTTTGGGGACTGGGCTGTCTTGTGCTGAGGGGGGGAAGGAGGCTGAAGGCAACCAGCTGCAGAGCTGTCACGGGGAAGGACCCTGGAGAGGCTGTGACTGCTGGAAGCGAAGCCCAGCGTTCCTGGGGCAGGATGTAAAGCGCTGCAGCATCGGCTGAAGCTGCAGGGAAAGGGATGGGGTCTGGCCCTGCTCCGGCTAGGCTCCCTGTGCCAGCACAGAGTGCAGGGGTTCCCTAAAGGCTGCAGTCTGGGGAGTCCTGGGGTCTATATTCCCAGGCAGGAGCTGGGGGAAGAAGCTTCAGGAGCTTGTAATTAAAGCTTCAGAGAAAATTATGTTAGATTAACTTGTGGATGGGAACGTTAAAGACCCTAAAGGGCAGCGTGGCTCCTCCAGTGGGCTAGGCAACGCGCGGCCGCCGCTGTCCCTGCAGAAGGCTCCAGAGCTGCTCTGCAGGCGCTGGTACCTGCCTGTGCCGACATCGCAGGGAGGGGGTGCCAGCATGAGCAAAGGCAGCGTCCCGCTTCCCTTCACAGCGGCAAGAGTGGGCACATTGGTTATTCCCTTAATGCAGCTCAACGCATAGCAGGGAGCTGAGTGCTGCATTTGCTACGGGCCCCGTTAGGAGAGCAGATCTTGGCATAGATTAAAAATTAGGCTGTTCCGGGACAGCAGATGTGTTACATTTCCAAGCCCTGAAGGGTTTGTGGAAAACTGACATAAATCAAAACTCTTGTTTAATTACCAGGCGGTAATGCTAATTTGTAACAAAGGCAAATAAAGGTTCAGCGTTCCCGTGCCAGGAGAGCTCTGTGGTGAAACACTGTGAGGTGGTGTGCTTCCCCAAGGAGGAGCAGCTGAGAGCTTCAGCGCTGCTGTGACCAGCCTGGGACCATGCTATCGGAGCTGACCTGGGGTCAGGTCCCACTCTCCCTGCCTGTGGGAAAATCCTGCTGGAGAGACCAGCCTAGCCCAGCTCCGGCTTGCGAAGCAGAAATGTATGGAAGAGCAAGAGGGATGCAGACGAGTGCAGCAGAGCACCCTGGGATGACAGCCTAGGGATGCACACAGCTTGCTCCCTCGGCATGACTGATGCAATGGCAGTAACTTTTGTCCTGTTCTAAATGCCTTTCCAGCCCCCTGCCTGAGCAATGTTCCTTATACTTTCATCAAAGATTAAAAATCCACAGTGGTAGATAAATGAGGAGGAAGCCCCCAAAGGAGACATCGCTCACCGAGCAGCCTTGTGACAGAGCTGCAGCTCGCACGAGCCCCTGCCATCCTGGGCCTTTGACCACCGAGGCGGTCACTGGTGAATGGTGGTGACGCGGTGCGGGGCTGCTGAATGGATAAACGCCCCGGCACCGGCTCTAGGGGCTGGCTATCCCTGCTGCCCAGCCCCAGGCAGTGCTTTAAGGCTGCCATTATTCCATGGGATTAAACAGAAACCTCTGACTGCTGCCCTACACCAACCTGGAGTGTGCTGACCTGATGAACCAGCAGCAGTGGTACAACTAGAGGGGATACAACAACCCCTGCAGTGCTGGGCTGTGCCAAGCTGGAGAAGCAAGGACAGGTAAGGCTGAAAGCTAAACCTGGCCCTTGGCTGACACTGTGTTTTCAGGGAGGTTTGCGCTGACCCCCAGGTCCTGAGCGGGGCTGCGGGGCTCTGTGTGAGCCTGCAGCCCTTCCTCGTCCCGGCTCCCTGTGCCGACCCCCCGATGGGATGTGTCTAGCTCTTATTGTGGCTCAGCTGTTGTGTGTGCCGAGCAGGCGACTGGTGGCTGTGACCAGAGTTTCCTCTCTGGAAAGCTCTGTGGAGCCCAGACCTGGCGGCAGTGGCTCCCCGCCGCTGGCTGCGAGGGCCACCCCCGCTCCTGGCCAAGCACAGTGGTGCTCTACTGGGGGGACCCATCCCCGTCCCCTGCCCCAGCACCGTGGCCTCACCACAGACCCTGGAGATGCAGCTGAACACGGGAAAATTGCTGACCTGACCCCAGCCCTCACTGCAGCATCCTCTCCTCACTACCAGCAGGTCTCTTACCTGCCCGGGGTGCAAGGGTGACATTGAGCAGGTCCTTCATGCCGCACTGGGGCCCAACGGTGCCATTGTAGCTGGCGGTTCGAGCGCACAGCATGAGCCTGCAGACCCGCTCCGTCTCCGTGTTGTTGTTGATGACGGCAAAGACGTCAAAGTCGCAGCCGTTGTTTGCGCCCTCTGACAGCTTGATCTTGAGGTGCAGCCCCTCGTCTTCCTCCCTGACAGAGCTCTTCTCGTGCTCTGCCTTTGCAAACACTTCTCTCTCCTTTTCAGACCCTGCGGTGCATGAAAAAAACCATGGTTCCCGGGGGGTACCAGGAGGGCACGGTCCGGGCTGCTTTGCTCTGATCCCTGGAGCCCTCCCGGTGCAGTTGCTGCATTAATTAATCATTTCCCCACTCTGTTTCCCAACAGCCACCCCCCCACCGGGGCATTTCTGCCCATGCTGCCACCCCATACCCTCCGGGTACTTGTAGGTGTGGGTGATGTCCTCCCTGCTGTCCTTGCCCACGCTCTTGGTGCTGATTTTCTTCCCCACAACCGAGGAGTGGATGCTCTTCTTCTGCGACCCGTCACGCTTCACCACCCAGTACACCACGTCGGCGTTCACCTCCGCGAAGACGAAGGGGATGTCATACTTCAGCTGCAGGTCGCCCTCCTTGATGGCTCTGACGGGGGCCGGCCCGCAGCAGAAAACCCCTGCAGGGAGCAGAGCCGCCGTCACCACCCGAGGTTTGGCCACCGCAGGGGCAAGATGCGGTCATGGCGGCGGGAGACCCTGCTGTGCCAGGGGTGCGGGGCAGGACAGAGCACCCACACTGTGCACGCTGTACCTTCACTCTTCTCCTGGGGTGTCGGGTCCAGTGCCTGCCACCCATCGTAGCCGGGTGCCAGGTCTGGACGGGCCATCCAGGACTCCACCCAGCAGTGGAAGTTCCTGCAAGGGAAGCGAGGACGTAGGGGCCTCAGCCTCCCCCAGCGCCCGCTGGACTCCGGGAAACGGCTGGGGAAGGGGCAAATGCTGCCCCAGGGGTGGGCAGGCTGGGGTCCCGCCGTGCTGCTCACCAGATCATGTCCCTGGAGCGCCGGTCCTCCTCCCCCGTCTCACTGAGGTAGCGGTCGATGACCAGGTTGCCGTTGGTGTCGTGGGCTGAGTTGTAGTTGGTCACCACCCGGCTGGGGATCCCCAGGCACCGCATGACTGCAGGGAGGCAGGGCAGGGTGAGATGGGGTGCCGGCACCAGGGGTCCCGGGTTTGCACAGCTCTTGTCCTGAGCAGCCCTAGGTTTGCACAGCCCTGGGTTTGCACAGCTCCTGCCCTTCCCTTTCCCCCCTCAAAGGGGTGCCCAGGGACTGATCCCCAGGACGAACCGGTTCCTGCAGTTGTCGTGGGAGTGGAACTCGGCATGCCGCAGGCGAGACGGGTGGCACGCAGCACTGACAGTCTGCCGGGTTTTGATATTGCAGTAGAAAAAAGGCACAAAAGCGTCTGCAAATGCTTTTGAGGGAGTGTACGGGCAGCAGCGCGCTGCAACCTCTTATTTAATCTCACAGCTGCCTTTACTGTGAGCGGAGCTCCCTGGGGAACAGGGAGGTAGTTATGACGCTTCAAAGGAAGGCTATAAACTTCTCTAAGTCACGGAAAATCCACTTTAGTTTTCCGCTATTTCTCTCCTCGAAAAAGGATCTTGTATGTCTGTGATATATAAATGCACACGCGCACTCATACAACCCTGCAAGTGCAGCACTTTTCTCAGGGTGCTTGCGAGCATGCAAGTGTGCGTACGCACTTCCTCAACAGAAGCCAGCCTGGAATTTTTCTTCTCTTTTGCCCCAGCCTGACCGCCCCAGTGGCAGTGAAATTATTTTGATCTCAGTGTATTCATGACTTTATTGCAAACTTGACCTTAAAGCCACTTTCCTTCTCCTGTGCCGTGCATCCATCCCCTCCCTCTCTGCCTGGCCTGGCTGGGGAGGCAGTGCTAATTGAAAAGCCAGAGCCCTTTTCTATAATTTTTTCCCTCCATTTCCTGACAAGTTAGAATAACAGAGAGCTTAATTGCTAAGCAATCATTGCAGACTGATTGTAATCAGCCCCAGCAGTTCCTTCCTGCTGCAGCACAGGGAGTGGGGTGGAGGGCACAGGGCCAGGGTGGGAGACGGGGGGGATACGGGTGACCCTGTCCTGCAGGGGAGGGGAGACGGGAGATGTCCGCTCTCACCAGTACACGCCACGGCAGCGAAGACCCAGCACTGGCCATACTTGACTGGCTGGCACCCAAACTTCTTCCACCTCTTGAGAATATCCACGCTCCCGATCCAGGCCATCGGGCTCATCCCATCTTCGTAATGGTTGTCCCACCGCCCTGCCAGCACCCCCAGGTCCTCGTCATTACAATTTACCTGTGGCATGACAAGAGGGGCTGCGATGGATGGACAGCTGGGCATGGAGGGGCAGGAGCAGGCTGGTGAGGGAGGGAAAGTGTGTTCCCCCAGCTCACATGTGCTGTCACCCCCATTAGCCATCCTGCAGCCATGCAAGAGCTTGCCAGGATGTGGGCGGCCGCAGTGCAAGAGTGCGTCCACCTGCATCCCAGTGTGCTGGGGATGCACAGGTGGGAGAGTGGGTGGATGGAGAGGCTGTAATTGGGATGCACTAACTGGGGATGGATTTTAGAAACATGTCCTCCCACCTGAGGGTTTGGGTACGATTATCATCTGCAACAGCCAGAGAGGAGCAAAAGCTGCTCCTGGGACGGTGTGTCCCCACCTCTGCTATTTCTCTCCTCTTAAAAGGATCTTATATATATGTGATACCAGAGCAACAGCAGGAAAGGTTGTAAAGGAGATGTGGAACACTTCGGGGAAGGAAACTGGTGTAACTGGGGGGGAATGGCAAATGCCACCTCTCTGTCACAGCTGTAGTTGAGAGCTGTAGCTGGGTGACAGCAGGGAGAGACATGGGGTGCCGGGGAGCCTGGGGACACCCTGCTGGGTGCGCTGGCAGCCGGAGCTCCGTGGGACTCACCATGGCGCTCACCACCCTGCCGATGTACACGGGGTCATTGCGGCGGGAGCAATCCCGGTTCTGGTCCCTCAGGAATTTGGGGTTTGTGTCCAGCAGCTTGAGGCAGATGGACAAGATGTCGTCCTCGAACTGGTGCAGAGGGGGGAGAAAAGGTGTATGAGGTCCCCACGGTGCACAGGGACTCTCCCGCCTCCGTCCTCCCTCCCTGGCTCACCACGATGCCCCTGCAAGCAGAGTTGCCAGGCACACGGGGGTCACGGGCACCCCTCCCCGAGCCAGCGCCCGCTGAGTGATGTCCCCCATTGGCACCACCATGACGAGGGGCTGGCGCTGGGGCCAGCAGAGGCTCAGCCTGCAAAGCCCAAGGGCGAGCTCCCGCCCTCGCGCCAGGGCCAGGTCCTGCTTCCTGCAGCTGCTGCTGCACAGGGGTCAGGCACGGACCTGACCTCCGGGGAAAACCACCTATTTCCCATCATGGGTGAGTCACAGCCCTTCCCCGAATCGCGACACGGATCCTGCAGGGGCCACAGGCACCCTCGCTCCCACGGCCCCTCCAGGACAGCCTGGAGCTCGGGGAGGGCGGCCAGGTTCCCCCAGCACTGGGGGCCCAGCATGGGCACGGGGGGCTGCAGCTTGGGGCACAGATGCTGCCTTATCAGTGCGGCCAGCACGGTGCTGGGGAGCACGTTATTGGGCGCTGGCTCCCGGCACGGCGTGGCCGCCCCGATTAGGAGCGTGCAGCCCCGGGGCCCCCAGGAGCCATGCAGAAATGCTGCCCTTGCTCTGCCACGCTTCGAAGTCAGCACGTTCTCCTCTTGGAAATGAGATCTTTGTTTGTTTGTCCCATAGCTGCATGGTGGGGCCGGATCCTCCCCGAGGTGCTGGCTGTGTTTGGTGTGCACATTTCGGGGACAGACACGTGGCACCCTGGGCTGGGCTTGGCCGGGGGTCCTGCGGATCCCAGGGGGCCATGCCCTGCTCACCTGGCCGAAGTTCCAGGGGGTGGAGGTGATGTAGTCGCAGGCGCCCTGGTAGATGAGCCCCTGCTGGGACAGCACGTACTCGCAGCGCTCATCCTCGTCTCGGAGGAAAACTGTGTCCTCTGCAGGGAGAGCGAGAGATGGGGTCAGTGACAGGGCTCTGCCCTGTGCCCCCCGCTCCTGCTCAGGGCTCCCCCCCTCCCCGGGGATGTGCCGGGCAGTGACTGGGAGATGGGTCTGGTGGGAAATGAGGCAACAGAGGCTGGAACTGCTCCCGTCTGAAAAAGCTGCTGGAGAATTTCAACCTAGTTTGATTTTAGCTCATGGGAAAATTTCAGCAGGCTTGTGGTTTTCTTTTCCATTCTTTCTCATTTCTCTCTTTCTTTCCTCCCTTTTGTTTTATGGAGTCAGGTCTTTTCCCAGGAGAGGAAACCTCCCTGGTGGGAGAAGCAAGCAGTGGGAACTGGGAGCACTGGCTGAGATCGCAGCTGAAGCCATTTTGCTCACACAGCAGTTACTGCTGGAAAAATCACTATTTACTGGAAATGTTTTCAGAAAGAAAACCAACACATACATCCCCAGTGCCAGTGCTCGGCACAGCCCTGGGTGAGTGAAGCTTCCTAAAGCCCCTTATCTCGGCAGAGCTGACATCAAGCATTTGGGATTCAGGAAATCGGCTGTTTCAGCCCAGGTCTGGCTGGGCGGAGCTGGGAGCGGGGCAGCACAGGGCTGCTCCTCGGGGCAGAGGAAGGATGTGGAGAGATGAAAATCCTGGCTGTTGTTTGCCCAGTATCGTTAAACCCTGCAGCACCAATCCTCCCTTCTGTGCCGGGCTGCCCGAATTCCACTGGGACAGTGACACCCCTGGGAGCACCCAGGGCTCGTCCCTGAGCCCGCAGTGGGGTGCCCAGCCTGGGAGCAGTCGGGGGCGGGCAGGGCTGGGCCAGGTGGGGGCAATTAATTAGGGACAATTATGGGCTTTTCCTCTACCCACTGCCTAGCTGGGAGCTGCTGCTGGGTGCTGCCCAGGGCTTCACACCAGCGCTGCAGAGGTGAGCTCCTACGGGGTACTGCGTGGTGGGGGCAGCCTGGACAGGGTATTGGGTGTTTGGGGTGCTGGCAAAGGGGCTGTGTGTGTCCTGGGGCGGGGGATGGTCCTTGTGGCCCCAGCCTGCTGTGGGGACCACATGGAGGTGGAAGCAAAGTGGGGATTTCTGCTTAGACCTGAGCTCAGGGCAGGGCTTGGGGCACTTGGGGTCTGCAATGGGGTGGGACTTGCAGGGCTGCACTGCCCTGGCAGAGCCGGGGGCCAGCTCGTGCTTCCCTTACCTGGGAAACCCTGGTCTCAGAAAGGTGAAAGCCTCACCTGGGTGCCAGGCATTAAAGAGCAGAACAAAGTCCCCGATGTGGCAGCTGGTGCCCTGGTAGCCAGTGGAGGTCTCCAGTGTCAGGCTGTAGCGGCCGATGCAGGCGCTGGGAGGGGAGCAGAGCGAGACGGAGAGGGAGCCCCCATCCTGCTGCTGGACCACGGCGCTCCAGCCCGACTCATCCGGGAAGTCAGTCACGGCAAAGTGGAACCTGGTTCCCGATGTCTCGATGGAGCAGGGCCCTGCCAAGAAGCAGCACGTCAGCTCTCCCGGTGCTCCAGGGGCCCTGGGAACCCCATGCTGCAGGGGCCGCACCAAGCGGATCTGCCCTGCAAGTGCCCCATGGTGCTCCCATGCCCCTGCCTGCGGCGGCTGCCTGGACCTCAGCTCTTGCAGCCCAGGAATGTTTGCTGTTTGGTTTGTCAGGTATCGGGGGCGTGGGGCAGCCCAGCCGTGGGAAGTTCAGGCATGTCTCTTGCTCTTTGGGAAGGGGCAGGATGGAGGAACTCGCCCCATGGGTGCCCCAGGGCCAGGAGAGCGGAGGGAGTGCTCCCACCCCAGAGCCATGCCTCCTCCCCTCAGCTGCACCCATTCCTGCCTCCACTCAGAGTGGAGCTGCCAAGTCCCTGTGCCCGTGCAGCCCAGTCCTGCTGCAGTATGCAGTGTGGGGGCCCCGACAGAGCCCGACTGCCAATGCCGGAGCCCCCATCACCGTGGTGCTCTCAGTTGGAGCCCTGCCACATGTGTGCAGCCTCAGGCATTGCTGCAAACATCCCATGATTAGCGATTACATCAGTGGCGGCAGCAGTCGAGCAGAGGACAGCGTGATCCCTGCCGGCCCCTCTGAGCATGAGGCTGTGTCCAAGCCACCTGCGCCAAGCCAGCTCCAAACACCGCTCCTCCGGGGAGCGGTGACGCCCAGCCCTGGCCGAGCACGGCTCCATGATGATGCCGGTGCACACGCGGGGCTGGCCGGCAGCTGGGGCAGTGGTGCTGCTGCGGTCTGCTCTCCCTGCTAGGAGCACAGCCTCGGGCTGGTCCCCTGCCAGCCCTTGCCCACAGCGTGGGCAGGACGCCAGGCAAGTCACCAAAAATATTCATGAACTCATGAGAGTGACACAGTTTCTCCTCTCTGTCCTTCTGGGGAGGCTGGGCTGAGCTAACCCTGTCCTTTTGGCAAGGGCCAGCCTGGCACTGCCATGGGGACAGGCACCCACGGGAGCCTGCCTCCTCCTCCTCCTCCCTGCCTGCAAAACCCACCGCATCCCCCTGGGGCCCCAGGCGCCTGAGAAGGGCTCTTCAAACACGGCTGCTTTAAAAATACGGGCTCTATTTTTGCACGGAGCCGTTCCCCTCTTTCCTGCGGGAGGTGGCACGCAGCCTCGGCGGCCTTGCTGTTCCGGGGGGGCAGGTTTGGCAGCTCCCGCCCTTGCTGCACCTCACTGTCCTTGGTGAGGGACATGCTGGGGCCACCTTGGGTGGGGCTGCGGGGCCATGTGCCTTTGTGAGAGCTGAAGCACCTTTGTCCTTTTTCTGCAAGCTCTAGGGCTGTGCTCCACCAGACAGCAGCCGCTGCCAGCCTGAACCTTCACCCCAGGGGGCTGCGCTGGGGGGCTTCTCCTTGCTTGCAAAACCAGCCTGGGGTCACCCAGGATGCAGCAAGACCCCATAAAAACCCAGTGGGTTTGAGCGGTGGGCAGGCAGACCCCCGCCACGCCTGCCTTGGGACCGGGGGAGCTGCCAGTTTAGAGTGAAGCCAGGGGGGTGCTAGGATCATGTTTGTCACCCCACAGCAGGATGGGAGCTTTTGGGGGAAAAGAAAAAGAGCATTTTACACTGTGAGGAAACCTGGGTGCAGTTTCACTTTGAATTCTGGCCTGGTTGACTCTGCAGGATGCTGCAGACCCAAAATAACTCTTGCCCAAGAAAGAGTTTCCTCTCCCTTTGCTCTGAGCTGGCGGGGGCTGAGACTCTGTGTGGTGGCTGCACCCGGCTCTGGCCACGGGAGCAATGTCCCTGTCCCCGTCGCTCCCTGTGGGCTCTTGCCAGGGCTACAGCAACAGTGGGAGAAGCCCCCGGCACGGATCCACAGGGACCTGTCGGAGGCTGCGCCCGGCTCCCGTGTACCGTCTCTGGCACCGCTCGGGGGGGTGGGACACGCAGCAGGGCTGTGCGCTGGGGAAGCTCAATGGGAACGTTTCCTTTCTCCAGGGTTTGCGTTTCCTGAGCAAACCCCGCTCCAGGGATGTCTGAGCGATGGGGGCAGGGGTGGCTGGGTAAAAAGACCATCGGCAAAAGCGCTGTGAAACCCTCTGGCTGAAAGGATTCACTTTTGCTAATGTTTCTCAGAAGGGCAGGACACTCGGGCGGGTTCCCTGGCCACAGCCAAGGCACTTCCCGGTGAGCTAGCAGCTCCGGCATGGTCCTGAGTCTGGCTCGGCCACAAGGAGAAGGAGGCGGCTTTTTGTTTTATTTCCCTTCAGCTCTCGTTATGGAGCTGAGTTTCTATCTTTGCTCTCCATCTTGGTATAAAAGCTGTGCACAGCACCAGCCTCTGCCAGGAGGGGATGGAGGCGGGGGGGGGAACGACTGCATAAGATGCAGCAGACGCTTCAGCACAGCACCCGCATGAGTATGGGGCGAGCCCTTGGGCAGGGGCAGGGGGCAGCTTGCCCCGCGGCAGGCGCTCACTCGCGGCGCAGGGCACGGCAGCACTCACCCGTCTCGACATTGAAGGCGAGTTTGTCCACCCCCTCCTCGTAGGCTCTGCCCGAGAAGTGCAGGGTGATGGTAAAGGGCTGCCCCCGCCGCACCACCAGCTGCTGGCAGCCCATCTCCGCTGTCCGGTGCTCCCGGCCGTTTCGCTCACACTGCAGGTCCCATGTCTCCAGCACCAGATCTGCAAAGGCAGCAGCACGTACAGCTCTCCCCTCTGCCGTGCGCTCCCGGCCCCGGGGCACAGCCGTGCCCCACACACGCAGCCCCCGTGTTCGGGCTGGAAGGCATTTCTATTACCCCCACCCTGAGCCCTGGGTTTTTGGACCTTGGTGCCGGGGTTTTGCAGCCTCCTCTGCCCAAGCTACTCTGTCCTCCCCTGGTGTGCCTGGCACAGCCCTGGGCACTGCAGCCATGCCAGGCTCTGAGCATCCCTCCTGGAGGGCTCTGCAGGCTGAACTCGCATCATGCACTGGAGCAGGGGCAGGGGTCCTGCAGCCAGCCGGCAGCCGAGCTCACAGTGAAGCGCTGCCCTCCCAACTGAGCTCTGTGCCGTATTTCTTGTGCCATGGTGGTGCTGCCCTCCATGGTATCACCATGGAGGAGGGGCACCGTGTGCTGCCAGAGCCGTGCCAGGTCCGTGGCTCATGGCATCCAGCACTGCAGCAAAGCGCAGCGCTCACCTCTGCTTTCTGGGAGGTGAGGGGCCTGTCGGCCGGGGTTTGCTGTCTGTGTTCCCCTACCCCAAACAAGCACTGCTGAGCCCAGAGAATGCCAGGGGATGGTTCTGTGCCTCAGCCAGGCCAAGGGCAGCTCTCTGGGCAGCTTTACTGCTCCGTGACTGCTGACAAATTAGAGAGACGGACCATAAATTCAGTAACAAAGAGGGTGTCTGATTCCCTGGCCTCGAGTGCTCTGCTCTGCCTCCCAGCCCAGTTGCGGATGCAGGCAGGGCTGTGTGCCGGAGCAGACGGCGGCCACGTCCCCGCCGCCCTAGGCGCCGCACTGGAGCGATGCGATATCATTCATCATTGCTCAAGGCCAGTGACCCTTGAATGCTCTGCTGTCAGACGGGTTAGTTGCCAGAATAAGCAAAACTGTTTAGTGCAGGAGAGCACACAGCGAGCTCAGCGCCAGCCAGGGACCAGGGCAGCTCGTGAGGGGCAACGCTCAGCTTGCTGCCCTTGTGCTGCAGCTCTCCCTGGCTGTGCCGTTCCGGGTGCTTGCATGCCAGCAGTGGTGGTCACCGAGCCCTCCTCAGGCTGGTGCCAGGTGGAAACTGCTGACCCTGAGCTTGCTGTTCCCAGAGCTAAATGGCTCTCCAGGCATGGGGACACCACAGTGTGCATCCGGGGGAGACGGTCAGACTCATCACTGGTCCCCACCACACTGCGAGAGCTGCTGCGGACAGCTGGGACTGTCCATAAATAAGGGCAAGGTCCCTCCAGCTGGTCCGTCGGGACCCTGGAGCGAGGACAGAGCACAGAAAGGACCGTTCTCTTGCCACCTCCCCCTTTGTAAGCTGGAGCATGGCTCCGTGCTACAGCACATGAACTGTGAGCGCAAACCTCGCCGGCACTGAGCCAAACTTGTTGCAAATAAGCATGTTGAGAGCAGGACCAGGGCTCCTCCTTGTCCCAGTCACCCAGGGTTATTGTCATCAATGGATTTAGCAAAAAGTAGAGTTTTTCACAGGGCAAGTGCCTCTTCCAAAACTGACCAGTGCCAAGGGACAGGTGGGGAGGGGGCTGCAGTGCCACCAGGGCGTGCAGACGGCAAGCGGGGTCCCAGGCACTGCCGTGCAGGAGCAAGGGCTGCCCGAGGTGTAGCAGCTCAGCTTCATGCTGGGAGCTGGCAGTGCCTGTGCCAGTGCCCGACCCCAGGGACCCGCGTTGGCATCACTGCTGCGGTGCTGGGAGCCCGGTGAGCCAGGACAGCCCGCGGCACTGCTGGGCGCCGGGGCAGAGTGATGCCCTCTCACCCGGAGGGCTGTGCGCCCATCAGTATCGCACAGTCCTGTTTTCTGGGACTTTGGAGACAGCTCTGTGGGAGGCGAGGGTTGTCTTTGCCCCCTCATGCAAGTCTGAAAAGCCACCCACGTGGAAAGGTTTCTGAAGGCCAGAAGCATTACTTCTGACTGAGCCTCCAGAAATCCTCCTTGAACCAGGGTGGGTCATAGGCACATGTTCTTAGTCCTGCTGTCAACACTCTTTTCCGAGAGCACTGAAAGCTTTAAATAGCACCAAACTTCATTCTCCAAATACTGGCATTGCTCTGGCCGGCGGAGAGCATTGTAGCTGCGGAAGGAGGGAAGGGAGCAGACCCTGCACGAAACCACGCTTTTCTTGTTGTCGCTGTCTTCTGTTTTAGTCTTTCCCATTCCCTATCGCCCTTTACTTTAGCTGAGGGTTCAGTGAGCCGGCTCTTGCACCAGCTCGCAGGAAAGCAAGCTAGCAGTTAATGAGGGAAGGTGCCACCGAGCTCCGGCTGCGGGAGCGCTTCGCTCCCGGACGGCCCCGCGCAGGTGCGGGATGGCGGCGGGGGAGCTCCGGGACGGCGGCGGGGCAGCTCCGGGACGGTC
>WAAD01008208.1:155401-180154 GCA_013389945.1 Fregata magnificens
GGGGGGAGGAGAGGGGCTGTGCAGTTTACACCGAGGTGCCAGAAACTTGGGGAATGTTTTCTCCTTATAAAGTTTTCTTCCCCCGTGCCTTATCTCCATACCCAGCCATTTCTGGCAAGGGATACGGCTGCTCGGGATTGCAACGGCCAGTCCCCCTTCCCGTAAATGCATCCCCAAGAGACATAGTGGCTGGAGGGAAAATGTGCTGGAAACTTTGCTGTTAGAGGGAAAATGTGCTGGAAACCTTGCTGTTTGCTCTGGGGCACGGCGCCACGGGGAGGTGTGCACGTAGCAGGGACCGGCGCTTTCCCTGGCAGCCCTTACCCCGTGCACCAGCTCTCCTTCTCCTGCCCGGGGGTCTCCGGCCCCATGGGACTGCCGGCGGTGCTGCCTGAGGCTGCCTGGCCTGTCCCTCCCTGTGCACCCCAAGGGTGACCCAACACGCTTGAGACCGCCTAGCAGGGGCAGAGGGCAGAGACCCCACACCTCCATGGGGTCTTGGGGTTTGGGAGTGCTTTTGGCACCTGAGCAGCAGTATGGCTTGTGATGAATAAGGTCTTGAGAAGAGTCACCTCTGGAGCAGACTTTTAGTTACTGGTTTTTCTTCATGTGATTTAAGCTGACCAGGGCCAGGACCAAGGATGGGGTTTGTTCCTGGTGGAGCCCCATGCCAACCTTCTTTGTCTGTCCCTTGGCGGGGTGCAGGATGCTGCAGCCCCTGTGCCAGAGGTGGCTGCATGCTGGAAACCCTCCTCAGCCCAACGGGTCCCCTTCCGCTCCTCTGGCCTTCTCACTCCATTCCCCTCCCAGAACCCAGGAGGTTTGGTGGTTGGTGCGTCGCTCCAGGGCTGCTGTGGGTACCGAGACCTTCTTATGGATGGCAATGTCCTGAAAGCAGTTGGGGTCCATCACTTGGTGTACTCAGGGTCACCCCAGAGAGCCCACGCACGGGCTGTGCCCTGGCAAAGCCCTGCTGTCCTGGGCTCTCCCCGTGTCCTGGTGTGCCCTATCCCGGTTGCGCAGTTGGATCTGCTCCCCTGGTGCTTGGGGCAGTCCTGGCGACGGGCCCCCAGCCGCGGGCGATGCTTTCTGCTCAGGCATACCGCAGCACTGTGCTGGGAGGGTTTGCAGCAAGACGTGCAACCTCTTCCAGCTCCACAAAGGGCTTTTTGGTACAGGCAGTGTCACAGTAAGGTCTGAGCACGCCGAGAGCAGATACCCTGGAAAAGCCCCATGAGCCGGGGACTCCTGGTATGGCTGGGCCCCGGCCCTGCTGTGGGGGCACGCAGCTGATTTTGCAGCAGTGCTGCCCTGTGCTACTCTACGTGGCAGTGGGTAGAGGGCCCTTGGAAAGGCAGCGTCCCTGGTGAAGGAGCTGAGCCGCAGTGGCTGGGGGAGCCCCCTCCATCTCCATCTGTGAGGGAGGCAGGGAGGGAGGTTAGAGAGAGTGCAGCAAATCCTCGCTGAGGGAAAGCTCAGGGCAGCTGGTTTTAATGAAAGCCATCCACGCATTGCTCCACCACGTGCGTGCACAGGCTGGGGGTGTGCAGGTGGCAGTGGGGGGAGCCTTCGCCAGGCGCACCACCGGTGTCGGCACTGCCTTTCTCACCCCCGCAGCCGCTAACCCGGAGCAGTGCCTGCCTCATCGCGGGACGTACTGCGCAGGTACTGCCTGCGAGCGCTGCCCTGTCAGTGCACCCCTGCCATTACTGCCATGGGGTCCTGCTCTCCTTGCTCAAACTCGGGAGGAGCCTCTGCGAACATCGCCCTCTTCCTTTTCCCGGACTCCTCAGTGCTGGCAGTGTGGACAGAGCTGAGTCGAGCTGTTCCCATGGATGCAGGGAGGGCTCACTGTGGGTGGGCGTCCAGGGGGCTGCCCGGCTCTCCAGGCATTGGGGGAGCAGGAATCCCTTTCCCTTGCCAAGCCACTGCAGGGCCAGGGCCGAGGAGGGGCTGGTGGCAGCAGGAGCCCACAGCCCCGCTGGCAGCCGGTTTCACCTGCCCCAAGCTGGCCCCGCTCCCAGGGCTGCTTCCTGGGCACAGGAGCCTTTGCCATCGGCGGTGACATGTGCGCGTGTGTTTGGGCTTATGCTGGAGGGCGCAGGGTCTGTCTCTGCCTGTACAAGCCTGCTCTTCCTCCCTTACCCTGCGTGAACTTTGGATGCACTCAGCAGCCTGAGGTCCCGCGCTCCGGATGTGTTTAATTTGCTTTGGGTAACGTGTGACAAGCAGCCCGTAATGGCACTGTCTGCCACAGAGCAATCCAGAACAGACTTTTCTCGATTGGTGCCGAAGCAGGAGCAGTTCCTTGCCGTGAGGGGTGTTGGTGTGTTTGGGGTGTGCAGGGCCAGGCAAGCCGGGGTGCCCGATGCTGGTCAGGCTGCAGAGACTACCACAATTTCTGTCTGGTTTTCTGGCCAAGCACAAAGCAGGAACTACTGACAGTGTCTGTCCCTGCTCTGACACCTCTGCCAGAAGTGGCAGGACCTGAGTGCCCAGTTGTCCCCCAGGGCTGTCCAGGGAGCCCTGGGCTTGGTCCCAGCATCTCAGCGAGAGGAAACGTCCTCTGGCTTTAGTGCCCACTTGCTCACCACCACGTACTGCAGAGGCATCTGCCTGCCGAGGCACTGGAAAATGCTGCACATGGAAGGGCAACCACACCGATGGTGTTATTTTTACTCTCCTTAGTAAGACAAGGTTGCATTAAGAGGGTGTTTGCACTGCTGGACGCCCAAAATAACTCCTCATTTGCTCAAGGTGTCCAGCGGAGGACTGCGACTTCCCTCGCACCCACCCTGGTCCTGGAGCTGCTTCAAAGCCTGCCGGTTTCTTGCCTTCCCAGGTCCCACGCAGAGCCTCTGTTTGCTTTCCTGGGTGTGTGCTGGGGAGGCTGGCAGCCCCTGGCTGCATCCACACTTCCTGACTCAGTCTCTTGTGCGGGCAGATAAACAAGCCATGAAAAGGGACACTGTCTTCCTCTGAGTTGCCCTGTTAAGTTGTCAACCGACTTTTAACAGATCTGTTTGCCTGCGTTGCCTCCCGCTCCCGGGTGTTCCCCAAAGTGTGGCCCTCGGCAGAGCCTCAAGCTGCTGCCTCCCGCAGCCCTCCGAAGCCGGGGTGACCCGTCTGCTCCCTACCTCGCGCAGTGACCCTGGCAGCCGGAGCCCCTCAGCAGTGAGCCCGGCACGGTCACGTCCCTGCCCCAGGTTCTGCGTCGGGGTGGCAGGTCTGGAAAGGGGGTGGCAGGGCTGGGATGTGGGTTTGCAAAAAGGTTAAAGGGTGTGAAAGTGTTTTATGCTCATGATGACGGGGCTGGCAGGGAGTGTTTGTGGCTCACCGTAGGGATCCTGGCATGTAGGACACAGCAGTTACCCCTCACATGCCGGAGCCGGAGAAGAGCTCTGATGTGCGAGCATGGAAAAATACTTCAAAAGCGGGGAAAAAAAAATGTAGCTGTTCCATACCTGGTAGGGACTGAGCCAAGGGCTGGGCAGTGGTGGCAGACAGGGTCTGTAGGAGCACTGCAGCCCAGGGCGAGGGAGGACGGGCCGGCAGATGGGGGAAGCTGGTCTCAGTGACTGCAGCACGGGCAGACATTGCTGTTCAGGGCAGGGGCAGCAGCTGGCTCTGTGCGGGCATCGCTCCTGGTTTTGGACTTTTGGTTGCCGCGGGCAGCTCTGGTGCTGGGCCAGCGGTTGAGCAAGATGGGCTCGGAGCTGCGCCGGGGCTCCTGTGGCAGCGGGGCTTTGGGAGCTGGCACAAAGGGGCTCTTGTTCCCGGCCGTGCGCAGTGGGCAGTGCCGGTGGGGCAGGAGCAGGCAGCTGCCCGCCAGACCAGGCAGCGCAGCACAGGGAACAGGCAGCCTTTCCTCTGGGAGGAGAGGCGGCTTTTCCAAGGAAAAGCAGATTGTTTTTCCATTTGGCCCCGCAGCCAGGTCTGGGGAGCCTGGCATGCACCGGTGTCGCAGTCAGAGGGCGTCCGGCCGATGCGGTCCTGCGGGGACAAAGTGTCCTTTGCTCACAAGGCAGGAGGAGGGATGTGCTGGTGGCATCAGATGCAGTCCTGGGCTCTGGCTCATCACTCTCGGCACACGGCGAGACAGAGGCTGTTACCAAGGAGTGCAGAGCGCCGAACCAGCATCGCCTGCAGAGGGGTGAGCCAGCCAGCTGATAACCAGCTTCTCTGGAAAGCCATTGGGGAAGGCGCTCCAATCCGCTTCTAAAGGGGGGGTTGAGGAGGAATTTGTTATATCACCATCTTTGTTCTTAGGCCAAGTCTGTGTTTTCATTTAAGAGAAAGGAGAAACACAAACCTCTCACATGTCTCTTGATTTATTCGGTCTCTGAGCTCGGCAGGGGGGCAGGAGGGCTGGGGCAAGGTTTCCCTGCTGCCCGCTGTGCAACCACTCGGGAAGGAACTTCCCTGGCAGGGCTCCCTGGGGCTGGGGCAGCCCCTTCCTGCTGCCCCAGGGTGATGGGACCTGTGGGTGGGCAGCAGCAACTTGTGCAGGGGAGATGGATTCTGCAGCCGTGTCAAGTCTTTCCAAGCTGGTGGCCCTGGGATGGCCACGAGGCTCTTCCCAGCTGCCGGCAGGGTCCTGCGGTGCAGGAGGGTGGGCTGCAGTGCTGCACGGGACGGACACATATCCACTGCTGGGAGCCGTGAGCGGGGAGGCGGTGTTTCACAACCTGAACTGGGTGAACCTAGTGCAAGCTGAATGCTGGTCTCCCAGTGTCATTTCCCAGCAGTTTGCTGGAAACTCCCCAGCTCTCCTGCCCCCAGGGTGCCTGTTCCTCTGAGGCACTTCTCCCCAGTAATCCTCCACCACCCTTATTGGAGACAAGCTCCAACAGGGTTTGTGAGAGGAAAACAAGAGGGGTCTGCACTCCCCAGCCATGGCTTTGGTGTGTAGCGTGCTTGTGTTACTCTGTGAGTGCACGTGTCTGGATTTAAAGGGCTGACTGCGTGATTCCCCCAGGACTTGCACGTGAGCGATGTGCTTCCCCCATGCAGGGGGTCGCCTGTGCCGGTCTGTCCCATCGGTGGCTTCCCAGGCGCAGGTGTCTGCTGGGCCCCTGGGCGAGCGCTGGCACACGTGTGTTTTCCAGCAGTCCCTCAGGACGGGGCACAGCTGGGATTTTGGAGAGCAGCCAGGCTGGCCTTGCCCTGGCCAGTTTAGACCAGACTGGCGTTACATTCAGCGCTTGGAATTTGATCCTTTGGTGTTACCTTTCACCCCTCCTGTTTTCCGTTGGTATGGCTTGTTTCTTTGTTTTTTCATTTTTTATGGCCATCCTGCAGCTCCCCAGGAGCACCTGCCACCTTGGCTTGATGATGGGCGAGACCCGAGTTTGCTCTGTCAGAGCAGGAGCTTGGAGATAATGAAGCTGCTTTGGGACATCTCTGCTTGCTACCACTTCCAAAACCCTCATGAAGCCAAGGATGGTGCTGCATGGCTTTGTGTTGCTGTTCAGCATTGTCTTGCATTAAGGGCTCCCTCTGTGTTTACCTGCTGAAACCAGACCCGTGTATCTTGGTTGCCCCTCAGGAGGACAAATCCAGGCACAACTGCATTTCCGCTGTGGTGTGGGCCAAGTCCCCTCCCTGTGCTTTGAAACACCCGTAGCTGTTTGTGGGCAAGCCCTAACGCAGGGGGCTGCTGTAATGGGAACGGGCCCACAGCAGCTCTGCTGGCACCAGAACTGCTGGGGGTCCCGTCCGGGGGCTTCGTCTTGTCCCACTTGTGGTTGTCCCTGTGCCTTTGCCCTGCCACCCATCGTCCATGCTTTCCTCCTTGCCCGGGACAACGGCACAGCCGCGGCTCTGGCCAGGAGCATTGCAGCCCTGGTGCCTCTTGCCCTGCCCGTTTCTTCCTTCCTCTTCCCTCCCTCTCGCTGTGGTTGATAACTCAGCATCCCTCCTGCCCCCGCGGTCTGCAGGGCAAGGCTTGACGGGAACCTGGCAGCGAGGAGGAAGAGGAAGAGTGCAGTTGCCGACCTTGGCTGGGGCTCCCTGCTCAGTGCCGACCTGTGTACCAGCTGCTCCACTGGAGCAGGGAGTGAGGAGCCACGGGGGGACGGCTGCCCCCGAGAGCTGCCGCGGGGAAGAGGAGGGCAGTCCCCCTCTAGGGCTGACATCCTTGCCTGACCCACAGCCCGTCTCTGCCTCCAGGCTGATTTTGTCTTCTTCTGCATCTAACATTTATTACTTTTTTTCCTTCAGAAAAAAGCATTTTTCCGGGCCTTGCGGGAGCTCCCTTCCACGGGCTGGGCTGGTCACAAGTGCCCCGCGCCCTGGCACTGCCTTACCCCTGCCAGCCTGGCCCTGCCGGATACCCCCCGCCAGCCCATGACAAATGATTTTGCCATTTCATGGGTGGGAAAGAGACATTGATTAACTCCTGCACTTGCCTTTCTGGAAAGGTTATAGCTTAATTGGTCAGACTTGGAGTCATAAATCATGCGCTGAAGGATCAGCAGAGATAGGAAAATTTTTGCAGAATGTTGCAAAAACACTTTTTAGTAGGAGGTATCCAGCTGTGCCCACCCAGCTGTGGGGGCTGAGGGCAGCCGATAGCACAGGGCTCCTCCAAGGAAACGATTCACCCTCCAGCGAGGGGACGGAAATTCTCCCTTCTGTTATCAGTTAATCTCAGGATTTGCAAAATATCCTTTTTTTTTTTCCTTTTGGAAAAAGAAAAACAACAGGAAAGCCATTGTTTGCTTTATTCAAAGGAATCTGAATTCCATCTGTTTTGGAAGATGATTCTGTTTCTCCATGGGAAGTGCTGTTCTCCCTAACCTAAAAACTAAAAATTAAAAAGTCCCAACTTTTTCCTAGCCAAGGAAGGCAGTGGAGGAGGGAGAAAAAGGCTCTTCCCACCGGGGCAGAGGAGAGCAGACTGATGGCAGCACATTCCCGCGCTGGGGACGCCAGCTGGTTTGGGCATCTCACCGCCTCAGGTGCTCCCACACCACGTGGGCTTGAGCAAAGGCAAACACTGGCCAGCAGTGGCCCAGCTCAGAGGTCCCTGCCGGCCCGGGCAACCCCCCGTCCCCGTCCCCCAGGGACCCACCAGCGCTCCTGGCCAAGTGCTCAGAGCAGGCAGGGAACGGCATCGCAGATGTGAAGCATTTATTATTCATGTCAGTAATTATTTCTTCCCTGGTTCTCCCCAGCATTTTATTGAGGAATTAGGATGTTAATATGAGGAATCTCAAAACCACGCTGCAGACATCCCTATTACTGCTGCTGCACTGCCACTGCTGCAGCTGCTCAAAAATGGCAAATTAGAAAATGCCCCCAACTCGCTGGGTGTGCCCCGGCCCTGGCTTGATGCCATCAGACCCTCGTCTCGACGTGCAGCAAAAGAGGGACTTGGTATGGCCCCAAGCATCCATCCTGCTGCGGGATTGGTGCCTCTCGGTCTTGTCTTGACTATTCTCTTTTCTTTCCAGCCTCCAGGTGTTTGCTTTGCCTGACTTTATTTCTTAAACCCCACATCCAGGTCTTCTTGGATTTACCTCCAGCTTCTTGCAGCCTTTGGGGCAGCCTGTCCCCTCCCAGCCTGTCCTGGAGCTGAGACCCGGCTGTCGTGGTCAGGGCAAGGTCTGAATCCACAGAACCCGGCAGCCCACGGGGGTGGGGGTGAGGGGGTGCTCCCCTGCACAGCCTGAGCCCAGGCGCCAAAATCTCTTCCGGTGAGGTTAGGGGATGCTGAGACGCAGAAACTGGCTTTGCTGCATGTGTGATGATGACAAAGAACAGCAGCATGGATTTGAGTGCCTTTTCAAAGGGCTCCCAGGAAACTGGCTATTTAAACACAAGTAAAATACATGAAAAATGTTGAGCACCTCTTTCATGTCAATGTGGAACCTAAAATCAACATTGCTTGCCCCAGTTAAGAGGCAACTTCCCGACACAGGGCCGTCAAGCCCAAGGCTCGATCCCTGCCACTGGTACCCTTCCTGGATTTAGGTCGTTTCAGCCTCGTATCACCACTGGAGATGGCACAGGAGAACAGCAAAGCATAAAACATCTTCTGGGGCACTGGAGGTGTTATTCCTATAAACAAGCAAAGCACTTCAGAATCAATACAAAGTTTTATTCGTGGCCGCTAGAGAGATTTCATCTCCTGAATTATATGATGGGATAAACGAGATCCCAATCCGGCTGCCACCCCATGTACCAGCAGCTATCTGTTCACAGCCAGGCTGAACGGCTCCCAGAATTAATTAGAATAATCAATCCTAAAAATGACAAAAGTATTGATTAGCATTTTTGTCTCTTCACAGCCTGGCAGTGCTGTGACTCCGGGAGCATTGCAGAGCGATAAAAAGCAGCCTCAGCTGTGGATGGGAGATGCTTATCCAGTGACACTGTGTGACAGTGAGGGGTTTATATGCAACAATGGCATCACCCAAACGCTTCCACATGATATTATTTCAGTAATAATATTCTCATCCCTATTCCTTGCTCTTGTTCAATTTATATAATTTTTAATACCTGTCTATTTACTACTTTCCTGGACATAGTAAGAAAGCAGGAACGGCAGGCAGGGGATCCTGCACACCTGCCAATGCTGGGTGGGCCAATGCAGGCAGCTGCCCAGGTTTTGGGCAGCTCGGCCCCAGCAGATCCCCGCTGGTCCAGCTGTCCCTGCCAGCGCTCGCTGGGCTTGGAACTGCCTTGCCGTAGCACGGGTCCCCACGGAGGCGTCCCTGCCCAGGAGCTGGTGTGCCTGTGGTAGCGATGGGGTGCCCAGTGCTCATCACCAGTGCGCAGTCTGCCTTTCCCAAGGGAGATGAGTAACGTGGAGGGCATGTCCAGTCTGTCAAGGCACTGGCACGAGCCTGGGGTGGGACGTGTGTGCTGTGCTGGTTGCAGGAGGCTGAGCTCAGCCGCATGTGGCTGAATGCTGATAACGAGGACTTCTGAAGCCACGGGCTTCTGTGAAATGGCAGGCAAAAATCGGTATCCAAAGAGGAATTTGGAAGGCGTGCTGTTTCTTCAGTGCACTGCAGAGGCGAGTGTGTAATGGGATGATACAACAAATCATCTGTCGGTAGAGCAGAAAATTGAGCAAGGGAACTGTCAGGCCGGGCTTTAAATGCTTTTGGAGGTAGAAGAGATTTTTGGCTCTCGCGATGAGCTGGGCACCGTCCAGGCGGGCACGGCTTTCGCCAGCTGCATGCGTGGGGCCGCGGGCCGGCACACTCAGCTGGCCAGCGTGGGGACGGGGAGCAGGCATGCCCGACTGGCTGGTGCGGGGGCAGCCAGCACCGGGTGGCTTGTGGGGACATCGGGGCAGGGGGAGGCACGTCCGTCTGCTCCTTCTCCGGATTTATGCACTACATCATCTCTGCAGCAAGGGGATTTCTGAAGCCGTTTTAAACTCGGTGCAGGGCCAGACTGTTGGCCACAGGTAAATATCATTACATGAAGAGGTAGGAAAAGTGGCCTGGCTGGGGTGACCTTGGTGACATTCAGGTCATGGCATTAGTTGGAGAATGGAGCAAAGCCGGCTGGGTTCACCCAGGATGGATCGTGCCGACCTCCCCCAGCGTCTATGATAATTACTTTTAAGCCAAAAGGAACGGGATAGACCTCGGCTAGCGGGATTTCAGTGAAACGGTGATAGAAGTGGTACTAGGGAAATTAGTGTTTGAGCTGGAGAAGACGGAGTTTAAAAGGACTGAAAGAGTGGACAACGGGTAGGACTGGGAGCAGAAGCGACGGGCAGGAGGTGCCAGGGCGGCGCCTGGGGAGGAGACTGGGATCAGTCTTCATTAACGCTGCCGTTAATGACCTGGACAGGAAGAGTGTGGCGCCGTGGGGGTGGCCGGGACTGCAGCCTCCAGAGAGCTCAGTGGGGCTTGGAGATTTGGCAAAAATAAGGCTGAGGGGGTATGAGTGATACTCACAAACACTGGGATGGGCAAGTGCCCTTTG
Organism: Fregata magnificens; assembly: GCA_013389945.1. Taxonomy (NCBI): domain Eukaryota; kingdom Metazoa; phylum Chordata; class Aves; order Suliformes; family Fregatidae; genus Fregata; species Fregata magnificens. The sequence continues at coordinate 165,353 of WAAD01008208.1, forward strand.
CTGAGGCCCAGCATTGCGTGGGGCCGCGAGCCATGACCGCGCCGTAGCTGGGAGGAGGAGTGTGTTTTTCTGGAACAGCCTCTATGTGAGTTACTGCTTTTTCTACGATGTCTCTTGATTGCGGCTGCCTGGGGTGGCGGGTGGCGCAGCGCCCTGGCCTGGACAGCCCGTCCTCCTGCTCCCGGGTGCCCAAACAGGTGGTGCAGCTTGGTGGGAGCGCCTGTGGGGACGGGATCCCCGGGGACCCCGGACTGTTTTGGATGGCGATCAGTGAGGTCCCACCCAGCTCAGCCGGATCCCCAAGGCTTTTGGGCAGCCTGTTCCCAGCGAGTGGGGAGGCTGGGCAGGATGACACCACCCACGCCCATGTACCAGGGAGCGGGTAGGACGGGAGTGAGAACCGGAGATGGAGGCATTTAACCCTTACAAAAGGGAGAGAGACTCATTCTGCAAATGCCTGCAGCCTGGCATCGGGGGCCAGCGGGGCAGGGCACAACAGGGATGAGCCAGCAGCAGTTTGAGCAGGACCATCCTACTGGCAGCAAGATGCTGGCAGTGGGCAGGAGAGCCAGGCTGCGGCCACAGCCCACGGGAGGCTCTCGTGGTGGCACTGGCTGCCCGTCGGCACTGGGCTGGGGCAGCAGCAGGGAGCCCGGGCGAGCAGGCAGGACACAACTTTTCATTCTGCTCCACAAGGACCACGCTGGGCATTTCTCTTCAGGTTTATTAACATTAATAACGTTAGTCCCACACTAACGAGTGCACATGAATAAAATGCCTGCTGCTGTCACTTGGCCAGGGCTACAGGACCAGTGCAGGGGACAGTAAAATCACCCAGCACAGTGAGGCTGGCGGGCAGAAATGCTTGGCACAGGTTTGCGCTCCCATGGGACACTCTGAGCATGGCTATTGACTGCAGGGAACCCTCACTGCTGTCCTAAGGCAAACCTGGCACTTGTAGGGATAAATGCACTTTACACAAGGATTGCTACACACCTAGTAGGTTATTAACGAACCTCATGAGGCTGGTGATGGGGTTACTGCCATTCCACAGTGGGGTGAGTGCTAAGTATGGGGAACTGAAGGACTCCGGGACCGAGGGTTGGTCAATGGGTTCCAGCATCCCACCTCTGAGCACAGGATGTCCCATTGGTGAACGAGACTTCCACAACTGGACAGAAAGAGCCCCAGCTGGAAGGGACTGGTTTTACTTGGCATTTGCTTTAGCTGGACTCTCGGTGTGGTGGTTCTCCAGGTAAACAATCTGGGGGGGCTTTTCGGAAGGGCAAGGAGGTCTGGGACTCTGGAGGTCCCGGGGCAAAGCCAGGCTTGCTGCTGGGGCTTCGTCGGTGGAGTTCTGTGAGTCTGAGTCTTCAGAGGAGAAGCTGCTCTGGCTGGAAACCTGGAAGTACTGGGTGGCTTCTGCCTGCTTATCTGCAGGCAAATTGTGCGTGCCAGGGGCTGAGACAGTCCCGTGGGGCACAGCGGTGGGACACAACAGGTCAGCACCTAGAAAACGTGCCCGGGGAGGCAGGGTGAAGGGGTGCCTCTGAAGGGGCTGGCTGCGCTCCTGGGCGAGGTGTCCTGCAGCTCCCAGGCAGACTCCGCTCTTGGGTTTTGGGAAGGAGGTGTCAGCAGAGACATGGTGGTGAAAGGCATGGTCACCCTCCGGCCCCTGCTGGCAGTGGGGCTGCGGGGATCTCGGCTCCACATCCAGCATGGGGCCAGGAATGCTGCCAGCCCAGGGCTGTCCTGGTCTCTGGGCGCTGGACTCTGGCGGCTCCACCGCCCCCCGGTCCCCCAACACAGCTGGCTCGGGGCTGGTGGTTGCTTTGCGGACTGGGCCTTCCTTGCAAGGAGCTGCAGACCCCAAGCTGGGGGAGCTGAAGGCATCTCCCTGCCCCTCGGCTTGTGCTCCCCAGGCCTCCTGCAGCTCTGCCAGCATCTCCTCCAGGATCTGCCTGGTCTCCTGGTACCTGTGTCGTGCCTCGGTCCAGGCTGCCAGCCCTCGGCTGCTCTGCATCCTGCACACCTGAGTCTTCATCTCCTTCAGCTTCTCCAGGGCAAACTCTACTGACAGCTTCTGGAAGGAGCTCTGCAGGCACTGCAGCGCCTGGCCCTCCCCACGCTTCACCCGGGCTGAGCACTGCTTGCAGTCCAGCTTCAGCCCCGTGATCTAGAAAAGAAGGCAAGAGCGGCTGTTTTCATGGCTGCTCAGCCGGCACTGGGCTTCATCTCCTCTGCAGGAGAGACCATGCACGCACCTTGCTGGAGAACTGGCCGAGCTCCTGCAGCAGCTCCTGCTCAGCCTGCCGCCGCTCCACCTGCCTGTAGAAGCTCATCAGCTTCGTCCGGAAAAGGGCTGCAGCCACCTGGAAAGGGTCTGCCTCGGGGAAAGCCGCGTCTTGGACCTCAGCCGCCTCCTGACACAGGGCCAGGCCGTGCCGGTACTGAGCCTGCAGGGACGGCAAGAAGGAAAAAGCTCCATGCTCGGGAAATGGCGCTGACCTGCTGCGCTGGGACGTGTGTGCAGGGTGAGGCTCTGCAGGTCAGCACTCAGCATCGCTATCAAAGCTGTATGGGAAACGTTTCTGGGCAAGTGAGAAGAAACAAAGAGAATGGGGATTCCCAAAATCTCTGCTCTGTCCTGGCTCGGGTCAAAATGCACAAAATGCATTGTCCTGTCCTGAGTGGAGTCCCCTTGCTTCGTCCTCCCTGCAATGCAGGTAACTAAAAGGCCTCCATATCTAGAGGTAGGGGAGGAACAAATCCTTCTCACCACATTATTTGCTGTCTGATGGACATCCAGGCCTCTGCAGCCCCGCCCTGTGGGAGGAAGGGGGCTGCGAAGGACAGAGTGCAGGAGGGGTTGGGAACAGCAGCCCCAGCCCAAAGCGCACCAAAGAGTGGCGCAAACATCCCCCTCAGCAGAGCAGGACTGCCCAAAGACCCCGGCAAAGCTGGGCTTGAAAACTGTAGCTTGACCCAGCCAGCCTGCGGACACCTGGTTTTGCCCAGAAGCCTCCTTCCAGACCTGGGGTATTTGGGCTGATTGTATCACACTTTGTAACAACGTTCAAATGTTTCTAATTTGGCATCTTCACTTTCTGCCAAGCTCTAGGCAGGTGCCGGAGCCACCTAACAGCACTGCTGGCAGGGATACCCTAGGGATGCGTGTTACAGAAAAGCCCCCTCCAAACATACTGTTGCCTGGACGAGGAACTCGTTAAACTGCTCGGCAGAGCCCTGGAAGTTGTCGGGGCTCCACTCCTCGGTGCCCATCTCCTGCAGCTGCGCCGCTGCCTCCCCGTCCAGCCAGCACCCCAGCTGCAAGAGAGAGCAGGGCTGAGGGTCAGGCGGGACTGGCCACCGACAGCAGCACTTCCACGGCACCTCCCCTTCCTTCCCCGACGAGGGCGTCCCATCCCAGGCGTGGTTATGCGCAGCCGGCCCGTAATGAATATCAAACCTCAGGCAATCCCGTTATTCTCTGGGCTTCCTTCATCATGAAAAACTGAGGAAATGTGCCCAGAACGCTCAGCCATGGGAACACCGCAGAGAACACCTTCAACTTGCTGCACCCAGAGCAGCACCCCAGGGACACCCAACTCACCTTGCCAAACTCGGCCTCGAGCTCCCGGACCTTTCGGAGGAACTCCAGGCGCTCCAGGCAGCTGTTGGACTTGGACACCAGGTCATGAAGCTCTTCCTCCAGCTGGCTGTACAGCCCCTCGGCCGACTCCATGCTGGTCCTGGTGGTTGGGGAGGAGAGGGGCCGTCAGTGCTGGGTGCTGTTGGGCAAGCTGCCGGCTCCTCCTGAAGATGCTGGCCAAGGCAGCTCTCCAGCAGGCAGGAGCCTCTGGACAGGGCAGCTCCCTGGAAGCGGGCACTGGCATGTGGCCATGCGGGCAGCCGGGAGCTGGGGGAGCGGATGGGCGACGACCCAGCATGTGTGGCTGGTGATACCCCGGCAGGTGCCCGGGTCAGGAGCCAACCAAGAGACCTCCTCCCCACCCGCCTTCTGCATCCTCAGAGACCACCCGGGACACAAGGGCACTCCCTGGGGTGTGCCGGGCAGCGGGCTCCAGGCCCTGCACAGCAGGCATGCTGCAGCAGAGCACCCTGGCCCTGCAGGTGTCCCGACACCTCCCCGTCCCACAGAGCAAGATGGATGTCAGGGAACACGGGATGGGAAAATGTGAGCTGTCAGTGTGGCCCAGCCCAGCCGAGAGAAGGGAGCAGAAGGGAGCAGTGGATTAGTGCAGCCTGCATGCGTGGACCGCCGGACAAGTGCAGTATCGCCGGACGAGCGCGGCACCGCCGGACGAGCGTGGCACCGCCGAGGCTTGGCCCCATCTAGTGGCTTTGCCTGAGACCAGCCTGGAGGACTTGCTGCAGGCCTTGCTGAGCAGCCCTGGAGCCTGGTCCCGGGGCAGGAGATGCCCCCAGGGACCCGTGCACCTTCTCCAGCTGGGATGACTGGAAATCCTGCAAAAGGCTGTCCAAGATGCGAGCTCTGGGCTCAGAGGGAGCACGGCACCAGCTCTGGGGCATGCTGGAAAGAAGCTCATGCTTGTGGGGCTGTGCCTGGGGAGGTGGCTCTGTCAGCCAGCAGAGGAGGCCGGGGGTCCCCGGCTTTGGCACCCCTCTCCTGGCGAAGCCACCCTTGCCTACCTGACATCGACCGAGGCGCTGAGCCGGGCGGCCTCCCTGCGCAGCCTGGCCAGCACGGCCCCCGCCTCGCGCTGCACGTGCACCAGCTGCGGGTCGCTCAGCACCCTCTGCATCAGCTCCTGGTGCCTCTCGATGCACGCGGCCGCATCCTGCGGAAGGAGGGTCAGACACGTGTCTCACCTGGGGCCTCACCTGGCGGCTTCCGGGCCAGCACGGGACAGGCACCTGGGACTGCACCCTGAGGGACTAGCAAAGGGGACAGGGGACAGCCGCGTGGCCAGGAGCGGCCGGTCCAGGAGCTGTTGCACCAAATTTTGGGCAACCAGGGTGAAATGTCGCTGTTCGACCGCAGTCGAGCTCTTTGGAAATGTCTACAACCTGCGGCGCCACAGCCCCCATTACCTGTGTCCCTGCCAGCGTGTCGGCACTCCGCAGCTCCTGGATGCAGCTCTGCAGCAGCTCTGACGCCCGCCTGAGGCCAGCCGTGAAGGGATGCAGTTTCTGCAGGTGGGACACACAGCGGGTCAGTGGGGCTGCAGTGGGAGGGCAGGCAGCGGGGTGGGAGGAGAGGGAGGAGGAGGAGCAGTGCCAGGCCAGAGCAGGGAATACTGTGGGGCACCGGGTTAAAGCCAAGGAGGAAGGGAGCGTGGAGGTGGATGGGCAGTTACAGGCAGGAGCAGTCAGAAGCAGGCAGGAGGGGGTTGCCCTCCTGCGCTCAGAGCTCTCCTTTTCCTTCCCCTCTCCTGGGCTTTCCTGTTGCTTTTCCAAGGACGCCCATGAGACACAGAAGCCGCGGTGGGGACAAAGGGGCACTGTGGGGAGGTGAGGCGATGGCTAACGGTGTGATAACAGACACCTGGAAGAATTGAACCCACTCGCCGTGGCAGTAGGGGAAGGTGCCGTCCAGCTCCTGTGTCAGCTGGGAGCTGTCGACGTAGCGGCCCAGAGCCTTCAGCGATGCCAGGGTCTCCACCTGAGGGGCACAGGGCTTGTGAGTGCTGCGGGACCGTGCCAGGTCTCTCCCCAGAAACATCCCCAGGGGCAGCCTGGAGCCGGGGGCATAACCCCCTTTTCCCCTAAGCATCCTGCCCCATTAACCTGCACAGCGTGGTGGCCCCGGGAGCGTGCTGGCAGGGCCGAGTGCGCCGTGCGGCAGCTCTGCTCGGAGCAGCTCCCAGCGGCTCCATGGTGTTTGAATGCACAGGAGATCACCGGGACTGCAATAATCTGCCATGACAGCCAAGCTAGGTGATCGAGCTCATTAATATTTCACATTATATTAATTAAACTGAGCAGCACTAAAAGAACAATAAACCCTTTCAAATTTAGATTTATTATCCCAGTGCCTGAGTCCAGCCACTGGAGGCAATTTCGAAAGCACGTGGCTGCCCTTGGGCATCTTTCGCCCGCCTGCGCAGCCCAGAGAGCCCGAGGGCCTCACCCTGCACCCAGGACCTGCCCCGGCGAGGCGCTGCTCTGCCTGGGGTCCCCAAGCAGGGGGACTAGGGTCTCCAGGCAAGGGGACAGAGGGTCCCCAAGGTGGGAGGCTCCGTTCACCCTGGCTCTGCTCTTCCCACAGGAGACAACACGGGGACACGAGGAGGGACAGGGACAGGCTCACCTGCACCCCGGGCAGCCTCTCACGGTGGGCGACCAGCTCCTTCTCAGCCAGCAGCAGCACAGTGTGGATGCAGCCCGGCGAGACGCTCTGTGGGAGGCAGGGAAGAGTCACCACAGCAAACCCCACGGCACAGCCCCCAGGTTACCCATGGTGATGCTGGGGCTCGGTTGCCCAAGTCAGCTGAGGCCAGTGAGCTCATTACAAAGGAAAAGGCTCCCGAGGTCACTGGCACGGGAAATGGAAACGGGTTGCTCAGGCCATAACCCCGTCCCCATCCACCAGCTCCCTGGCAGAATGGACCGGGGGACAGAGCCTCATGAGCAAACCCCTTCGCTCGCACCAGTGGTGCTTCTCTGCACAGGAAGCATTGGGGTCAGCACAGGATTTATCGGACAGACTGCAACCAAACCTGGAGCAGGCAGAGGCACAGGGCACTGCGGCAGGGAGGACGCCATGGCCCCCGGGACAGTGCAGGGCACTCCCATGGCACTGCCTTGGCACTGGCACGGAAACCCTGCAAGGGTGAATCAACCGTCGCTGCAGACCCAGTTTCCAGGTGAGCTCAGCTAGCAGGATGCTGAAGGGGTTTGGGGCACGCCACGGTGCCGGGTGATAGTGGGGCCGAGGCCAAGGCCGGATCCTGCGGGGCTGGGAAGGGACCTTCAGTCCCAAACTGCCGGTGCCTCGCAGCTGGCATTTGAGGAGCTGGAGAGATGCAAGCGCCAGGTGTGAGCTCGGTTCGGAGGGGGCTGGGGGAAACAGGGTCTCTGTGCCCTGTTGGGGGACGGTCTGTGCTGCTGCAGACGTGCTCAGAAATTAGAGATTTATCAGCAACTTTGGGAACAAAGTGGCAGTTGTTTAAGCACTGCAAGACCTACAGAGAGTCAGGAGCCAGGACTGGCCACTGGAGAGGAAGGAGCAAGAGAGACGTGGGTTTTCAAGATCAGTGCATTGCGATGCAGCCGCAGGCAGCCGAGAGCTGCCTCGGTAAATCTGCACCGCGATGCTTATGGGTAAAATCTGCAAGTGAGATAAAAACCATGGCCTCAGGCACAGCAGCGCCGGGGGCTGCCAGAGAAGCTGCTGCCAGCCAGGGGATCGTACCGCGCGGCGGGTGCCAGGGAGGCTCTGAAGGACCCTTGGAGGGCGGCAGCGCTCGCTCCCGGGAAGGGACCCCCCAGCATGTCCCTGGCACAGGCACGCGGAGTCCGGTGTACCTGGACAGAGCGGAGGGCCGAGAACAGGACAGGAGCAGGTGGCTGCTTCCTGGCATCTACCACGATGGTGAGCCCACCGTCCTTCCCTTCTCGCCTAGCAAGGGAAAATAAAGCAGGAGGCAGATCGCACTGTTAGAAGCGGCACGTGAAGCGGGGGTCCCTCCCCTCCAGCAGGACCCGCTTGAAGCCCCCTCCCGTGGCTCCACACCCCCGGACAGCAGGGTGAGGGCAGGCAGGAACCGGCAGCTGCAGGCGATGGCCTCGTCCCCATGGGACGCCCCAGCTGAGGGAATTGCCGGACGGTCAATAATGCACGCCTTCAGCAAAGGCATGGCATAGGGTCCTTAGGGATGGCTGCAGGGGGGACAGCGGACACAGTGGGGACTGCACAGGATGTGCCCAAAGCAGTGTGTGCAGGATGCTGGGCATACATCCTGGCTTGGCCCAGGGGCTGCCCAGGACCCCCAAGCTGGGAAGCAGCCGGGGGGTCCCTGGCAGGTCCTCCTGGCCCTTACCTGGGGAGGGAGCAGAGGTGGAGAACGAGCCTTGCCAGCTCGCTGGCCGAGCACCACATGGCCCCCCAGGCGCTGCCACTGGTGGTCACCTGGAGGAGGGCCCTGCCCAGCCTGTCCGAGCTCCCTGCGGGGAAAGGGGCAAGTGACCCCTCCAGCAGCCACCCGCCAGCTGCAAACTCCAGCCCTGAGCGACTCCCTGGAGGGCTGGGGCTCCCATCGGCCTCGCTGCTGCTCGCCAAGCAGGAACGGCTGCCGAGGGGCGTGGGAGCAGGCTCTGCCCAGCTCAGCTCAGGGGGCTCAGCCCGGGTTAACACTGTGCAGCTGTGGTGGCGCAGTGGCCACCCCGGTGCCACCCCGGTGCAGCCTCCCCCGGCCCCCCCCGGAGGGGCAGCGCCAGCCCGCGAGGGCGCTCAGCACAAACGCCGACCCTGGAAATGCCAGGGCAGAGCTGCTGGGGACATTTTTCCTGAGAAAAAAGATGGTTTTTGTCACTGTTTTTCAGCTCTTGGGAAAAGGAAGAAGCCAAATGTTTAGTGTTTGGCAGCTAAAGGCTGAACGGCTTCATTGGTGAGGAATGGTGTGGGAGGACTCGGTGCAGCTGGGAACCGGGGCAGCTGCTCAGAGCAGACTGCTTGTTTTTATGTTTTTATTTTTTTTGCCCAGCTGAAAGGAAATTTTCTGCTTGGGGGCTTTCTGGCCACCAGCAAAGCCCTGAAACCTTCCTCCAGAAAACCCTCTCCAGCAGCACAGTGTTTTCCCTCCAGAGGCCTCTCCTGACATCCCCCCCGAGGGTCTCGTGGTGCCGGCGGTACCTGGCAGGCACACGATGCCTGAGCGCAGCAGCCCGGTGTGCAGGTCCTGCCAGGCCGGTGGCTCCCGGCCAGGGGTGCTGGTGCTGGGCACGGAGGGACCGTTCTTGCAGCCAGTGCTTTCCAGGGACCGCTCCTCCGCAGGGGCAGCGGCTGCCGCATCCGTACCTGCCCACGGGGACAAAGGAGAGGAGAGCTGGCGACACACAACGAGGTGGGGAAATGCAAAAGCCGCCGCAGAGCCCAGGCAGGCACTGCAGCCCTGCTCAGACGGTACCTTTCCCGGCTGGTTTGGCTCTGCCCATCCTGGGAGAGTAGATGGCAGACATCTTCTTCCAGGCCCCTTCGTGCTGGCTGGTAGCTCTTTCGTCCCCAGGGGTTGCCCCGAGCCGCGGGCCCTTCAGGAAGGAGAACTTGTGACTGGAGCCTGGGGGGAGCCGGGGGCTGCCCTGCCGCACCAATGCCTCCGCCTGCACCCCGGGACTTGCTCGGCGGGGATGGCGGGTGAGGAGCATGGGGCTGCCAGCCCCCCTCCCATGCTGCGTGGGGGTCTCACGGGGAGTGGCAGGGGGCGGCTCGGGGCCAGGGCCGTCTGGCTCCTCCAGGATGGCTGCCATCAGCCCAGGGCCGAAGCTCACCGGGTTCTGCAGCGCGGCCAGGTAGGAGTCGCGGTGGCGGCACCGTGGGCTGTGTGGCCCCGGCTTCCGGCTCAGCTTCTTCCCCAGGCACGGGGTGCAGGGACCCTCTTCCGAGCTCGGCGCCCCTCCACAGGGCCAGGCGTCTGCCCCTGGTCCCCCGTTTGCCCAGGGGAGCGTCGCCTCGGCCCCAGCCCCCATTGGCCCCGCCGGGCAGGCGGGTGGCAGGGACCTGGCCAGGAGGTCAAGCTGCTCCTGGGAGAGCTCCATCAGGTTCACGTACTCCCCCTCCAGGTTCTGGCTGACGATCTCACAGAGACTGGGCATGGCCAGCATGGCTGGCTTCTTCTGCAACCCAGCCTGGTCCACCTTGATCAGTCCCGGATATCTTCCCTGGCTCAACTTCCGAGAGGTGACCTTGCAGCCTGGGACAGTGCCTGCAACGTTGCCGTAGGGCACCGGGGCGCCCGCCGTGCTGCGGGCCGTGGGCACACTGGGTGCTGCTGGCTCAGCTGCAGGTTCAGGAGCGGGGCCATGCCGGGCCCCCGTGGGCACACCATCAGCTTCAGCCTTGGGCTTGTCAATGAACTCCGGCGTGGCGATCTTGCTCCATGGCAGTGGGGCAATGCCGTTCTCGGTGGCCACCAGGCAGGTGTGCAGGGGGGCTCTGGCCCGGTCACCGTTGATCTCCTCCAGCCACTCGTTGGTGAAGAGCAGCGCATAGGCGGCCTCGGGCACAGGTGTCTTCTCCACTGTGCGCAGGTCGTGGGAGAGGTGCTTGACGGTGATGCGCGCTGAGTGCTCCTCACAGGGCTCCGCTTGCAGGTAGAAGTCCCCAGGACGCAGCAGGAGGGGGTTGAGTGGTGCGAGGTGGACGACCACTTTCTCGTGAAGACACAAGGGCCAGCCTTCATGGAGAAAGATGCAGTTAAAGTAGGGAGCCTGGGAGGGAGGAAGAACACAGCGCGTGAGCAAGAGCCCCCGCCAGCTCTGTACCCTTCCGGCCGGCCCCACGCGCTCTCACTGCCTGGCTCTGCGCTTCCTTTGATGGGGACTGAAGAGCCGCTGACCCTGTGGGATGTCCCTGAGCCAAGCCACAGCAGGGTCCTGCAAGCACAGCCCGAGCCTGCAGCCACTCCCAGGGTGCTGAGCGCTCCCCATGTGCTAACAGAAGGGAAACCCCCACTGGAACCTCTCCAGGGGCGAGACAAGGTGACCTGGGAGTCCTCCTGCCCTTATCGCAGGGACTGCATGTGCCAGGCTCTGTGCCGGAGCCGTCCCGGGGAGCTTGGCAGACCACAGTCCCCCCTGCGGGGAAGGGACGGGGACAGGGAGGGGGACGTGCAGAGAGGGAGCCTGCAGCCCGGCGCAGGGCACGGCTGTGCAAGGCGTCATGCTATAGGACAAAGCACCCATGGCCAGGAGCAGGGCGCAGGGCACCACAGCATGGGGCGCATGCGGGCTTACGCAGGCTGCCTGCCGCACGTGCTCGAAGAGGCGCTTGGCTGGGATGAGGAACTGGAGCAGGCAGCAGAGTCCATCTCCCCGGTAGCTGGTCTCCAGCAGCCGAAACACCTGGCCCAGGACCGTGGGGGCCGTGGCTTCGAAGGGGGGGTAAAGGGCCTGGAGGGCACTCTGCACCGCTGCATCCAGCGACCCGGCGTCCTGCGGGAGGAAAGCATTGCTGGTGGGGAGAGTGGCCCCGCAACGGGATGCCGTCACCCCTTGTGGAGCCTGTGCCCACCATCCCGCACTGCACTGCTGCACCGCGCCTCTGCCAGGTCCCTGGTACGCCCACGCTGGCAATGCCGCCGAGCTCGGGGGGCTCCAAACCTTCCTGGGCTGGGAACTGGGTAGGAAGTGGGTGTAGAGCACACCAAGCGCGATGCAGCTGCAGGCCAGGATGCAGGCCAGGAGCATGGCCGGGTCCAGTTCCCAGCACTGGGCTGTGGTTTAAGGAGCCTGAGATGAGCCCCGAGCACAGCCTGCCGCCCCGCTTGGGAATGCTGGCTGTGTGGAGGCAGAGGAGCCGCAGCAGCCAAGGGGTTAAGTTGAGCCAGACACGGAGCGTGGGGGAGCGTGGGGATGTGCTGGGCTCAGCAGCTCGCTGTAGGAATGCAGCGGATGGGAGGAAGGACAAACATCTGAAGATGGATAGGGTGTTTTAGTTCAGACTCATTACTGAATTTGCTGAACTCAAAATTAGTCCTCCAGGCGTTTTCTGGGAAGCGCTCTGCCGCGTTACAGCCCCCTCCCCTGTGCCGCTTCCAGACCGGGGCGAGGATGCTGGTTTCGTGCCACGCGTAAACTGGCGGATCTGAGTTTGCTCTCCCAGCTTTGCAGGAGATGCTGGCTGTGTAGACCTGGCTGGCGCAGTGGGTAGAGGGAGGGAAGCCATCAGACAGTTCCTATTAAATCCCAGCTGTGTTACAGGCAGCGCGGGGGTGACTACAGACACGGCTGCCAAAAGGAGCCCATCGGCGAGTGGGAAGGACAGAGACTTCTCCAACTCCTTGGGGGGTATTTCTGCCGGAGAGGCTCAGATAAACAACAAATCAGGCTGGCACCGGTGTCTGGGGGGCGGGTGGGCAAACGGCACCTTTTCTGCTGGAAACGGTGCCGCTGCGGGAGAGATGCAGGTTCCTGCGTGGTGCGGGGTCAGGCCCAGCCTGGCTGGCTGGGGATCAGGCGCTCTGCAGCAGAACATCTCTCCTCCTCCTCCTGTGGAGTGTGGTGTGTGCTACCTCTGCCAGCTGCCGGGTACCGAGGAGCCCCTAGCTCTGCCACCAGCTGCAGCCCATGGCAAAGCCGGGCCTGTCACCCGGGGCTGGGCTCCAGATTTAACTGCGGAGGGACCCCAGCGCTGCAGGCAGCCGGCGGGAGCTGCCACAGGGATGAGCATCCTCCCGGCAGCCGGGGCAGCAGCCAGGTCCTGCATCTGGGGCAGCCGCAGCTCGCTGTTGTCCCCGTGCTCCTGCGCGGGCACCCGGGAAGTCAGGTGGGATTCGCTGAAGGTGGGCATTAGTTTCAGGCAGCTGAAACTGGCCTGGGAGCCCATACAGAGACAAAGTGGCCTTGGTTAATTCAGCTTAATTCGCTTTAATGCGCTTTAACTAAAGCACTTTGTAGTCAGCTTTTGTTAATTCTTCTTGACTTTTTCTCCGTGTCTCCACACAGAGATCTCCTGCCCTTTGGGCCTGGCAGGAGAAGCCATGGGGCCTGGGCAGAGCAAGAGGAGAGCAAGTCCCTTCTTGGTGCCCTGATCCGCAAGTGCGTTCCCCTGCCAGGCTTTCTGCACACCTGCCGTTGGACTGCTGGTCTTCTCACACTTGGTCTTACTTCATACAATTCCTAGGAGGGATGGGAGACCTTGCTCTGTAAAAGCCCCGCTGCAGGGTAAAGCCCAGCTCCTTGCTCCGCCTTGCTCCCACGGGGCCCCGGCGCAGCCGCCCACTCCCACGCACCGAGTCCGGCCGGGCGCCCACCACCTCCCTGCCTGGCCACCGCTGAGCTTGGCTCCTTCCCCATCCCAGCACAGAGGTGAGGAGCCGCCGTCTGTAACAGCAAAGAGGGATCCGTCCAGCTCCTAATGCTGCCACGAGAGATGGGCCAGCACTGCCTGCCCTGCCTGCGCTTGCCTCGCCAGAGCCCACTGCCCGGAGTCACCCTTGCACAGCCCTGGCACATCCCAAACCCAGCTCTTTTGAAACCGAACTAAACTCTTACTGGCCAAGCTCACGTGGCACTGATCAAAAAGCAAAGGGAAACAGAAAGAGAAGCCGGGTCCCCCGAGACCGGGGCCGCCGGGGCTCTGCTCCGGGCAGGCTGCATCACGAGGTGATAAGCAGCCCCAAACCCAGCCATTCCCTGGCTCGGCTGCACTGCCGGGGAAGGCTCTGCGGGGCTCGGGGGCACAGACCACGGTCCAACAGGGCCAAGGCACACGCTTCCAGCAGCCCCATCCCACAGCCGCCATCTCTCACGACACTCGTGTCCCCCCAAACCCCAGAACAGCCTCCCCCGGCCACAGCACACGCAGCCCAGCTCCCTGCCCTTACCCAGTGCCGCACCTTGGAGGCTGCGGAGAAACGCCTGGAATTTGGGTAAACCGGCTGGGATAAACTCGGGGTGTCTGGGGGAGGGGACAGCCCTGCTGCAGGGGGAAAAAGGAAAATCTTCCAAATCACCACCAAAACCCTACAGCAAAGGGACGCGCCGGAGGATGGATCGACTGAATAAACAAAGCCGCTCCCCTGTCAATGGAATAAAAACGCCCAGGACTTCATCCAGCAGCGGGGACTGTGTGAGCCAACGTCGCAGGAGAACTACTGACTGATGGAGGCACCAGACGCTGCCTGCGTTGTGCTGGAGAATATTTTGGCCTGGAATGACTAAAAATGTTTTCACTGAGTGTCACAAAGCACTTCATCACTGGGGGAGGATTTTGGGGTAACCATGGTGCAGCGGCTCCGCGTTCGTGGGAGATGAGGCCAGGCCAGCCAGGGAGCCGTTAGAAATCCAAAAGCAACCAATTAGCCCACGTCCCTCCGCCAGCTGTGAGGGAGTGCAGAACCGAAACAAAAGGCATTAGGGAGCATAAGGAGATTTACATTTGCAAAGCTATTTCCATTTTAATAAGCCAAAGTGCTGTTAAATAGAGATTGATATTTCTCCCCAAATACCCATATTTTTAAAGTGGTTTACACCAACACGACGAGCTGGGCTTTGGTGTTTTGGTGCTGTAAAGTTGTTTAACTCATACCCAAAGCCACAGGGTGACTCAGCTCCATCTCCTTTCGCCCTCCTGCTCAGGAAGGAGCGAGGTTTGAGGGCCAGGACCAGCCCTGAATAACAATTCCTCTCCCTCTCCTGCAGCTCTTGCTGTCAGCAACTTTGGCAGGGCACGATGCAAACGCTAATGAACAGCCCCAGCCCGGCGGAGCGGGAGGCCAGCGCTCGGCACAGCATCGCCCAGGAGCCCGGGGCAACGACGCGTGCCGCTGCGGTGACAAACGAGATGGCCAGCCCGGGGGACGGATCCGCCGAGCGTCCTGTACCTGCATGCCAGGCACGGTTCACGCAGCAGCACCCACTCACCGCACCCCGTCCCCCTGCCAAACTTTGCAGGGAAGTTTAAGCATCGCCGGCTTCAGCCCCGCACGCGCCCGCCCGAGCGGCCGACGGCCACCTCCACCTTCTTCGCACCCGACCTCCGCCTTCGCACCCGACCTCCCTCCGCCTTCGCACGCGACCTCCGCCTTCACACCCGACCTCCGCCATCGTTCCCGACGCCCACCCCGTGCTCGGGAGGGCCGGGGGCCCGCAGCCAGC
>WAAD01008208.1:180684-196136 GCA_013389945.1 Fregata magnificens
CGCCCCCCGGCCCGCGGAGCAGCTCCGGGCAGCTCCCGCTCCCGGCTCCGGGGATGCTTCACAGCACCGGGAAATGGCAAAGCTGTATGTGCGTGTGCGTGCACACACGCGGGCATGCAGCATTTGTGGTGGCTTCCCTCTTTTTAAATAAACACAGGCCAGTGTTGGTACGAACCATCAGGACTGATTTGTATTCGAAACAGAGCACTTAGCGCAGCTCAAAGTTCTCATTTCTGAATTGGCCTAAAGGCACAGCAGAAGGAAACCGTCTCGTAAAGCTCTTTGGGATGTTTCAACAATTGAAAGTACCTACTTGAAGGCAGAACTGTGTGCTTTAGCAAACAGAAGTCGTACAAAAACAATCAGTTTAAGAGCCAAAGCCCCAGATTTGGTACATCCTAACACAAACCACTGCTGCTCGGCACAGCTCTTCAATCCCCAGGCACGGCATCCAGCGCTCTCGGACCCTCTGCTCCCTGCTCAGGCTGAGGTCGTTTCCACCGTCATGTTCGTGGGCACAGGCTCAGGGATGGGAGCAGGGCTGGGACGGGGGACAGGACCAGGGACAGGTGGGATGGCCACAGCGTGGGCCGCAAGCTGCCGGGGCGGTCTCGATAATAAGTGTTTGTCCAGGAATTAGCAAGCAGCCAAAGGACACACTGTGAAAACAAGCCGAGACGGGAGGAGGTCCAGCTGGGTTGCTGGCTTGTTTGGAGGGAGGACGGCGCCAGGGAGGGCTTTGCGCTTGCTTCCCATTTCCTTGGGAGCTAGTGAGAGCCCTTTCGTCGCCAGTACAGATCACGAGTGCTGCAAGGGCTCAGGCACCAGCAGTCATGCTGGGTGGGCAGAGGCTTGGCCGTGGGGAGCAGGGCTGGAGCGCCCAGCTGCAGCCCACCACGCGGCTCTGGACCTGCAGGCGCTGCCACAGCTCCATGCAGGGCTGGCCCTCGGCTCAAACCCCGTCCAAGCCGTCTGCTCAGGATCCGTAATGCAAATTGGGGCCTACTGGGCCAGCTCCTCCCTTCCCCACCAGCGGCTGATTGCTCCTTCAATTGCATTAGTTCACATACTCTGCTTCAGCCTTTTTATAGTTTCCCGGAGTGCGAAGGGAGTATGAGCTCATGCTCTGACCTTCTTTAATTGCCTGGTTACCATGAAACGAGCCCAAGAACTTACTTTGACTCATACACCTTCTGAAAGGCACCCGGGGCCGGCAAGGAGGGAGGCAGCGTGGCTGACCGGGTCCCACACCAGCAGGTAGGATCCCTCTGGCGCTGGCACTGGTGAGCAGGAAGGGAAGGATGCAAAGCTGAGCCCAGTGGAATCCCGGCGCCATGGAGTGCCCGAGGGCAGCAGCTCCCAGCCTGGGCCCTGGGGTGCTCTTATCAGCTGTGCTAAACTAGCCCACCCTACAAATACACCCAGCATGGCTGGATCCAGCCCTACATCCCTGTAGCACCCCAAAGCAGCTCCCCATGCCCTCCTGCTGCCCTGAGACAGCAAGGCTTGGAGGTGGGGGTGCTGGGGACCAAGCGTGCTGCTGGGGGCCTCCTGGGTGCCCCTGCTGCCCCGGGGCCTCTGACCCCATGAGCTCACCCTCCTCTTTTGCTCTCTTTCTCCATGTCCTGTTTGTCCTCAGCAGCTGCAGGGACTGGCTGCATGTGGCCTCCTGCCCTGCCCCTCCGCCAGCACAGAGCCACCATTCAGATCCCCCCAGGCTCTGCCCGAGGTCACCATTCCTGCATTTTTATTTTTACTTTTCTGCAAAATCATCCCCCTCGGCTCTCTGCAGCCCCTTTTGTCTCCCACGAGGCTCCCAGACCTCGTGTCATGAGCTAGCATGCTGCAAGAGGAGCCCGCCTGTCTGGGGGTGATAGGAGCCCTCAGCAGGTGGAGAAGACGCTCTGGCTGCAGCGGTGGTCCCTGGGGGACCCCTGGGATGTCACTGGGATGTTGGGGTGGAGGGAGGGCAAGGGTGGTGCACCCAGCATCGGGGACGGTCTCTGGGGCTGGGCTGCTGCTGGGAGCCTCGTTGCTTGCGGCCGTGTCCCTGTACCCAGGGTCCTTGTCTGCCAGGCACAGCTGCTCACCGTGCCCCGCGGGGCTCCTGCTTTTTTAGCTCTCATGTCCCCAGCTGTTCCCGGCTGCCTGTTTTTGATGCAGCGGTCAGGGCTGGCATCAGCAGTGACCCTGCGCTGGTGGAGAGCCCTCTCGGCTCCAGGAACAGCTGGGGCCGGGTCACGCTGATCCTGCAGCTGGAAAAACAACAGCAGAGAAGCCCCTGCTCATCCCCCGGCTGTATTTTTAGATGCTGCTGGATCAAAGGTTGTCAGGGACTTGAAGGTGACGGTGGGCAGTGTCAGGCTGGCAGCAATCCTGCACATATGGGAGTGGGCAGGAGTCGCAGCTCCCCTGCATCTCGATGCTGACAGTATTTTGCCGAGCTCTGGGTGAAGTCCCTGCGGGTCTAGGGACAACCGTGGTAGCCACAGGTCCTGTTCAGAGCCCGGTTCTGTTGGTGGCAGTGAACTTGTCCTGGCTGAAAATGGATAGGGGGAGGTTTTATTTCTGGCTGTGGACTTCTCTCTTCCAAGTTCCCTCCAAAACCAGCCAGGTTGCTCTCGCTTTTCTTGCCGAGTCTCCCGGGTTTTCCCCTGCGTTTCCCCAGCAGAGTGTTTGCCAGCCCACAGCTCTACTCCGCAGCTGAAACTGAAAGCCTGATGAGTGGCAGCAGCGATGCCTCTGGCACCAGCACACGCTGCCCAGGCGCCGGGGAATTCCCGGGGCGGTTGTGGCACCAGGGGAAATGGATGTGGCCGGATTTCCTTGCAGAGGGCAAACACGTCTGGGTGACCTTGCTCGCAGCCCAAGGAGCAATAACGCCTGCCGCGCTGCCCTACATCTGCCAAAGGCCGTCCTGGGGACAGCTGGGGTGCAGCCGCTCCTCGCCAGGTGGCCACCTGGGAAGGGGTTCGGTGTGGCAGTGAGCCCAGCGGACCCAAGCTGGCGGCTGCTGGGGATGGAACAGAGCCACAGCGACAGCCCGACCCCTGTGGTCTCCCCTGGGGGCCCCAGCACGCGATTGCAGGCTGGTTTGGGCCATTGCATCACGCAAGACATGTGGAAAGAGCTGTGGGCAGGATCAGGAACTGCCCGCACGTGCTGAGGAGCATGTGGGGCCAGAGGAAGCCCTGACCTGGAGAGCGGGGGGTGGCCTGGGGACAGCAGGGAGGGGGTCCTGACCCACAGCCCTGGGCGGGGGACGGCCAGCAGCACAGGAGATGGACCTCCTGCAGCTCCCTGCCCTCCCAGCCTCTTGGCTCCCGTCTGACAACGGCCCTTTCCTGCACGTACAGGCCAGCAAACGCCAGCCCAGCTTCAGCAGCCCTGGGGGGACCAGTCCTTCCCCAGCGGAGCCACCTGTCAGGAGAAGCCTTTTCCCCTCCGAAGGGTCAGGTCGGGCAGGGCAGGCTTTCACACTCAATTCCCTGCCGTCATCCCTCGCACGAAGCGCTACCAGGACCAGCCCGTGGTGTCGGGTACTACATGTGGTTTCAGCTGTCCCTTGCCAAACACAGGAGTGTTTGGTCAGGGTTTGTGCTGTTTGAAGGGGTTTTTTCAGTTCAACTTTAAAATTTACTCAAACCCAGAAGGCTTTCTGGTTTTGCTTCCTCTCTGTGCTGCTCCTCATAAAATTTCATTTCTCCTCATGGAAGAGGTTCTAGTTCCTCAATGCTCATCCTGAATGTCTTAAATATTGTTTCAAAACAGCCCTGCTGAGATGTGGTGTCATGGACGGGAGAGTTTGGGGAGCTTCTCCTTCACACCAAGTAAGACCCAGCAAAGCGCTGATGATGGGCAGCGGCAAGGTCATGGCACCACGGAGGCTGCAAGTGGGGATTTGGCCTTTTAACCTCCTCTGCTCTTGGCAGCTTCTCTCTGGGCAAAATGAGCTCTGCCCATGGGCTCCTGGCCCCCAGGGATGGATTGGGGTTGGCACTGACAGGAGGATCGCAGCCCATGGATGCTGTCTGGGTGCCTGTGGGACATGGCTCTTCCCTGAGCCGTTTGTCCCACTCCGGCAGGCACCGTCAGCACCAAACCTGCTGGGTTGCTGTGTCGTTGTTTTCCTACCCTGGATTGGAGAGCTGACGACGACTGTGGTGCCGCTCTCCATGCCATGCATGCAAGTCTGGTGGGCTTCGCTGTGCGTCTGCCAGACAGCCTGCAAGTGTCCCCATCTGAAACTCAGGGCAAGAAAGGCAGAGTGGATGCGGGAGCTCCAGTCTCTCCAGCCCCGATCCTCCACGTGCCAGGTTCCTCCAGCACAGACACCCTGGGCTCCACTCGCCCCGTCCCTCAGGGCCTCCTGGGGCTGCAGCGCCGTGGGGCATGGCCATGCCGGCAACTGTGCTTGAGCAATAGCCCCATTTTACAAGCGCATGGTTCAGGGATGTTGCCTCTGGCAACCAGGACTTCCCTGGATCCAGCATGAGATGTGCCTGCATGAGCTGCTGCGGGTTTCCTGTGCCTGGTTTTGCCACTTCCCCAATGGGAAATGAAAGTAACTTAAATCATTTCTTCTTCCCTCACCACTGTCCTGCAGCCTGCGGGGAGGGTCCGGCCAGCCCTGCTCTCCCCGCTGGCGGTCATGGGGGTGCTGCCCCCTTGCCCCTGCCTGGCTGCACCCAGCTCCCGCACCCATCTCCAGCCATCGTGAGCCCAAGAGCTGTGACATGTCAGGGCCCCAGAAGTTTTGCATCTGTGGCTTGTTCCCAGTGCGCTGGATGTTTGCGCTGGATGTTTCCTCCCATACACGGCTGCTCTGTGACAGAGCCCTGTGCCTGGGGCTGGAGGTGCAGGGCACCCTGCTGATTTAGTAGCCCCTGGAAGCCAGCTGTGGCCACCCAGCGCAGACAGGTGCCCCTTCACCAGCCCTGCTGGGTGTGGGGGGACTCTGGGGTCGCTCGCATGGGGTGAGAAACCGTAACTTGCTTTCTTTAGCCCTTGCTGCACTCCGAGGCTGCTCTGTTGGTAACTTTACAACCAGTGCCTTTGGCAGGTCTGCGTCATGATAGCGGCAGCTGATGCCCAGGAGCGCAGAGCAGACTGGGAGCCCCGTGGGATGTGGTGGGGGGCAGCAGGGCTGGCAGTCAGCTCAGGGGCACCCCGGGCTGTCCTCAGCCTTTGCTTGGTGAAGGCAGAGCACGCAGTGAGAACATAGCCCCATCGAACACAGCTGGCAGAGCCAAACCCATGCCTGCAGCAGGTCTGCTTCACTGAGTACCTGCCTCTGCTGCAGGCAGGGACCATTTGTACCCAACGGAGAGCTGGAGACTGAGCTGTCGTCTCCCCGTTTTCACTATACCTTCCCTGCCTGTGAAGAGAGGCACTGGGTGTGCTGCTGGGTGCAGGTGTGCTGTGCTGTGGGTGCAGGTGCCACCAGTGCAGAGGATTGGGGCGGTGGCCAAGCAGGAAGCCCTGGGGCTCTGGGGGACGCCCTGCATGGGCTGTGGCAGCGGCTCTGCACGTCTCCCTTGGCTGCGGTTCCCGTTTTGGCACGGCTATAAAGGCGGTGTGGGCAGGGAGAGCCCGGCAGCAGTGCGGCACTGTGGGGCAGCCAGGATGGGAGCGCAGAGTCTGGTGGTGGCTTGTGGGGTGCTGGCTTTGTACCTGGCACTCGCCGGGGCCACCAACCCCGGCTTCGTGGTGAGGATCACCCAGGCAGGCTTGGACTATGGTGGGTTTGGCTTCTGATTTCCCGCCTTGCAGGTGTGCTGGTGGCCGAGGTGCGGAGCTGGGTGCTCACTTGGAGAGTGTGGGGTCCTGGGGCAGGATGGGGGGAGCCTCGGCCATGGGTGCCAAATGCACCATCACCCGGGGCTTCACACTGATGCACCCATCTGCCCCCACCACCACCCTCATGGAGCCGCTGCAGAGACGCAGGGGTGCCCAGCCCTGTGGGGGTCTCGGGGGGCTGCGCCTAGGCGGTGTCGGGGGAGGCGCAGGGCTGGCAGGGCGGGAGGGTCCTGCTCTCATGGCACGCGTCTGGGCAGCTGAGCCATGAACCCTGGAGGAGTGAGCTATGGAGGAGAGGAGGTGGGGAGCTGCGGGGGGGCAGTGACGGAGATGGATGGGCCCCATGCTGGTTTTATTGAGGCAGGCAGAGCCCCAGCTCCAGCGGAGCGCTGTTATGGATTGAAATACACTGTGTGAGAAACAGCTCATTTACCCGGCAGCTCTGCCAGCTGCATGGGAGAGGACGTGACTCTCCTTCTCAGATGGATGCACGGATGCAGCACCCACTCACGCTGTGCTGCTCCCTGGGACGTGTGTTCCATCCAGTTTTGCCTACCGGCGCTGGATGTGGAGCGGCGTGGTGCCCAGGACCTCCTGCACACCTTGCACAGTGCCCAGCCCAGACAGCAAGGACTGGGACCTCTCCCTGCTTTCCATGCTGCCTGGCCACCACCTTCCCCTGGGGCAAGCAGGCAGACGTCAGGCAGCATTGCCCATGTGTTTACAGGGCGCTGTGCACCGAGATTAGCTTTAAAGGTAGCCTGGGAGGTGGAAAGAAGGCAGACCATCACCTGGATATTCCCTTTAAGCTTTTTGCTGTGTGCCTGGTGCATGCCGCCAGCTCCTGCGGGAAGCGTGTGGTGGTGACACTCTCCCTCTGCCCCTGCAGCCCATCAGCAGGGGATTGCAGTCCTGGAGAAGGAGCTGGCCCAGCTGAAGCTGCCGGACATCTCGGGGGACTTTCGCATCCGGCACGTGGGCAAGGTGCACTATGAGATCTCCAGGTGAGCCCTGCCAGCGCCCCAGAGTGGCTCACTGTCTCCCTAGCCCACGCAAGGGGCAGGAGGGGTGGTGGAGGACAGGGAGCCCCTGGAACAGTGAGGACCATCCTGTCCCCTCCACAGCTCCCTGAGATATTGGCTCTGTCCTTGGTGCAGGCAGAGATGCTCCTGCTTCGCCCTCCAGCCCAAAGGGGAGAAAGGGAACCAGGGTGACAGCGCTCTGGGTGCGGGCGGATTTTGTGCAATTGAAGCCTAGGCAGTGCAGGTGGCCTTGCCCACAGCAGCAGGGCACCTATCTCCGCCATGGAGCAGGAGCCCAGCCCCTGTGGAGATCCCAGCTCCTCGCTGCCCTGTTGCACTTCTCTGCTCCCACTGCGCAGGCTTTCGAGCTGCTGTCTGGGTGGCTGCAGGGACCACAATTCCAAAGGCGCTGTTTTGCTCTGCACATCCCTGCCAGGCATCACTTTGCCACAGCAGGACAGTAGCCAGCGCGGTGGCCCCATTCCCTCCCTCCCCAGCCGTGTGCCCAGGGGCGAGGCACCCCCTCTCAAGTGCCTTTTCTCTTATTTTTTATTTATTTATTTTTAGATTGGACCTTCGCAGTTTCCACTTGCCATACTCACGGATTTCTCTGGTCCCCAATGTGGGCCTGCAGGTCTCCATCTCCAACGCCTTCGCTGAGTTGGATGGGAACTGGCGGGTGAAGATTTACTTCATGTGCGTACCTGGCTCCCCCTCTCCCTGCTCGGGCGCTTCACTTTGCATCTTCTTCTCTGGGACTGGACAGGTTTTTTCTCCTCTCCCTCTCCCATGTGTCTGTCTTTGCTCTCTCCAGATGTGCTGACTTGTCTTTCCTGCAGCCAGGCTGCAGCCACTGTATTCCCGATGCACGTCTGGGGGAGCCTGCCAGGTCTTCCTCCATGCCGGGAGCCCTTGGAGCTGGCCAGGCAGTGTTTATCCTGCTTGCAAGTGGTTGGGGAGACAACGTGAAAGCCATCTCCCCTCTTGTGGCACCTGGGGGTGTGAGGGACGGTCCCTCCCACTTGCTTGCACTGGGGAGCACCTTCCTGAGCACCCGCAGGGACAGACCTGAGCTGGGACCGGGGGCGGGCAGAGGTCGCTGCCACTCGTACAGCCACTGAGATGGATAAAACAGGGTGGGAGGCAAGAACAAGGTGGACGATGGAGGAGCTGTGCATCAACTCTCCTGTCTCTCTCCCATCTCCCTTGCTTGCTCTCGGTCCTCTCTATTTAAAGGTTACCTCTCCTGGTTTATGTTCCAGTGAAATTTGGTTTCCTTGAGTCTAAAAACTTTCCCGGTCTCCTCTGGATGCTCAGTACAAGGGAGAGCCTGAGCTAGATAGATCTGTCCCAAGCTGATTTGGGGTCCCTTCACCAGGACTCGGCATCGAGAAATGTCCTTTTCTCATCCTCCTCTCCCTGCAGCCGGGACCGTGGTTCGTTTGACCTGAAGGTGGAGAACATCTATATCAAAATCATCCTGAAGCTGGGCAGTGATGCCTCTGGGAAACCCACTATTGACACCTCTGACTGCAGCACCCGCATCTCCAACGTCCGGGTACACTTTTCGGGCAAGTTTGGGTACGTAACTTCACCATGCAGGCCTAGAAATGCTGTGTGTTAGCCTGTCTGCCATGGGAACGTGGCTTCCAGGCCCTGGTGCAAGGAATAAGATGTTGGCATATCTGTAGTCCCTTGGAGGCTGCCCCTTCTGCCCGCAGCCTGCCTGCACTGGCACACTACTAGTCAGCTGTCTCTGGACTCTTGCGATATACTTCTCATCCAGATGTGCAACCGAATGAACTTAAATCTGGCCTGAATTTGTCCTGCTATGGCTGCACACTTAAGGGAGATTTAAGGCAGTCACTAGACTTTGGTGCACATGGTTTACAAGCAGGTCTGTTTGCAAATGTAAACCCTGAGGCAAAGCTAGACACCAAACTGGTATGGGAATGACCTTCCCCAGTGTTCCGGAATCTCTAAGGTCTCCCTTTCCTGGCAAATACTTCTGAAGCAGCCTCTGAGCTAAAGAAGGACTCCTCTCTGTTTTTTCTCTGCAGATGGCTTTACAACCTCTTCCATAGTGCTATTGAATCCAGATTCCGGAGGACCTTGGAGAGCAGGGTACGTGAGGAAGGAGGGCAGAGCTCTGGGTTTTTCTGGTGGTCTTTAGCCCTCACTTGTAGGTGATGTGCTAGGAGGATCAGAGCACACGTAGGGATTTAACTAGAGCCAGAGCACACGGGCATGTTGCCAATTTGGTGAAAACCGGAGGAATGGGCATCGCTAACTACAGTCTCCGTAGCATCGTGTGGCTCAGGCTGAATTTGAAACCTGCAGCCTTTGCCAAAGCTCAGTGTAATTGGTTCCTAATTAACAAAGACTTTTCTTTCCATGTGGTCAGTTAATTAGATCTTATGCCTTGGCCAAACTCACTGTAACAGAGGAAACAGAGCTGTCCTTTAAACGGCCGCACTCCTGTATGCTTTGGGGAGCACTGGGGGAGAAATTGTCATTTCTGGATTTCAGATACTTGCCATCTTGTTTTTAACGGGGTGCATCAGGGAGGCCCTGGTACCGTCCGCCCGGTACAAAAGCCTACATGCAGGAGACCTGCAACAAGACATGGAAACAAGCTGTTAGCAATAATTACTACAAGGCTAACTGGCACAAGTTACAGCCTCCCTGGATGTGAACCTTGCTCAGGAAGGAAGCGGTTGGAGAACAGGCAAATCCCACTCCCGCAGCACATCCCACCCTGCCTGGGCGCTATTCCCGATGCCATGTAGTGGCTTTCCCAAGGCCCCCGGGAGTGGTGGCAGCAGATGGGCTGGCAGCAGGAGTGAAGCTGGGGCTCAAAGGCCTTTTCTGCTGTTTTGCCTCCGGGAGGGAGGCATCTCTGGGACTCCAAGGGGACCTCTGCTCCTCCTGCAGCATGTCTGAGCCCCCTTTGCCCAATGCATGTTTCTCAGTGTCTTTCTCCACGTGTGAGATGGCGCCAGGGGCGATGGACAGGAAAGGGCAGGAGCTGGGAGTGCGCTGCACCAGGACCCCAAGGCACAGCCCGGTCCCAACCCAGCTCCGGTCCTGGCAGCCCACGTCTGCCTCCTGCTCTCGCTGCATGAGCCTGGACAGTCCTCAAGCCCCCAGTGCCAGCGGGACCCGGTCACTGGGATCAGGGCTGTGTTAATCCGTCTGCAGCTCCATCCTCCCAGGCAGCCATGGGGCGTTTCCGGGACAGAGGGACGAATATAGGCTGGACACAGGGAAGAGCAGCAGCCCTCTGTTGATAAGGCCATGCCCAAGGCTCCATCCCTCTTCCTCCCTGGCACTGGACAGCCAGTTGCTGCATTGCTGTTAGCATGATTGCTGCTCCTCCGGAGCTCTGCATCTTGCTATCAGCTGCTGCAGGCTGGATGCCCAGTCAGACAGATGATGGCCTGATCCTGCCTGGCGGTTTCTGTGCCATTACGGGGCAAACATTGGAAGAGAGCTTGTGCAGATCATCTCAGCTGTCTGCAGGACTATGCCCTGCAGAAAATTTCCTGGGTCAGTGTTCAGCCTGCAATTAAATCCCCCACTAATGCCAAGGCTTCACCCGTGGATGACAGCAGCAGAGGGGTTTGCTCTTCTGTCCTGGTGACACAAAACTGTAGGAACTCAGGACAGCTCTGCTTTGTCGGTGCAATTAGTGCTCCTGCCGCTGCGGGGGTGGGTTAACTCTTTCAGTTGCAGTGCTTTGGCTAAGCCTTGGCTGCTCGGCACAATTCATTCCAGCATGGGCCATAGGAAAAATCTGAGGCCACATGTGAGGTTTTTTCCAAGGGCCTCCATGGAGCTGAACTGCGGGTGGGGAGTTTGCTGCAAGCAGATGTTTGCAGGTATAAATCCTGCTTGTATCTTGGACACTTAATTAATGTGCTGCCTGATGAACAGAGACAAACGTCATTATGTGCTCTTTTATTTAAGCAGGCTTTTGCAAGGAATAAAAATAGCACCGGGCAGCAAAGCAGAGAGAGCAGCTGAGGCTTTGACCCAGGGGATGTGAACTGGCCGCTCTCGGCAGAGCTGCCCTTGCTCAGCTTCGCTGCCTTTCTTTCCTGCAGGTCTGTAAGAACGTGGTCAGCTCTGTGCACAGCGAGCTCCAGCCTTACCTCCAGACCCTGCCAGGTACCAAGTGGGGGCTGCACGGGGTTTTAGGATCGTTTCTTCCTAGCATTTCCCAGCCCTGAGGACAGTGCTTTACCTTGTGCACGCTCCCCATTTCCTTGTATTTCTGCACCCAAGTTGGGAGCTGGGGAAGACTCTATCAGCAGAAACCTGTCACTATGCACCCCGTCTGGCCACGCACACAGCCTCCAACGAGCTGTGCCCCAGAGCTGGCGGGAGCACGGGCTGCCTTAGCCAGGGGACCCAGACCATTCCTCAGGTCCAGGAGTTAGTCTGCATGGCTGAGAAACAGAGTCAGGAGGGAAATGTGATTTTTGCTTCCAAGCAGAAGCAAGCACACATGAAGCTGGTACTGAGCTGTTGCACCAGGAAGCCCGGGCATGGCACTGCCTGGATGTCAGCAGAGGCAATCTGCTCCTGGCTTTCCCGTGCCATCTCCCTCTCGCTCATCTGTCTGTCCCATGTTTTACAGTCACAGCCAACATAGGTACCATGGCTGGCATCGATTACTCCTTGGTGGCACCCCCAACTGCTACCGCCCAGTCCCTGGACGTGGACCTGAAGGTGAGAGGCTGCCCTGGGAAAGCTTGAGTTGGCTGATGCCATTGCCACAGGCAGGTGGGGAACCAGGTTTAGGTACCTCCTGCAAATGCTATTTCCCAGCTCAGGTCAGTGGGTGAGCCCCACTGCCCTCTGCTCTCCTGCTTCACCTCTCTTCCTCCTCCCAGGGCGAATTCTTCTCCCGGGCCCACCGCTCCGCCGTCCCCTTCCGTCCGCTGGTGCTGGCCTTACCCCCGGATCACGACCGCATGGTTTACTTCGGGGCCTCCAGCTACTTCTTCAACACAGCCGGCTTTGCCTACCAGGCAGCTGGGGCACTGGTCTTTGAAATCACAGACTCCATGGTGAGCGGCGCAGGTGGGATGGGTGCTGTCCCCATGCCTCTGGGCAGTGGGTTCAATTAGCAGAGGAGCTCCGGCAGCAGCTTGTGGTGTCAGAGGGCTCCCCCGGCTTCCCCAGCGAGCTGCCCGGGGGCCTGAGAGCTGGGGGCTGTGGGATGGGGCTGGGGCCATCCGGCACGGCAGCACACAGGAGCAGGAGGGCTGATCTTGCCGCGAGCTTGGCTGTGCCGTATCACCCCAGTGTGACTGTTCTCCCCACACAGATCCCAAAGGATGCTGACTTCCACTTGGAAACCTCCACCTTCTCAGCCTTCGTTCCCCAGGTGAGTGGTCCAGCCCTGCCTCCCTGGAGCTCCTGCCGTGCACAGCTGGAGGTTTGGTCTGTGCAAAGTGGTCTCCCCCAGGAACGGGGGCTTGTGCCACTGTCCCTATCCTCTCCCTGCTCCTCTGCAGCTAGAGAAGATGTACCCAGACATGATGATGAAGCTCAGGCTGTCCACCCCCTCTGCCCCATTCCTCAACATTGGACCAGGGGGGCTCTCACTCAAGCCTGTCGTGGATATCCAGGCTTATGCCATCCTTCCCAACTCCAGCCTGGCTCCTCTCTTCCTCCTCAGTCTGGTGAGTTTGGGCACAGCCTGTGGTGGTGACTGTGGTCCCGGCAGGGCAGCTCCCAGTGCAGCCACAGCTCTGGCTGACGCAGTGCGGTCGGTGAGCTCTCCCCTGCACCTCAGTGGGGCAAAGATGGGAGTTTGAGCTGTGCAACGTCCTCCTGCTGTGTTCGGCAATGTTGACCCATTGCTGCCAAGCTCCTGCCAGGAGAGGTGCCGGACACTGTCTGAAACCAGCCCAGTCCTGGTGCAGTGGGGGTGTCCCCAACAGAAAAATACCCGAGCTGACAAATGCCAGGTTTAATGCTGTGTGCAAACATGCCCCTGGATGGGCAGCAGTCCCGCTGCATTTTGGCTGGTCGGAGCTGTTCCTCCAGGTGTCTGGTTTGGGGTGAGGTGGGATGAGCACTGCCAGAGCTCTGCACTCTCTACCCAGACAGGCAACGTGTCCGCTGTCATCGACATAAAATCCAGCCACATAGTTGGAAGCCTGAATGTGGGCAGGTACGGAGGGGGAGCAGTACAGGGAGTTGGCTGGGGGGGTACTTCTGTTCTGGGCTCCTGGGGACAGAGGTGAGGTGGGGAGGTCCTGGGGATGGGGACCCAGTGCAGAGGGGACGAGCTGGGGCTGGAGGGAGCGGGAACTGCATGGCCTTCGACAGGTGGCACTGAGGTGGGAACCACTCCCTCCATTGGGACAGCCTTCACAGCACTGCTTCTGTCTCTGCACAGGATGAAGCTCTCTCTGAAGCATTCGGATGTCGGCACTTTCCAGGTATGCTATCCTTGACAATGACCAGAGCCCCCAGCATGGAGGCGAGAGCCTGTTGGGGGCCAAGGAGAGGGCTTATTCTCCCCTGCCTACCAACATGGGACCTCAGGGTGCACCCAGGACCCCCCTCCTGCCTCAGCCTGCAAGACTGGGAAAGGATGCAGAGCCAGATGCCATTGTCCCTCTCACCCCCATGCTTCCTACCTCACCAGCATGGCCAGACAAAGCCACTGGTCTCTGGCCAAGCATGTGCCCATCCCAGCTCCTCTTTTTCTTCTCCTAATTATCCTTCAGTGCCTGGTCACCTGCTCTCCTGCAGGCTAAAGCTCTTTTCCTTCCCCCTCTCTCTGCTCCCCAGGTGCGAACACTGCAGTCCATAATGAACATACTTGCTTCCAATATCCTGCTCCCGCAACTTAATGGTGAGAACCTGCTGGGGGGAATGGGGGTGCTGGGGCCATCGCTGGCCAGGTTGCTCCGTCCGAGCAGGCCCAGCTTGATAATTAAATCCCTGTTGCCAAGCCTGATTGGTGGATAAAGCCTGCAGTGAATGCAGGAGACAGCAGTAAAAGCGCCTGGCAGAGGCAGGCTGCAGGCAGCGGCGTGTGGGAGCTTCTCTCGGTGCTGTGACATGCATCCAGCAGCGAACACAATGGAAAAAATGAGCACAACACACATCCTAATGCTTTCCAGACCCTCTCCCCTGCTTGCTGCTTCTCATGACTCCCCAGCAAATGGGGCCAGAGCGGGGCTGGAGGCCACGGCGGGGGGTGGGGGGGCACGGCACAACATGCAGCCCCCAGCCCTTCTGTGGAGCTTGAGAGGTGTTTCCTCTGCCTACCCCGGGAGCAGCAGGGGCGAAGAAAGGGCCGGGGGGGAGGAGGTGGCTGCCTGCTTTGCACAGCCCGTGCTCCCTCTTGCTCCCGTTCCCATCCCAATGCAGCCATGTGTCTTGTCGCTTCTAGCCAGGTTAGAAGAGGGCTTCCCTCTGCCGTTGCCAGACAGAATACAGCTCTCCAATATCCTCCTGCGGTTTCACCAGGTGAGTGAGGGGGAGCACCAGCCGTGGCCAGAGCCCATCCTGCCACAGCTGAGCCACCCCGCCTGCCGGCACGGTGTCGAACCCAATTCCCCAGCCCGTGCTGGGCGGCAGCAGGGTACACTCGGCTGGGATCCCAGCAGCACAGCTGCAAACTAGAGCTCTGCTTTTCCCATCTGCACAGTGGAGGTCCCGGCTGTGCACCCCCAGGGCAGCACCACGTCATTCTCCAGTTCTTAAACCTGGGGCCTGAATTTCCCACAACACTTTTTATAGCATGCACAGCTCTGCGGCAGCGTTAGCCCCGAGCCCCCGCCTTCCCCGGCCGGCAGTGCCTGGCGGGATGCTGCGTGTGAGTGCAGAGCAGCTGCTGCCGGACCCATCTGCCTGCGGTGGGACAGGCAGCGCCTGCCAGGCTCGGTGGAAGGAGCCCTGCTGGGTCCTGGGGAGCGGAGAAAGCCCCTGTCGTGGGAGGCCTTGGGAAAGCCCCAGAGGGGTGCCACGATGGGGATGCTGAACATTTATTGTGAGGCGTGGCTGTGAAATTTCTTCGGAGCCCTTCCAGGGCTAACATTAGGCACAGGGGCTGGTAGAACCACACGTGCCCATCCATCCTCCCTCCCCAAGATGTGGTGGGTGCTGGGGAGCACATCTGCTTGCAGCAGAAAGTGGCTGCCAGGGCCTGTTGCAGCCCCGCGCTCTCTCTTTTTCTCCCAGAATTTCCTGCTGCTGGGAGCAGACGTTCACTATCAGCCCCGGGAATGGAGATAAGGTGATGAGAGGGACCTCGAGCACCAAAAAAGCCGCCTTCGCCCCTCCTCTCCCGCCGCCAGAGCTGAAGACCACCGGTTCTGCTGCAGCCTCCCTCGCCGCCTGCCTCCGCCTGGACCGTGCCCGGGGGCAGAAGCACCCCGGGGGCTGAACCCCGCGTCCCCCCGCCGGGCCCTCACCCAGCGCTACCGAGAGCTGGGCCTCCCCGGCCCCCCACCCTGCCACCCTCTCCCTTCTGCTGGCGGCAATAAAGGCGGCCGGCGCTGCGGTGGTGGTGGTGCTGTCTGTGCCTGTGATGCCTTCCTTGGGCCCTTCGCACCGGGCCCGCCCGTTTCAGCTATTTATATCTCTGCGGTCGTGGCAAAG
>WAAD01008208.1:196502-304905 GCA_013389945.1 Fregata magnificens
GGGGCTGGGCCGGCCCCGAGGGCTGGCGGGGCTCGCCGTGCCCTGCGGCCGTGGCGTTGCTGCCAGGCCGAGGCCAGGCATAAGGGCTGGTGGGGTCAGTGGTGCCCTGCGGCCGGAGCGGAGGGTCGCTGCAGCGTGCGTGGGGGAAACGAGTTGTTTGGGTGCTTTTGGGGCCCAGAAGGTTATTTTGATGTTAGAAGAAGTCCCACTCTTTGGCCACGTGCCCACTGGTGTGTCTCCCCCCACCAGGAAGATGCGTTGGGGAGCAGATTGCTCTGGCACCTCTCCCTAGTCCATGTGCTGGGCTGTCAGCCAGGGCTGTGGTAGAGCTTTCAGGCTGTGATGCCCTGGGGAGGGGGGGTTTCATTGCGCTAAATGTTATAGCTCAGTAATAACACAGCTTCTGTGTCTCTGCAAGCCACGGTCCAGACCCGTTGTGTCGGAGTGACGTGCTCTGAGGCACTCGGGTTTCCCAGTGCCACTAGCAGAGTCTGTCTTTATTTTTGGTTTATCCTTTCTGTATGGGCTGCAAGTGAAGGTAGCTTTTGTGCTGCTTTCCTGAGTCTCTCTGGTGGTGGGACTGAAGGTTCCTTCCTATGGAAAAGGTCATAGAAACAGGTTGTTGATGAGAGTGCTGAGGTAGGCTTCTGCGTCACACCGCCTTTGTTGCAGTGTACCTGGAGACGTATGGCTGCCAGATGAACGTCAATGACACAGAGATCGCCTGGGCCATCCTGCAGAAGAATGGCTACGTGAGGACAAAGGACCTGGATGAGGTGAGGCACCTTGGCAGCTCTCCTGTAGCACAGGTCTGCGAGGGCGTCGCACCACTCCCGTGCCTGTGAGTCCCAGGTTTTGTCTGGAGTGCAGTCCTGCAGGATGTTGTGATTTTTGCAGTCTGAGTTCTGTGGAGTAAAGGAAGCTACTTAATAAGCATGCTAGAAAGCTGTGGGTTTTTTTTTTTTTTTCTTTAAACTGCTGGATTTCCTCGCAGTCGGAGAGCAATTGGACACAGTGGGATGCTCCTGACTCATCTTTGTCTGAGTTTATTTCTACCATTTAGCGGAAGACTCTGCTTGTTTTCTGTTAGTTTCTTGCACCTTTTTTGTTGAAACCCAGCATGTACTTGGGCAGATCTTTTTCACTGAGTTAAGTGAGTTTTATAGTCTGCCTCTTCAGGTTACCTGTGCAGGGCATGAGTACTTATTGTTTGGCTTTTACAAATTATTCTTCCTTTTTTGTTATTTTCAATTTAGGCAGACGTGATTCTCCTTGTCACCTGTTCTGTGAGGTAAGAAAACTTTTGTCGCTGCTGGTTTTGGACAGTTTTTAAGGAATTACTGTTTGAAAACCAAGGCAATAAATGTGTTCCATGCGGAAAAGAGCATGCAGATGTGAAACTACCCGTTTAGTTGAGGGTAGAGCTAGCTGATGCTACAACATATAACATTAATTGTGCTATGAATTGCTTTTCTATGTAGTGAGAAGCTCCTCTTTGGTAGCATAAACTCTGTGTATACGTGTCATGGGCTGTTAGAGATCTGCACAGATTTGTACTTTAACGATTTTTTTTTTTTATTATTCCTATTTCATCTTCTCTTGAACTGACTGTCTCTCTAGTACAGAGTCTGTACTTTAAAAATTTGGGAAATACATTTAGGGGCAATTTGGGATATAAATATATAGGGAACTTTGCTTGTTTTTTCTGAATGCAGAAGATATCGAATGCTCATTGACACTTGCAGGGTAGCTCATATTGGCTGGCTAAGGCAGACTTTTTCGTCTGCAAGAGCTTAGTCCCTGAGTTGTTTCTGCAGTGGAGATGCTCCCAAGCGAGCAAAACGATAGTAGATGGAGTCAAGACATAATCCACACACCGCAAATGGCACTTTCATGTGCCATCAGATCTATCAGGTGGATGATTCCCTGTCTTTAGTTGAACTCTCCTCTCAAAGCACTTGGGCTGCTTCACATTGGGGGACTGTTAAAGTGCAACAATCGGAATAACCACTGTTTTCCTGGTTTCCCAGGGAGAAGGCAGAGCAGGCTATCTGGAATCGCCTGCAGCACCTCAAGGCATTGAAAGCTCAGCGGCAGCAGGCTCGCTTACCTCTCCGCATTGGGATTCTAGGTACCTGGTGGGATGCGCAGCAGTGGGTAGCACACGCTGTTGTGCCACATCCCGTCATGCTGTGTTTCCTCTTCCCCTCTGGCAGCACCAAGCCTTTTCTGCAGGGTAAAAGCAGCTAGTGAAGGGGTGCGGATGCGTGATGGAGGGTGGGTGCTTCCTCACAAGGACCCTTCTCCTTTGGCGACAGGATGCATGGCTGAGAGGCTTAAGGAGGAGATTCTGCACAGGGAGAAGCTAGTCGATATTGTGGCAGGCCCTGATGCATATCGTGACCTTCCCCGGCTGCTGGCCGTGGCAGAGTCTGGCCAGCAAGCTGCTAATGTCCTGCTATCGCTAGATGAGACTTATGCAGATATTCTGCCTGTCCAGACTAGCGCAGGTGGTACAACAGCGTTTGTGTAAGTACCCTTTTTTTCCTGTGAATGTTTCTGTGGTTCTGGTTTAGAAATACTGCTGTGAAGAACAGACACGTCAGTGACAGCAGCTACCCAAGAGATGCAATGCCTGGTTGCACTCGCTCCCAGCAGCCCAGAGGCATGAGTCTACCAGACTGTGTGTTCGCTGCTTCTTCACGGTCTGACTGAGCCCTGGAGAGACTGCCCTGTGCTCTGGCTGTCTGTGGGCATCACTTACTCTCCTTTGAGAATGTTGATTGTCTAAGCCTGATGCTGCACTGAGTGATTTCTGTCCCACCGACGTCTGTGCCGTTCTAAAGTCTGTGCCACTCTCATCTCCTGCCTTCTGCTATGTCCTGCCCTAAGTTCTTTTTATTTAATTCTTCTAATCCTCCATGCATTGTAACTTCTGTTGGTTTTGTTTCCATTTGTCCAGTTTTGATAATAAGATTCCCAAACATGAAATCAGACTCTGCTCAGCGTGGCCGTAGAGTACAGAAGGACAGCGTCACCCTCTGTAGGAACAGGATGCAGAAGGATCTTTCATCACTGCCACATCGCAGTGCAAGTTTGTGCCTCACTAGTTGCTTTCCAAGTTTTTTGGAAATGTGCATGGAAAATGAGGAGGTGTTAGCTAGGAGCAAGCAGAGGTCAGCTCTGGCTGGAACAGTGTGTAAGGGGAAGCTGCAGACTTGTGTTCAGAGCTGGTACTGTGTGTTCTGTAGGCCAAGGGAGTTGGCTGAAGGCAGCAGTGCTGGGCCAGGTCAAAGCAGGGCAGGATGCAACATGGATGATTCTTCCGGAGCGATCGTAGTATGACCTGTACTTTACCTCTTGGCAGATCTATCATGCGGGGCTGTGACAACATGTGTAGCTATTGCATTGTGCCTTTCACCCGTGGCCGTGAAAGGAGCCGCCCCATCGCGTCCATCCTGCAGGAAGTGAGGATGCTCTCGGATCAGGTGAGGCAGAGCCTCCTTCCCATCTGTCCCAAACCATGGGAGGGAGGATGGTTCTCAGTGAAAGTGTTTTCAGTGATACCTTTGACCAATGACACCGCCTTTATATGTGGAGATGAGGTTACTATAGGGTTCCACCAGTGGCTTTTTGATTCCCCTTGTAATACCCTGAGACAGACAGGGAAGGGAGGGCTTCCCCTGGAGAATCCTCCTTGAAGTGAATCCGTGGCTGCCCTTGCAGCTTAGCCATCCTGGCTGGGTTATATTTTTTCCTCTCTGTTTATTTTTGTAGGGAGTGAAAGAAGTGACCCTTTTGGGTCAGAACGTCAACAGCTTTCGAGACATGTCTGAGGTGCAGTTTCAATCAGCTGCTGCCCCAGTCCTCAGTCGTGGCTTTAGCACAGTCTACAAAGCTAAACCAGGAGGCTTGCGCTTTGCACATCTTCTAGACCAGGTTTCTAGAATTGATCCAGAAATGAGGATCCGTTTCACCTCTCCACACCCCAAGGATTTTCCTGATGAGGCAAGTGTAAAATAAACACCTGGACCTCTGCTTGCAGGCTGGCAGGCAGCTCTGAACTGCTAGTTGTGGGCTGTGCTTCCTTCCCGAAGGGAACACAGAATCACAGAATGGGAACAGCAGCTCCTGGGAGGGGGAATGTTTGTGCTAAAGCTGGCAGGTTTGCAATTTGCTGGCTTTTACCCAGGGAATACTCTTCCCCTTGGCATCCTGGTAGAGTTGAACTGTCTATGACGTTGTCTCCTGATTGCCCATCACAGGTCCTGCAGCTTATCCAGGAGCGACACAACATCTGCAAACAGCTTCACCTCCCAGCCCAGAGTGGAAGCACACGAGTCCTGGAGGCTATGCGACGAGGGTGAGTGATCGCCATGGGGAGTCCTGTGCCCTACTGTCTGATTTAGGGTGTTGGTTTCTCCTCACCGATGTTGTGGTTTTCTGATTAGCAAATCCATGTGTTGTTCATTGCAGATACACAAGAGAAGCGTATATAGAGCTTGTACACCATGTGCGTGAGTGCATTCCGGGTAGGGGCTCCCTTTAGCTTCGTCTGAGCTCAGCACAGCTGTATCTTACTGTCCTTTCTTGAGTGAAGCGTTTGTCTCTTCCTTGAGGGAAGTGTAAAGCTGCATCTCTGCTACAGGAGTGAGCTTGAGCAGCGATTTCATTGCCGGCTTCTGCGGAGAGACGGAAGAAGATCACCAGCAGACCGTGTCCTTGCTGCGGGAAGTCTGCTACAATGTAGGATTCCTGTTTGCCTACAGCATGAGAC
Source organism: Fregata magnificens (assembly GCA_013389945.1). NCBI lineage: Eukaryota > Metazoa > Chordata > Aves > Suliformes > Fregatidae > Fregata > Fregata magnificens. Next base: position 201,280 of record WAAD01008208.1, read on the forward strand.
AGGTGAGTGCAGGACCTGATGGAGAAGACTTATCTCTGGGTATCTCACCTAATTCCTGAGTGCTGTTTCTCACAATAAGATACTAAAAAAAGCTACTGAAAATGATACCTAAAGACTTGGTATATTGGTAGATTTTTTTGCTTGCATGCAGCACTTCTAGGGTATGTAGTTCTGCAAGGGCCACCTTTGTGCCTGAAAGGCTTCCAGCTCCCTTGTGTGAGCATCAGGATTGGTTACTGATTGGGTGACCTGGTTCTGCAGATGCTCCAGAGTCATTGCAATGAAGCAGCTGTGTCTGTGGAGACCTGGCTGCAGGTGTATTTTTCTTTGCTGATGAGAAATTGTGCTGATGTAGCTGGGCTCCAGCCCAGCTACAGAGACTCTGTCAATCGATTCTGGAGAGAAGTGGTGAATTTTCAGAAGGTATTTCCATGAAAGGAGTGGATAGTTGACAAGTCTCCGTTAGAATGCTCTCCAAAGTGTAAGGTGGTGACGGGGAAGAGGACAAGAGGTTGGGAAACATAAGGAAGCAAAGGAGTATGGATCACCTTTCAGCACATGGGACTAGAAGTAGTAGAATCTGTCCTTGTGGACAGAGAGGCAACAGACACATCTCACAGAGGAGCTGCAGAACTGCTTCACACAGCCACCGACACTCAGTGCCCTACGTCAAACCTACCAAAAAGGTGGTGCAGAAAGAATGTGAGGAACTCAAGGATGTTGCTGGTGCTGCAAACATTCCTTGAGATTGTAAAAAACAAACTGTAATGCGTGGAAAGCTGTTGCTTGAAGAGCAGCCACGCTGGCTGGAGTCAGAGAAGGTTCTGATCTCAGACTGTCTGGTTACTGAGGAGCCACATTTGCTTTGTCTGTTTACAGAAAACCCGGGCATATCACCGGCTGCAAGATGATGTGCCCGCAGACATAAAAAAGAGGCGGCTGGAGGAGCTCATTACTGTCTTTCGAGAGGAGGCTGCAAGGGCAAACGAGGCCATGGTGGGCCAGTCTCAGCTGGTGCTGGTGGAGGGGGTGAGTGTGCCTGGAACAGCGTTCTCCCCTCTTGCTGGCCAAGAGGCTCTTAGGCTGGACACAGCAATCATCACCTCTGCCTTCCCTTCTCACTTTCCCCACATAATCCTAGGACTCCAAGACCATGTCTACACCCTTAAGCAGACAGCCTGATTTTTCCAGAGCACTGAGCTGAGCACAGGGTTTGGGATGGGATGGGTTAGAAACATGTCTGTGGCCAAGCACCAAATAATTAGTGCAGGCTGTGGAACGTTGGCTTTGGTGTGTGGTTGTCAACACAGCAGCTCTGGCTATAGGACTTTGTTACATGGCGTGCTTAACAGTGTGGAATGTGGATTCTAATACGGGCAATAGTGCTCAAATAATTCCTGAGGCGATAAAGCCCAACAGTGAATCAGATCTATTGCCATGCAGGTAATGTTCCCTGTCCTCCTTTCAGCCCAGCAAGCGCTCTGTCTTGGAGTTGTGTGGGAGGAATGATGGCAACATCAAGGTGATCTTCCCTGATGCTGAGATAGAGGATGCTGCGGGCTGCAAGGCTCTGGTCAGAGCCCAGCCAGGGGACTACGTGTTGGTGAAGGTGACCTGTCTACAGTACTTGTTTCCTCGGGCTCTTTTTCTTGCACAGTGCTGTTCTCTAGAGCAGCTGCTGCCAGGAGAGCCTAAAATTAGAATGGATCCTCCTCAGCCTTTCTGTTCCTGAGGACTGTTGTGCTGTTTCTTTCAGGTAACCTCTGCCAGCTCTCAGACCTTGAAGGGAGTTCTGCTCTGTCGTACTACCCTCTCCCACTCTGCAGCTTGTCATTGAGGTATCCCTGCTGCCAGTGGACAAAAGCAACACGTTTTCTTCAGGAAGAAACAAGGGAGTTTGGTCAGGTGGAGAGGGGGTAGAAACAGGGAGATATATGTATTTTAAAATATATATATATATAAAAAATAGTAATAGAAAATTATATATATATTTCTGTTTTGGCAACAACCTACCCCTCATAGATCTGTGCAAGTCTGTAGGCAAAAGGGATGGAAGCTGTGTATGGACTTGCTAAACCCAAGTACCGTGTGATCTTGTATTTTCACTTGCTCTGAGGCTTGGCCCACCCTTGCAGTGCTGCAGGTCTGTCCTCTGACTTTGATCACATTTCTCAGCCCAGCCTGAGAAATTTATGTCTGCAGAGCAGGTCATTCCTACTAGCTCAGTTGAATTTAGGAGCTGCAAAAACTGGTAGTGCCTAGAAAATACAGCTCCAGTAACTGCTGGAGAATGGCAGGAGTACTGCCCAAGGGGATGAAGAACTCAAAGAACAGAAGATTGTGATGAATTCTTTCCAAATATTGGTAACTTCCCTATTTGCAAAATGCTTGAGAAGGGGAAGTAAGAACCTGCACCATGCCTGTATGATGGAACATGGCACCAAACTGTGGAATATAAAATGGTGTTTAATGTGCACGAGTGATGCTTAATTTGTTGTATCTGAGGCTGAGGGAATGCAGCCTTGCCCTTGCACTGAGGATATTTGAATCTAGGTTAGAGAGGAAGGGTTTCCCTGTCTCCAGGCTTAAGGTGATGCGTGGTAAGGACTGGCTGCAAGCTGAGGGTTATCTCTAGCCTGTTAAAACTTCAGGTGCAGCTTTGTAATCCAAACATCTGTGGATGTCCTTCCCTTTGCTCACTAGAGGAGAGAAATGGTTGTACCAGTTTAAATGACCAATAACTTCTTTAAGTGCATCTTATAGTTCCTTGTTTTCATCAGCCTGCAGCTAACCCTGGCTGCATTGTGTCATGTTCCAGCCTGGTCTGCTAAATTCAAACAAGTACCTGTAACCTGCACTTGTAAGTAAACTCTCTCTTACGATGTGAGAAAGAATCACCACTATTAATACAAATAATCATGTTATTGAAAGAAATCATTGTAAAAGCCTCTGTGCAGTGACAATTTTGAAGGAACAGCTGATCAACTCTTAATAGAGCAGTTACTACGTGAATTTGCAGAATTTTTAAATAAACATGAAAGGGTTGTGCTAGAAAGTCTTCTGCTCAGCGTTTTCGGGGATATAATTGTATCTCTGAAAACAGCATAGTTCACTGAATATTCATTGGACCTTACTTTAAGAAACAGATACATTTTGCTTATTATCTCAGAGCTGATTCTCTTCTCATAGAAGTGAATCTGCACAATCAGCACTAGTCAGTGTGGGGTCTGAGGTGCTAATGAATACACAGCGCTGTTCTGCTCTCCTGCCTCCAAATAGGAAAGTGTCTTAGGCCCAAATTCACAAACCAGGTCTTAGACCTCTGCTGCCTAGTGAGTGTAAGCCTTTGGCCAGTGGGTTTTTAAGGAAGAGGCAGCGAGAAGCTGCTTGTTTGAAATACCAAAGGAGGGAGCAGGATGTATAAGCATCATCCCTCAAAAGTGACAGCACTGAAGCCAACATGTGCTTGCTAATTAAAACAACCGGGTAAGTGGCCCAGTTTTAACTGCCCTGCAGCACGTCTTTCAGCATATTGTTCCCATGCATCTTGAAACTGTGGCCCAAGCCAGCACCCCTGGAAAAGGGCTGACACCCACCTTTCGCTGCTCATTTTGACCTTCTCCCCACAAGCACCTATTCCAAGTGAGAAATGCAGACTGCAGTGCACCCTCCCAGCTCCATCCAGCTTTGAGGCCAGCTGCGGTCGTTTTACAATCGTTATTTTAAGAGCAAGAGGCTAATGAGGAGGAGAGCTGGGTTTTACATTTTGATGAGAAGGTGATAATGCTCACTGCACAGACTCCCCAAGGAGCCATAGCGCTTACCATTTGCCTCGCCTCCTTAGTTTTTATAGGCCTCGGGAATGAAGGCTGAGGTTTTAAGGCAGCAAAGCATCCATTAGGAAGCGCTTACAGTGACCTTGGAGGCTGAGTTAGTCATTTGGCACTGCCTGAAAGCAGGAATTTTTTTTTCTCGGGGGCTAGAGTGTGGGATGCGGATTCTGTATCGCTTGTCAGAAGATTTGCTCCCTGAACTTGGCTGTTGGGACTGCTGAACTTGTGTCTCGTGTTCATTCTGCCTTGTGCTCATTCTTGTACGTTTCTTTTCCCAGCCTGAGTAGGGATGAGTCCTGAACTCCACAGGATTTTAAAGCTCCCATGCTGGTTTATACCTGTGCCTTCTGCAATTGGAAGCTGAAGTGTTGTGGTATTTCGGCATACCTCAGTGGTGGTGGAAGGGATTGGTTTTGCTGGGATTGCTGCTGTAAGACCCCTGTGGGTCAAAACCGAAATACTGGTTAATGTAAACATGCATTGTATCTCTGCCCTGTAGAGAAACACAGATCCAGGAATCAGTACCCAGACTTGGTAGGAACATGACTATCTGGGATTTGTTACCAGCAAAGAGGCCAGCTAGGTTTTTATTATGCAGAGCATAGTGTTTAAAAGCCTTAATTTCAACCAATTTTGTAAGTGTCCTCATAAGATAAATTTTGTAATGAAGCTCAGTCCTCACCTCTAGTATCCCAAACTCTTGGAACAAGTTCTGGTGCATTCCTGAGGGGCCCCAGGAGACAGCAACCCTGTTATAATTTGAAAGCTGGATCCTAGTCTTGGCCTTTTGGAAGAGAGCTGCAGTCAACCCCTGCCAGGCTCCGCTTGCTTCTGGGCACAGGGGGAGACATTCCTCAGAAGCAAAACACTACTGGTTGGGTACAGGGTGGTATTTTGTTTTAGGCATGACTCAGGACCTCAGGTGAGACCCATAGCTCTAAATCCCTCCACACTGTGCAATCCCAGTGCTGTTCTGTGGGCTCAGCCTTCCTGTATCCCCTCTCTTGGGATGGAAACCGCTAACAATAACACCACCAGACCAGAAGTGACCAGCCTCAGGAAGCAGAAAAAAAAAAAAAAAGAATAAAGCATGTCAGAGCACTGGAAGTATTTATTCACATGGTTTTGGGGTTATCTGCTTGCTCTTTCTGCTCTTTATATTCCTACAGTTCCAAGTTTATATTCCCAGTGTTGGGCAGGGTGGATTTCCCAAGTCAAGGAGACCAACCTCCTTTTAACCCTGCCCTGAACCATTCCCACAAAATGCTGTGTTCAGGACACACCCTGGAAAAGGTAAAGAAAAAGTCACAGCAGTGATCTATGTCCAGCTCCTTTGCTGAGGCAGATTCTTTAGGTAAGAGCCAGGGGATTAACGGGATGTATGTGAAGTGCACAGAGCATCAGCATAAAACGCCTTCAGTAACAAGTGCTAGAGCCACACTTGCTAAGTGCAAAACTAGACCAGGCTCATGAGGAGCCTGGGGCTGAGGTGGTGAACCCTCACTTGCCATCTGCAGGACCTGGCAGTGAGGGTGCTGCAGGGGAAGGTGACAGCTCATCAGCAAGCAAACCAACCTGCTAGAAAAACAGATTAAACTCCACCTGCTCAGAAAAAAGGCAGGCAGCCTCCAGCCTGTGTGAGCCTCTGGGGACTTCAGTCGGATGCATAAACGAGACACCAAACAGCCCTTGGGATGCTCCTGCTGACTTGTGCTGCACCAGGCACAGGCTGCAGCACCGCCTGGGAGCCTCCCGAGTTGAGTCGCTGCTGTAGCTGTGTCGGTAAAGCCCCTGCGCCTGGGGACCCCGGCCGGTGAGTGCAGCTCCAGCCCGGTCCAGCATTACCAGTATGTAGTGATAAAAATTGGGATTTAGTGCTGCTGAGAACAGGTCTGTGCTGTCCTCTGTGCCCAGGCCAGCTGGCTGCAGCGACAGCGAGCTTCAGGTGCAGGACGGCGCTGCCGGGCTCTGCAGCCCCTGCCCTGTAACATCTGCCACTCGGTTTGTTTTAATCTAGTTTCTGATTAAAGCAGAGTCTCATTCTGAGCGCAATCTCCGCTGCCAGAGCAAAGGAGCTCTGGGGACCCATTCTCCTTCACACCTCTCTGACTCCCTAACTCCCTCGAGTCCGTCCTGATTTACAGCAGGATGGGGCCAGGCTTGTAGGTAAGTGTTAGATCTTAGTGTTACACAGCAACTCACAATGCTAGTAATGGCAGCGCTCTGCCCTGTCGCACAGACTTTTGCACAAGCAAGGAGGCACGTTAGTCCCTCCAGCCTGCTCCACCATTGCAAAGCATCAGGATTTCAGCGGGGTTCTGTCTCCCATGCTGGATGGGCTCAGCTGCACAGGAGGACGTGCTGAGCTGTGGTTACATCGGCATCCTGAGGAGTCGGCCAGTCCTTTCGGGGGTGAGCAGAGCCCTGCCCAGCCTCGCGTCTTTGACAGCTCCCTCCTTCCCAGGCAATTGTCCCAGGGTCCCTCTGGAGAACACATAAACTTCTTTTTTGCCTCCGTCCAGCCAGTCGTGCCCCGGTTACACCTGTGGACAAACAACGAGGCATTTGGCAGATCAGTTTTCTGAGCACAGACCTAAAGTGCTGGGATGGCATTTACTTTCAAGCCACTAGCCATGCTCCGAGGCATTTCCTGACACCGGGATTTCATAACAGGCAACCTGCACACTTTCCTTTTCTGCTTGCAGTGTGTGTTGAGTGAGGCTGGACATCACCACGGACACACAAATAGCTTCATGTGGTAGAATGGTCACTGTCAGAGAGAACAAGAGCCCATTTGTTCTCTGGACCCCCACTGCACAGCTCTAAAGAACAAACCTGTTTGTCCTCAGGTCTTGGCTGTGCTTACAGAGAGGAGGGACAGACAGCAGCGGGCGCTCTGAGCCAGTGTTCATCTGCTCATCACTGCCGTTTGTTGGCCTAAGGACAATCTCAAAATAGATGCCCATCATTGCCCACACTACCCCTACCCAACCTTGCCCCCTTCTCCAAGACTCTCTAAGCAGCTAAGGCAGAGCAGTTGGGTTTTTCCCAGTGCCAGAGCTGGCTGTGGCGTGTCACGTCCTTCCCCAGAACCCCCAGTGGTCTGCAATCTGTTTTCCCTCTGAATATCAATGAAGTTGGAGGGAAAGATTGACGTTTTCCCTGATGGCAGCTTGTAAGCACAGTTTGCTTTAGGTCAACCGAAGACCTCCGCTCTGCTGAAGCAGTGGCAGGTGATGAGAGGCATTGCCTCTGAGCGACGCGCCAAGCAGCCTCCTGGGCTGCGCCAGGGGTGAAATGCTTTCCTTCCCTTTTCTCGTGGGTTTTCACTTTAGCAGACAAGCTTCACGCACTTGCCAGCCCTTTTCCCCCCAGCCTCCTCCTCCTCCCTCCACCAGTACTGCTGTGGGCTGGGTGTCCATGGAGGTTTCCTTTGGTGACTTTTCATCACCATTGCTGAAGCTAGCTCTTTGCATAGAGCTTAGGGATTTAATGTAACATAAAGAACTTTAAAAAATGTTTTCAATTTCTAAAATTAGTTATATCTTTAGTTCACTGCTTTCTGGAACTGGCTGCGGTCGGGTTCCAGCAGGAAGGTTATGCCTGCTCCTAACAGCTCCTTCGCAGCTGACGGCGAACTCTCTGCCGTGCTGGAAATGCAACGGGCTCTCCATTGGCAGCTGCCGGCCCCTGCCCACCTCCCCTGTGTCCCCGCACTGATGTTTCCCCCAGGCCAGCCCCAAGTCACTCTGCAGCCCACCCAGCACCCACTCCCGCCGGCAGCGCCGGGGTTGGCGTTTCCATCTGTCTCCAGACCCTCCCCATAGCAATGTGCCTTCCTGGAGTGCTTCTGGGGCTGTGAACTGAATGCCAATGACAGAGGCGCTCATGGTGAACGGCAGCTCTGATTTTTCAGGGTTTTGTGAATTCAGTGTGTATCTTACAAGTCTGTCACAGTAACTGCTGTTCTCTGGGGCTTGGGAGTCCTGTGGCTTTCCCTCCTCCCTTGTGAGCAATTTATTTCCTTTACTGACAGCTAACTATTGACTTCTCATTCTCCTGAAGATGAGATGTCCTGTCTCATCAGGTTTAAATTAGTTTTATCTTTAGACTTTCCTATTAATAAGCTCTCATCATGGTGTCATTACTTGATATCTATTTTCTGATGTTTTTCATTAATGGCTCTATATCTTCCAGATATTTTTTCAAGTATTTTGTTCCTCTGCTGGCTGAGTTATTTAATAGTCAGGCATGGATCAGGGACGTGAAGATGGTCAGATGCTGGTCAGAGGCGCACGTGGAGTGGCCCAGCGCCAGCCGGCTGGCTGTGTATACAGGGAAGGGCGACGGGGCTGGTGATGGGCTGGTGAGGACGGCCATGCACTCCCTCGCTCTGGCTCTCTGCATCCCTCTAATCCCAGGCTGAGCTCTGCCACGCTGGATGCTCTCAAGGGCGTAAGTCAATAGAGTAATTAAAATGCCTCCCGTGAGGCAAAGGTGGTGCAACTTATTTGGACAGCTGTATTGGACTCTCTCTGGGAAAAAGAGAGAAAGACTTTCTGTGCCCCCTCCCACACTCTGCCCCCTCCCGCAGGCTCCCTCCCCCCCGGTGCCCTATGTGTCTGGGTGCTGGGCAGCAGCTTTGGCCCTTGGGCAGTAGCCCAAGGGCTAGAGGCACCTCTCAGCTCTTATTTCCCATACAAGTCCTCCTTCCCACTCAGAAATCTCGCCTGGGTCATGCCCCGGGGATGCGCTGCATGTTCAGAACATCCTTGCTGCGGTACCCCAGGTCGCTCTGCAACCGTGCAGGGATGGGGACCAGGCAGGGTGGCTCTGGGATGTGGGGAGAGCTGGAGCAGCAGCAAACCATGGGAACATGGGCTGAGCTGAGCATGTGCTCATGATCATTCAGCGTTCAGCATGGAGATTAACAGGAATTTGATGCTTTACCTGGACAACTCACAAGATTAAACAACAAAGTAGGATTCAAAACAGTGTTTTGCCTAAAATGTCAGAATTTCAGAGAGCAAAGTAGCCCTCGATTGGGAGATGGCCTCTCTTAGCTGCGTGCAGCAGGACGGGCTAGAGCAGTGCTGCCGCTCTGTGCAGAGCCCCTGCCTCCCTTAGCATTGCAGGGACCCCCCAGGCCCCTTCTGCCCCCCAAACATTTGCTGTGTGGAAGATACCACAGCTTCTCTTTCACACTGCAAACATCACTGCTAACGGGGAAATTCAGGAACTTGTTTTCCACTGGGGAAAATACGACAGTGCAGTGGAAGCACAGCACTGCACATGATCATTTGGCTAAGCCGACGTCAGCGGCTGACCTGCAGAGGGGAAATCACAGCACGGCCAAAGCTGATGCCCTCTTCCCCATCAGCAGGAGACCTTGATCTGAGAGCCGTGCCGTGAATCCATGCGTGCTATATTGTAATGTCCCAGCTGCGGGGGGACGGTGCAGTGCTTCCTATGCCTGGCAGGTTCTCATCCCTATTAGCAGAACTTCCTCTAGGAAACTGGAAGTGAAAAGGAATTATTTCACATTATTCCAAGGGGGACCGTGGCCAGGGTCTCCATTCCTGTTGAGTCGGAGCCACCTTTCCCAGCAGTCAGGATGGTGGGAGCTGCTGCCGGGAGCACAGGGACAGCCAGGGCTGCCAGCCCGACTGAGTGCCTTTGGCTTCAGGGGTTTTCTCATTGCACCTTCAGTGGTGTCAAAAGCAAAGCCCATCGGTGTTGAAAACATCCAAATCTCCTAAGTCTCCTTAAGACCAGGAAAATGCATTTCCCTGGGTTTCATTTCCAGGAGTTGCTTGCACGGTGCAAGGCAGGGTAAGGGTGGGAAGCGGGGCCAGGTCAGCCACATGAGGAGAGGATTAATGCGAGAATGAACCTCCTTTCCCTACGTGCACTTCTCACATTAACGAGGAGAAGAAAGGTGCCCGATTCCTTGAAAGGAAACCCTGGTATGACAACAGCCTGATGTACAGTGGCATTTCTAATAGAGCTATCAGGGTGCTTCAGGGACACTCCTGTTCATAGTGTGTCTGCTATCTGCAAAGTCAGGTCACAGAGGAGAATTAGCTTGCCCAGCCCCTGCTGTTGGCTTGCATGCAAAAATTACACAGCAAACTACGACCAACTGCAGAACGGGTAATTTGCAGCAGTGCCTACAGCACTGGGTTTAGGCTGATTAATATTCAGCGCACTGCTGTGAAAATGAAAAGCCAGACAGAATTGTCCTCCTCCCCTTTCTGCATCCATGAAGATGCCAAGGGTAATGGCTGAGGCACAGAAATAAAAACAAGCTTCACTTTCGGTCAAGCTGATACAGGGGTTTTGAGCCTAAACAAGAGGCTCCATTCTCTTTGGGTTATTTAGCCTCATCTTTTAACCTGTTTCTTCTTTTTTGTTTAATGTCGTCCTTCTGTTATTTAATTACAGGAAGTTTAAAAAAGAATAGTAGGAGGTTTTCTTGGAAGCTATCAGAACAAAACAGTAGGCATTTCAAAAACCAGTTTCTCTTTAAAAAAGGAAACTGTTCTGACATATAAAAAAAAAAGAATCCCATGAGTTCTTGATCAAAACTCCATTTTGAAAAGCCCTTTTACTGTTGGTGGGAAAACTTTCCCCATCCCATGCTCAGAAAGAAGCACAGCACAGGCCTGCCGGGAGCAACAGTACCCGCTGGCAGAGACCCGGGGTCCTCTGGGCAGCAGGAGGACGGCTCAGGGCGCAAACCAAACTCCCGCAGCTGGCTGGCATCCTCAGTGCTCGTCCTCCCCAGCCGCTTCCCCTCGCCAAGCCTTTCCCTGCCCCAGCTGCAGGTGATGGATTTCTCTTTGTGCTCCCAGGGCTCTTTCCTCCCCTTGTTGGGTGGAAAAGCCTGGGAGATGCTCAGACGTGCCGGTCCTGCTGTTCCACCCATGTTTGGCTGAGGTAGGGCTGGGTACTCTTGTACAACAAAGCAGCTTATGAAAGAGGAAAGCAGAACCACTGGAAAAGCCGAGGCTGCTGTTTGCCTTCAGGGCTTTGGTTTTGCATTTACATGGGCCAAAGTAAACCCTCACCTGGCAGTCCCAGACCTCACATTTTTTCTGTTGTGCAAACAGAAGCTGGGTGAGAGCAGGATGGCGTGCTGTCAGAGCAAACCCTGCGAAGGCAAACACAGACCGAGGTGCTGCTGAGCAGGAGGAGCTGGCACCGCTCAGAGCTGTGCTGGGCCAGGCACTGCCGAGCTGGGGCCAGGCTCCAGCCGAGGGGCTTTGCCGGATGTCCACACAACGTCCCTTCCTGCCGGCAGCCACCGCAAAGGATGGGCCACACATCCCAGCCATCGCAGGGGGAACCAGTGGGGTGAGAGGAGCTGCCTGGTGTCCCCGACCCCTCTGTGATGCCCCTGGGTACCGGCTAGGGAAATCCTGCACAAAACCACATTGGTGCCCTTGCAGATGGGGCTCACAGGGGTCTGAGCTGTCCCAGAGTCGCCCACCCTTGCACACCGGGGCCAGCCGGTGCCAGCAGCAGGGTCGTCCCCTGTGGCACCATTTTACATTAATATTGGCGTGTCGAACCGGTGCGGGCTGGCGAGGCGGGTGCTGCCGCCAGCTCTGCAGGGCTCGTGGTGGCCAATGGCCCTTGCTCTGCAGGAGCAGAGGTGGGAACCACCCCGATGGCACCATGCCACCTGGAAGGATTTGCTTTTTGGCATTTTGGTTCTAAGATTACTGAGGAAACCTTTACACCTGTCTTTGCAATTGTTCACAGCCAGTGAGCCTGAGTTGAGAATTGGCACTTTCTTTCATCCTGTTCCTTCTGTTTCCTTAGGAATTGGAAACCAAACGTGCCCAGCGAGGTGTTACGTATTAGACAGCTTGGGCCAAGGCAATGCCATCGAAGGACACCGGCCATCTGCTCTTCACCTTTGTGCTGCTGAGCACACACAGCTCATTGGCATAAAGTTCAATTTCCCAGAGCCCCCAACGCATTGGTGTTCATTGCAGCCGGCGTGAGAGGCAGGAGGGGCACACCGGCTGCAGCCCGGTGGTGTCTAATGGCTACGTCTCAATAGCGCCATTACCTCTGCATTTAATTGGCAGGGTGGGGGTGGCATCCTGCCCCCTGATGAGGTGGGACAGCTCGGGGCATCGCTTGCTTGCAGGCCGCCGCAGCCAGGTAAAAGGAGTGAGGAGCAGCAGGAGAGGCTGGGCTGGAGTCCCTGGGCATCGGGGGCACCTCAGTCCCCCCATCGACTTGTGAAAAGGGCAGCAGGAAACTCCGAGGTGTTTAGAGAAACATTTAGACTCTTGAACGCTCAGCCACGGTGTGCAGGAGCTGTAGGTTAGGCTACAGGACAATGGTCCTTCCCAATGAAAATTTTGTTCTTTCATGAAAAAAAAAGAAAACTGAAAGTTTTTGCTCACAAACCAAATAATTCTATGGGGGACTTTAGCTGAAATACTTGATTTTTGGATCAGCTGGGTAGGAGCTCTTTACTCCTCCAGCTGAGCCTTTCCTCCCCAGAGCTGCTGCTGCTTGGCAGAGCTGTGGTTTTTGCACAGAGCCAATTTAATACAAAAAAACACTTTCTGTCAAAACCGGTTCAGGTGTGAAGTTTCGGAATAGCACTAGAGCCAGCTGCAGGGGCCAGGGACGTGCTGGCCGCCGGCTCTTTGGCAGCTCCAGGTTGGATAGGATCAGCTTGGTGCTTTCAAAATGAGATAGCACAGGGTCCAGGTGGGGAGGGACAGTGGTGGGGGATGAGCCACAGCCAAGGAACGGTGGTGTGGGCTGGGGTCTGCACTGGAAATGCTCACCCTGAGCTGGCACCACGGCTCCCAGCTGCATGTGCTGCTCTTTCTGGCTACCAGCTGCTGGCACCCACCATTTTCCACTTCCCAACATCTTCAGCCATTCTGCTTCTCTTCACCTTTTCTTTTGAATGCACTTCATTAGGATAGGCAATACCTGCAGCTGGGGCTGGGGCAGGTGGTGGCGCAGCAGCACGCGTGGTGCAGAACACTGCTGGCGGCAGACACGTTATCGGCTGGAATGACAAATGCAAAGTCAAGCGTAAATGTCAGGTGAGAAGCAGGTCCCGTCCTCTGGCCGAGGCACCGAGACATGAGCAGGAGCCCTGGCCCTGGGAGTGGGGGCACTGGGGAAGACGCTGTCTGCAAACCCATGGCTCATGGGACCGGGTCTCCCCTGTGCCCGCAGGACAGGTCTCTGGGGCCCTGGGCAGGAGCAGAGGGACCCATGATGGGCAGAGGCAGAGGAGGGTGTTGGTGCATCCCAGCAGGGATGGCCATCAGAGCCAACATGGGTGCTGGGAAGCAGCTGGCAGCACACGGTGCTGTGCCAGCAGCTCTGGAGGCTGCAGGGCTCGGGGATCTGGCACCAGCCCCGGCAGCTCTCACCGTGCAGCCGTTCTGTGCAGGGGCTGTGGCACAGCCAACCCCAGGAAGCATTTTGATGCGAGGAGCAGCCAGCAAGCCGCCGCACCCGGGAGTGAGCTCCTCCTGCACTTGAGACCTCGCCGGCCATTGCCGCCTGCTCACCCCTGGGGTCCCGGGGGTCCCGGCCCCAGCCTGGAGGGGGCTGCCCCGACGGGGCGCCAGGGAAGTGTTTGTTCATGTCAAACAGCTCCCAGCTCACTGGCAACAAGCAGGGAGCAGGAACAGAGAATAAAAGAACCAGCAGCTCAGGGACAAGGGCAGAATAAATCTGCATAAATACAAATGAGGGGAATATTTATTTCTCACATTGCCCACATTTCTGTAGCTACTTGAAATGGCGAGAGAGGCATGGGTCCGTCAGGGCTGGGCAGGGCTTAGACTGGGCTCTGGGGCTGCAGCTCATCGTGGTTCCCCACCTTTCCAGCAGATTTATCTATTAAATATTCTTTGTATGTGAGTTAGTTACTCCTGTAGCTGATAGGAGAGATAAATAACAAAACCCTTGCAAATGCAAAACTCCTTCGGCAGTTTGGAAAGAAACCAAATCACGTGCTGAATGCAGATGAAGAAAAATCCTTTTTACTGTAAGGAGCAACAGAAGGGGTGTGAATCCGCCTCACCCACAATGCAACACATCCAAATCCACTTGGAGATTACAAGACAGGATAACATTTACTCTGATCAGTTCAAAGCATAACTGTTAGGGAACAAATCAGCTAAGTACACGTCTGGATTAGACTGCAGGCCTTTTTTGCCTTCTTTTTAACAGTATGAAATCACTGGAAACAGCAAAATTTCCTTTTGAAATGGTAAACTAATCAAGAAGCAGAAGGAGAGAAAAGACATTTACTTTTCATCAGCATTTGTCCTTTTTCTCTCTTCCCTTCGTGGGAATTTGGTGCAATTGATGCAAACTCACAAAATTCCCATGAGGCAGCTACACAGGGACTAAATCACTGCCACAGGCTGGGCTGGCTTGGTCCAGCACCAGGAAAGTCTCCTCTGTGCCAAGCAATTACCTGGCCCAAACCACAGCCCCGGTCCAGGCAAAACTTGGGTGTGTGTGAGGAAGGACTGGAGGGTCAGGTCAGTACCTTTGTCAGTGATTGCCCTAACAAGTGGCTTATGGCCGTGCCAGCCGGAAGGGCACACGGGCATGACCCGGGGCTCCTGCCTCTGGCTCTGCTGCCAGCAGCGCCATCGGCACGGCTAACCATCGGCACAGCTAACCATCAGTGCGGCTAACCATGGGCACAGATAACCATGGGCACAGATAACCATCGGCACAGATAACCACCGGCACAGATAACCACCGGCACAGATAACCATTGGCATGGCTAACCCTGGGCTGGACAGAGACACCAAAGTCTGACAAGGCTGAAAAGTAATGCAGAAGAAATAGTGTATTTTCATGGTTGGGTTTCTCCATTTTCACATCTATTCTCTGTGTATCAAGTCATCTTCCTCCCTTCCTTCCTCGTCTTCAGGGCGAACCGTGGGAATTGCCCGCAGGGGCACCTGGAGGGGTGCCGGAGCTGAGGTTTCGGGCAGCACAGGAGCTTTGAGTGACAGTCCCATGCTCCCCCGTCACCTCCCGCTACCAGGCGGCAGGGTCAGCCCTGGTGGGCTCGTCTCACCCAGCCCAGGGGCTGGCACCGACAGCAGCACCGGCGCTGGCACGTCTGGCAGCAGACCTCTGAGCCAGGTCCCCAGCCAGGAAGTCATCCTTACCCCATGGCGCTGCCATCCCCGTGGCTACGGAATGCTCCCAGAATTGACACCTGTGGCTGGGGGAGAGGGACCCAGGTCAGTGCGCTCCAGCCCCTGGCCCCCCTGAGCCCCAGCAGCCCCCACCCATGGGGCCAGGCTCTGCAGAGCCGGATGTACTGGCGGCCTGAGAGCCCTCGGCTTTACGGGCAGAGATGATTTAGTGCCCTGAGGAATATGCCTCTGGGGAAGCTGGGATGGCTTCCAACTCTTCCTTCCCTCCTCTATATATTAACTTTGCATGCATATGAAGCTGAAAGCTCTTCCAATCACCTCTGCAAATATCAATTAATCCTTACAGCATCCTGAGGACCATTATTCACTCCTATTAAGTAAATATTATTAAATCCTTTTATGAGAGGTGAAATGACTTTTTCAGGGCTGTGCAGGGCATAAGTAGGAGCGCACAGACTTTGTCTCACGACCATATGCCCGGAGCCGCTTAGTGCAGCGAAGCAGTCACTGCTCAGGGGTCAACCTGCCTGTGCCTGAGCCAGGGGATGTCTCCAAGGACCAGGGACCCTGACTGCTGCACAACCATGTGAGGTGGAAGCACTTTGTGGGACTGCTACAGAATGTAGCCCAAGATGCATCAGCACCCCCTGTCTTTGGCTGCACCCTGTGGCCATGGGGACCCGCTCCCCGCTCTTGGCCACTACCCGTGCCAGGGCTGTGTCCCCTCCGTGCATCCCCGCTGCTGTGGCTGCTGCCCCTTTCTGGCTCACAGACACCAGTGGGGATCCCCATCGTGGCATCAGGGCCAAACTTACTCTGGAAGAGCCAGTCGATGAAGGCACTTGGGAACGGGGAATTCTGGAAAAAACAAGGAGGTGTTAAGGTCCGTGACTACAGAGGCTGTGGCCGGCGGGAGGGCAGGCAGCGCCCGGGGGATCAGGGACAAGACACGGCCATACCTGCAAATCCAGTTCCACAAACTGCCCGGATGTCAGTGGCAAATTAGAGAGGGCAGAGTGGATTTTCCCCAGGAGCCCAAAGGAGATGACACCTTGGGAGAAGGAGAGGCCGTCAGGGCTGGGCAGAGCCAGGTGCCCATTCAGGAGCCTGCCGGAGTCCTCTGCCTCCCTGGAGCCGTGCTGGCAAGTAGAGCACCTGGCAGAAGCCAGGAGAGTAAAGTCCCTGCCCGGCGATATCCCCAGCACCAGAGTAGGAAAAAACCCTCATCCTTCCTGCGGGTCCCAAACCTCCCTGGGTTCAAAGGCTCCCATGAAAGCCGCTGTCCTGGAGCTACCTGGTGTATGTCTCATCACATGGGAAATGTTTTGGGTAAATGGGGACAACATTGCACGCAATGAAGCAGCAGTTGCGTCTGTGCGGGACTCAAAGTGAACAGAGCTGGGGAGGGAAAAACCGCCAGCTCTGCAGGGCTGCAAATGGGGGCGGTCCCAGCAGAGCTGCCTCTCTTGGCAGCAGCTCAGGTCTGGCCCTAGTTAGAAAAACAACCATGAGAACAGCAGGATCGTGATGCTTTCATGTTGTCAGGCAGCAGCGGGGGGTGAGCCAGGACTGTGCCACCCACAGCAGCTTTGCGGGCGGAGTGGAACTGCTCCTGGTCCACGCAGAGCAACTCCTTCTCCCACAGCTCCGGCTCTCTTGAGGACACCCACTGCCTGTGGAGATGGCTAGACACATAAAACTCAAGTGTCACTCTAAAAATTAATATTGAAAAGAAAATTTGATGACTTACGGTTGAGGAGTTGTAGCTTAATATTGATGATGCTGACCCAAATATTCACTAATGGGCAAAGCTGCAACGGTAACAAGTGGCACAACCTTGGTGAGAATGTTGTGGGTGTAGTAATGTGTTTCCCCAACATCGTTTGAGTTTCACAGACTTTAAATCAAGATGGAACAATCAGCTCCTAGAGCACAGTTTCCTCCATGGAAAAAGAGCAGTATGAATTGTTCAGCCCTCTCCTCAAGATGGCACAGATTCTATTTAACAGAATAAAGGATTTTCTAACAAGCACCTTTTTTCTAAGTGAGGCTGTCACTTCTGCTTACCGCACCGTCTTGGTACCAGAAGGCGTTTCAGAAAGCAATTGGTTACAAATTATCCCGTAACATTGCATGATGGAATTTGAATTACTTCTAACAAATAAATCCTGGCTGTAAGAAAGATCAAGGAAGTTTGTGGAATTCACTTATGGGGTGTGGGCGTGTGTCTGTGCATGCACATATATATATATGTAAATCTGCCAGACAACTATGGCAAGAGCAGTCATTTCAGTTAAAGTGCAGGTTCTTACAGTGAAGGACTTTCAGGCACTCACCAGCGCAGGTACGAGAGACTGAAGAGAAGAGTTCAGCAAACGGCTCACCAGATTGGTGAGGAAGCTGGAAAGGAAAAAAGACAGACAAAAATTACCAGGGAAGTTGTCAAAACCTGGGGCTCAGCATCAAGACAAATCTGAACTCCTCTGCTGGTCTGCAACGCTGTGAGCACTGAAGAGGAGCACCCGTTGTCTTCTCTTATGTCTGATGTTAAAAGATGCTGCAAGTCCAGAGCTCCCCCAGGCTTTAGCAGAAATTATAGATGCTCAGGACTTTGTTATCTGCTTCTCAAAATCTGATTGTTAATGTGTAAATTAGTGCCCAGATTTGAGACTGAAATTTTGCCCCACTGCAAACATGCACAGAGCTGGCCCACGGATAGTCCTGCCCATTATTTTAACTATTTCCCCGTGCACGTACCAATATCCCATCCCCATGCAGGTTTCTCAAAAAAAATTGGCTTTTCTATGAGAAAAACTCATGGGCTCCTCATGGCTGGATAATGGAGCTGCCATTTACTCTGCATGCTGTCCCTGAGATTTTTGCTGAATTAACCTTCTCTGTGAAGTTCTGGATGGTCTCAAGTCTAGAAACTACAGCCCAGCTGGGCAGCTCAGGGGTGAGGGAGGGAGAAACCTGCCTCCAGCATGAAATGCAGCCCTACGACGGGGGCCACAGTCGAGCCCCAGGTCGGACCAGGTGAGTCGGGCTCAGCTCCTGCATGTGATGAATCTGGCCTTGCAAATCACCTCAGGGCTTCTATGAGCAGCTGCTTGGTGCATGACACGAGCCCGGTGGTGGTGAACACTCCCACACTCACCCCGGCCGCAGGTTGACATTGAAGCCACCGAGCAGGTTGCTGCAATCCTTAATAACTAACTTGAGGTCACCAGGTGTGTCTTGGGCCAGTGCGATATGTGACGTGATGTTCGTTTCTACCGAGGATCCACTCAGAAAGTGAAAAATCCTGAAAAATAAGGAAGTGGCTTGGTGGATTATGGAGGAGACCAAAGCAGCCCAGAAGAATGGTATCTGTGGCTGAATTGCAAGCTTGGGCTCGGCTGGGACAATGTTTTAGTCTCAGGACTTCCATCAGGCTCCTGGTCCTGATAGCAGATCGTTGAAGCCCCAGCGTGCAAACAGGCATGGAGAGGTTTCCAGGACACTTCTGACTTCAGGCAGAGGAAGGACAAGTAGACATGAAGGAGCATGGAGCCTTCTTGGTACTTTGCTTCCAACACCACAGGAGGATCTCTGCCTCTGCCAGCCACCACAGACTGAGACCGTGCCTTTGGAGTGAGGACTGCTGGAAATGTCCCAGGGAGTGGCAGCAGCACAGCACAAAGCTTTCCTCACCAGCCCCTTGCTTAGCCTATGGGGACGTTTCTCCAGCACCCGGGAATGTCCTGTTCTCCCCAGCACCCTCAGGCCCCCATGGCCTCGTTCTGCTGTTTCGCCCATCAGCCCTGCTCACCCTGGCAAGCGCAGCACCAGCTTCGAGTACAGGTTCAGCACAAGCTCGCCCCCGCGAAGGATCTTCCATGAGACTTGGATGTTCTCGAGGTTCAGCACCTTCAACCTGGGGGTCGACACCAATGCAAACCCACCTTGAGATGGTAGAATCAGCAGGAGCAGACCCTACAGTCCCATCTCTTCCTGCTCATCATTTTACCTGTTACCTATGTGGATATTCCCAGTTAAATGTGCAGGTGGGGAAGGGCAAGGCCCCGCTCCAAGAAGAGCCAACTTCAAAGCAGGGTCAGGTTGCTCAGCGCTGTGTCCCACTGAGTCTCAATCATCTCCCAAGGGTGGAGATTCCCCCACCTCTTGCGGTGCCTATTGCAGTATCACATCACTCCCATGGGGAAGACTTTTCCCATTTCTGGTTGGAATTTCCTCTGTCACAGCTCCTCACGTGAGCTGTGAGCCCAGGACTGGTGGTTTGTATAACAGGGAGGATCTGGTCCCCTGGAGCACCCCTTTAGGGGAACCTCTCCTCTGGACGTTATCTGTTACCCTGCAGCAAGCACCACTGCTGTGCTTCTGCTCTGACTTACCAGGCAAAGTCTGTTGACGTGTGAGGGACTCCATCACCCAGCAGTCCTCCTCCGCCCAGCAGTCCTCCTCCACCCAGAAGACCATCAAGACCAAGTAGACTTCCATTACCTAAGAGACCTCCTTTTCCAAGCAGCCCTGTGCCAAGCAGACCTTTCTCTCCAAGAAGGCTTCTATTTCCAAGGAGGCCATTGCCGAGGAGACCATTGCCGAGAAGACCATTGCCAAGGGCTTCCCCACCAAGGATGCCTGTGCCAAGGGCTTCCCCACCAAGGATGCCTGTGCCGAGCAGACCACTGCTGCCAGGTTGTCCTTCTGCAACAGTCAGACCTCCATTAGTGTTCTGGTTTTCATTGCCAAGAAGCCCTCCTCTCCCAAGTCCACCCATACCAAGTAGACCTTCCTCACCTAGGAGGCCTGTGCCAAGGACCCCAGATCTGCCGGATTCTTTTCTTTCATCAAGGGGACCTCCACTTTCTTCTCCACTCGGACTTCCTCTGCCAAGGAGGCCGGTACCAAGTAGCCCACCTTCACCAAGAAGGCCTGTGCCGAGCAATCCACCTTTTTTGCTTATGACACCTTCACTGCCGAGAAGACCAGTACCAAGCAGACCTGCACCAAGGAAGTCCCAGTTACTAATCAGACTTCCTCTGTTGGAAAGATTTCATTGACAAGAAAGGTTATTTCAGGTACATTAGGTTGACCTGCTCGTGAGGTCTCATGGGGACGCCTGAGCACCCTTGTGCAAAGTTGGGTTCCTCATGGAGCGGCGCCTGCCAGGAGGCAGGTCCCCGATGAGCAGAGGGATGCTCCACGAGCCCGACAAGGCACAGGACACACCGGGACCGAGGCAGGCATGGCCACCTGTGCCACAACACTCCCCTGGGAAACATGGAAAACCTCTGAGCTCACCATCTTTGGGTAGCGCTGGGCTCAGTCCAAGGACACTGCCCAGGTTGAGGAGGCCCTGGGAGGGGGGCAGGAGGCCCCCAAGGAGGACGAGACACCAGAAAGGCAGCATCTCTGGTCCCAGCACCTGTGGAGAGACCCACATCAGCCCAAGCACCAGCCCCACCATGCAGGAATCGGCAGCCTGGGCACAGGTCTGGCTCTCCATCCTTCATGTGAGCTGCCTTGGGGTGGTGGGGCAGGTGCCACCTGGACATGCAGCCCCCAGGCACTCTCCCCCAGCCCCAAGGGACCATCCCGGAACCACAGCACCCTTTTCCCACCCAGAAAGGTCAAACTGCTTCTGATTATCAGGGAGCAACTGGAGCATGGTGACATGCTCCTCCAGAGTCGTTGATGTCTCCATGCCTGGCTGGGCTATCCTGCTGCAGAGCTGGGTGCCTGACATCGCAGGGAAGCTTGGAGGGACAAAATGCCATTTTAAAGAGAGCAAGAGGGATGGAGATGAGGCAGGAGGACCTTGTACCAAGTGAGACGGATGACTTCCAACCGCTCCAAAATGGCCCTGAAAGTAGAACACTCAATGGGGCACAGCCAGATAAAAAATGGTGCGTGTCAAAGTCGTGTCCTTCTCCCTGTTAGGAAGAACACCTTGTGTCATTAAAGCTCAAAGCACAGCCAAAATCGGACTCACTTTTCCATGGGCAGGTTGTTTGTTTTTCTCATCTTGCTCCATTCAGGCTATGAAAAGAGTCCACTTTCCCTGTATTTGATCTGCCTTTAGTCAAAAGAACGCACCTTCAAGGACGTCGTGTTTCCACATAAGCTGGACTTCTTGGGGGTTGCAACCAACACTGTGGAGTGTTTGTTTATGCACAGAAAGGTGTTTTCAAAGAAATGAAAAAAGGCACCCGCTGAAGCACTGCTGTAGGTCCAAGTTTAAGGGAGCACCCGCCTGCACAGCCCACGGCCCGGGCCGGCCACCCCTGCTTGTCTCTTCTGAGAAAAACAATGTATGGGCTGCAGATTTGAGGTTCAGCGCTGAGAAATAACATTATTTAGGTCAGACCGAACAACTTCTTTATCTGTTCCAGATACTTTAAAAAAAAATCCCTCTATGACAGTTCTTGGCACAATTAAATTAGACTTTAATTCACTAGACTGTCTTTTACATTTTCCCTTTGATCAGCATGTAATGATGCACAGCTCCTGTAGCTGTGATTATTGAAAAGGAGAGAAAGATAGAGGCTTGAGCAGCTTCCATTGAAAATCGTGTCAAATAAAATCAGTGGGATTTGTTGGAGGGTCTCTGCAAGACGTGCATAGCATTGTAAAAGGGTGCCAAAATGGTTTTCAGGTCTTTTAGAAGAGCTCTTAGACAGAATACATGACAAAGCAGACAACTGTCTCTGCAGTTATTAACAATATCTATCCGGTTGGTACCTCCTTGGTCACACGCATTTAAGCGAGCCGAACGTCTTGTACATGCAAAACACATGTATGGCTTTTCAAATAAATGCTTATTTTATACCAGCTGAGATGAGATCTGATAAGTTGAAAATTGTTCTGAATTCTGGTCACCAAGATCATGAAAAAAATCCTAGTCATTTCTGCTAGCTTAGTCATTATAACAAACTTAACAACAACAAAAATAAACGTGGAATTTGACAAGCAAGAGCTCTACTAGCTTTAAAAATTAATTTTCATAAATGATTAAATGCTGCTACAGAAATCAAAGGAAAACATCATTAAAATTCTTGCTTTTAAAGCCGAGTTACACTTTGCTGTAGGTCGTCTAATGGGAACAGGAGCTCTGTGGCCACGGTGCCTTAATGCCACTTACCTGGAGCCCTTTGATGTTGAGGTGCAGCTGCCCACGGCTTCTCAGTGGTGGCTGGCAGGAGCAGCTCTTATGTACCTGAACTGCAGGAACAGGGAAAGTCCGGGGAAAGATGAAGCGGGAATAGTTCCTCTTCGCTGGCTGTGAAGTGTGAACCCTGCACCAGCCTGACCCCAAATGCTCATGTAGAAGCACCAGACCGTGGCCAGCAGCACCCACCAAGTCCGGTGGCTCACCCCCTTTCCCTCGGGCTGGGTGTGGTGCCCACCGGCTCTCCTGCCTGGCCAGGGCACACTGCCACCCTGCTCCTCGGGGCTTGTCCCCTCCTGCCCCCTCTGACTTTCAAGACAGTGCACGCCTGGGGCAGCTGTGCCAGGTCCAAGGGTCCAGCAACGTAGCCCCCCGCAGCCCCTGGGTGCTGGGCTAGGGACTCACATCCCCGGGCAGGGGATGCTGTGGATCAGGTCCCATCCAGCCCAGCGCCACACAGCTCCTTGCACATGGCCCAGCATGGCTGGCCATGGCCATGGGAGGGACACGGGCACAGGTGGCTGTTGCTGCTCACAGCTACTCGGTGTATCTCTTACTTTGCTCTTCCAAAGCGGCCCAGAGCAGAGCAGGAGGATGCTGGCACACGGCAGCCCCCGGCTGCAAATCATCCCCACACGCCCAGCCCTGCTGAAAGCCCCAGACCCCGCCACGAGGGCAGTCACCAGAATCATGTGTGCTGCGGGTGCCCGGCATGGCTGCAGCTGAGGTGCAGACGGTGCTGCGCTTTGCAGACAGCAGCGGGCACCAGCTCGCAGCTACAGCAGCAGCGGTATCCAGCCCAGGGCAGCCCTTGCTGCCAAGGCAGAGAGGTGGAAATCTCTGATCCCTCACTCTCCTCACTCTCCTCTCTGCATCTCCAAATTTCCGTGGGACACGCAGACCGCAGACCATCCCCTGAGCATCACGGTTCCTATGAGACAACCTCAGAGCAGCCAGGGAGAAGGGGGCTGCCACAGGGGCTGGGGTTGCTCCTGGGGCTCTGGCTGAGCAGAGGGTCCCAGGGATGGTTTGGGGCAGCTCCTTGCCAGGGGATGTTCCGTCATATTCAACAGAGCAGAAGGGTCTGAGGACACTGAGAGGAGCAATTACCTCCCAATGAGCTGATTATGTACAGAAACAGCACAAGGCTGATTAAAAAGAAGTCATCACAAACTAAAGAGTGTGTGGATTTATGGCATACCAGCTGCACTGTGAAAACTGCCTGTCACCCAGAGGTATGCAGGAGATGGCTTGCGCCTCCAGGAAAGATCTTGGCAGTTTAAAGGAGGCTTGAGAGAGAGCAAATAAAAGAAAATGGGAAAATAAATACAGAAGGAAAGGGGAAAGGAGCATGAAAGATGACAGAAAAACCTGAGTCTGAGGTTCCAGGTGGTTTTCAGGGTTGATCTGGACTGGACAGGGGCAGGACAGTCTCAAAGGCAGCAATATTACAGCTGTCCCAGCTATTCCCTTTCACCCCAGGAGCAATTGGTGGCTTTAGAGCCTTAAATTAGCAAAAGCTTCATTGCTTCAACAGGCACCTGAACCGCGGGAAAGAGCCCATGCATAAATAAACTGTGCAGTTCATGCAGAGTTCACAGGCATCAATGGGTGAATTACCCTGGCCATGCAGCATGACTGCTCAGACCCCCACTCACAGGCCAGGGGAGCTCGCCGGGCTCCCTGAGCACTCCTGGGACAAAGCCCCAGTAAAGCCCAGGGCAGGTGATGGCATGAGGGGTGCTCAAGATAGCCAAAAGACCCCACAGCTTTGCATCCAGACCCTGAAAAGAGGCTGACATCTCTGGGTTTGCCAGCAGACAGCTCTCTGCCCACCCCGAGGTGGATGTCGGGTGGGCACAGCCAGGGCTGGGCAACCGGGCAGGGCGCTGCAGCCCTCCCACCCGCTGTGGCCAGGGTCCCCAGCACAGCAAGGTCTGTCCTGAGCCCCTGGGGTTCACCAGAGCTGGCCACCCACACAGGCCTGAGCACCTGTTGTGCCTGCAGAGGGGGCTGGACTTTATTAAACCCAAGCACGAGATACACCCACATTCTTCCAAGCATCCACAAAAGAGTCCAAAACACAACATTCAGAGGCAAAAACCACCTGTATTCCTTCTATTCCAAGCAATGTAGCCAGGATGCAACATTTGCAAGGAAAAGACCAAGCTGCTGTTTTGCTGTGTTAGGTACAAAGAGAAATGTGGTGGAGCATCCTTTGGGCAGGCTGGGTTCCCATCCCTCCGGAGGCAGATGGGGAAAACAAGGGATTCCCTTTCCAGCCCATGTCCCTGGCTCACGCTGACAGCACGATGAGATCCTGATGAAGCAAAGGGGTTACCGTCCCTCTCTGAACATCCTCCGCACAAGTGACGGGCACTGCCTTTGCTCCGGAGCGGAGCTGAGGTGCCGGCAGGGGAACGTTGGGGCACGGCCCGGGCACTTACTTCGATGACGTCGACGTCCGCATTGGTTAAGTCAATGTTCAGCAGCCTGGGGAGGGGAACCCCGCTTCCCAGCACGCCTGTGGGTCACAAGGCAGCCCAGCTCAGTGCCATGGTGGAGGGGTGTCACTGCCGAGCTTCTGCCTGGGGCTTGGTCCCCAATTCCATCCTCCCTGTATGCAAACCCCTCCCTCCCCGAGCACAAGGCTCTCCAGAAAGGCTTTGCGCTTCAGCAAAGCATATTGTCATTTGCTCCTGCCTGTGTGAGCAAAAGCGGCAGGCAACGAGCAGCCCTGTGGAGGGGGCTGTGGGGCCCCTGTTTCATGATGTGCAGGTTTGCCTCCCGGCAAAACACTGCCGCCTGAAACGAGCCCCCTCTGTCAGTGCAGGTCAGTCCCACTGGCTCCTACTCAATACGGCGAGGTAAACTACACCTGCATAAATTCAGTGTCTAGGGTACAGTCTAGCACAAACGAATATGTGGATGAGACATAAGAGCTTCCTTACTGTTTATTGCAGGCAGGAAGGCAACATCGAAAATCTGGCCAACGAGCGTCTCCAGGAGTGAGACCTGCAGCAGGGAGAGGGGTTGCTTAGTGCCACCGCTGGTCCTGGTCCTGTGGTCAGCCCAGCCTCACCCTGTCCTCAGGCGCGTGGGGATGCTTCTCTCACACCAGCTAAACCCAGCCTGAAGCCTTGGTGCTCCAGCTCCACACCCATCTAATGCAAACTCCTAATTTCACAGCAATTGGACTTGGTCAATTCTTAGACCCAAAATAATGCCATTCCACAGTCCCCTTCCTGCTGGCATTAAAGCTGCCTGCAGTAACAGCCTCTGGGAACCAAATTTGCTCTATCTGCAGGTATCCTGCGACATTCCTCCCAACTTTTGCCGTCGTCCCCTATGAGGCATGGAGATGAGCCTCCCCGAGGGGACATCGTGGGCATGTGCAGGATATCCTGTGGTTCACTGAGGACCCAAAACCTCTCCCTCTCAGTGAGGATTTTTTCTGAAAGTTGTTCATGGATCATCCATGAAAAAAATCCATCTCCAGAGGTGAAAGAAGGGTGCTATTAAAAATATGACACAACTGTTGCACCGTAATTGGCCCTTATTTCTCCTGAGCCAACATCTATCAGCACTTTGCTTTCTGCAATGGATTTTGCGTGTTGCTGAGGCTGCTCATGTTCTTACATCAAAATCACCGATGGACGAAGACACCAAAGAGAGATCAGCCCTGCGGGAGGAAGCAGAGATGAGTAAAATCCCAGCAGTTCCTCTGATGACCCAGTCCTGTCGATGCCCTTATCGTTGCACAGCCCAGGAGGTCCCATGTCCATGGCCACGCCCGGCCACCCCCCAGATGAAGACCACTGTCCTACTTTTCCAGGCTGACACCGATCTTCAGTTTGTTGTCCTCAACCGAAAACTGGGCCAGCAAGGAGGTGTCCTGCAGTCAAACAGAGAGGTCAGGGCAGGGGTGGCTTCTCCAGCCGTTGCCCAAGCCCAAACCTGCAGCCAAGCCATATCACGTCAGGTGCAGGTCCCAGCTACTGGCACTCCCGCACCCGCCGTGCAGGGAGGGGGAAACTGCAGGAGGAATTTCTGCATGGGTTGTTCCTTCATACATACAATATTCAGAAGGCAGAGAGACCTCTGGACATCATCTGGGTGGATCACCACCACCTCTGCTGTAGCCGTGAGCTGGATCACACCTTTATTTTTCTTTAAGGTCACCACAGGTGCTTCAGGGACCGCAATTTTCAGCAGCAATTCATGTGACTCGGGGTACGCCTTGAAAATCTGTCAACATCCAAAGGTGGGAAGTTTCTGCTGGCAGGAGCACAAACAGTGCTGACACTGGACCAGGCAGAACAAATGAATAACCAGGAGCCAGAGAGCGTGCTGCCTACTCTGGCAGCATTTGCACAGTGCTGCTCTCAGGAGGCAGATGTGATCCTGAATTGCTCCAGTCCAACAAGTCTGTATCTCAACTGGCTGAAGTGAAGTCAAGCCAGCTGTGTACTCAGCCCCATGGACACCCTGAGTCTCGCTGAGAGCTTCTCATCCCAGTTGGAGGACCACAGACAGCCCCGCATCCAGGCAGACGGGGCAGCTGCAAGGCTCGTCTGTGACCCAAGAGACATGCAGAGGGCGGGGTGACAAACCAGGCTCTGGCCTGCCGTGGTTTCGAGTTTTGGACCTAAGTCAGAGCTCATTCAAGTCCGTGGGACATCTGAGATGATGCCTCTGAGGAGGAAGAGACAGGGAGACCTCCTCTGCCCTGGATGCTGCTTCTCTGACTGGGTTACTTGCAATGCAAGGGGGAACCAGGACTCACCGCAGGAACCAGGGCTCCAAGGGTCAATGTTGTTAGCGGTGGGAGCTCAGGAAACTGTGACAGAGAAGAGAGAAATGCTGCACATGTGTGTGGTGGTTTTCAGCAGAATCTGCTTTCACCAGCAATGTGCCTGAAGGTTTTACCACATGGTCTCTCACTCACTTTTTTCACCTAAGATAGCAGAGACCCTGATAAATGGTATGGAGGTGCTGAGGCATTGCACGATGGGACCCTTTGGCATGGCTGACAACCCTGAGTCCTTCTGAACCCAGAGCTAGGCAGTGCTCCCCACTCACCATGCCGGTGGAGATGTCCAGGTCCAGGGCACCCTCCTTCTGCAGGACAGACAGCACCGAGCTGAGGAAGTTCACGGAGAGGCCCAGCTGGGAGGAGCTGGTGTCCGCCATTGGTGGCAGGGGTGGCATGGGGACCCGTGGTGGTGTGGGGAGAGTTTCTGGCTTTCCCAGTGGATAGTCCACCAGGCCTCCTGCCGCTCGCCCGATGACAGTCTGGAGTTACAGGGGAAGGAAGCACAGGCCAAAATGTTTGCAATATTTGCCTTTACGGTTAACTTCATGTCCCTTCAGTGTGAAATTGCTGCATGCACAACCACGCCAAGTCAGGCCCTATGACACTTCCTTCTCCAGAAATTCATGAAATGCAAACCCCGTTGCACTCTCCCGTGACAGCGGCAGCAGCAAGAGCAGGGCACCGTGCCAGGACCTCCCCAAGCTTTTCACAGCACACTCGGAGCCCGCTGCTCAGGTGTAGGTGACCCCAGGGGCAGCCCCAGGAGACCTTCTCAAACCCAAATGAAATAACACAACCCTTGTATGTATATGGAAGAAGCAGATGCAGGACTTACTTACATTCAAGTCTACCTCGAGGAACTGGGCAGTTACCAGGGGAAGGCTGGACATGGTGTACTGGATACTGCCCAGCAAACCCAGGGGCACCAGTGCTGGGGGGAGAGGAAGGGACTCAGCAATTCCCTGCTGGGCTCAGGTGCAAATACCCACTCCCTTGCCCGGCAACTCTTCTTTTTCTGGAAGAGCCCTGGCTCAGAGGTCGACTCAGGGCAGCCACTTGGCTTTGGCTCTGAGTGCTCCGTGCTGAGCGTTAATGCTGCAGGAGACATTGTTTCCCTAACGAGCAGTGCGTGCCACTGCTGCAAATGGAGGGGCCAGCTCACAGCTCACGCCGTCGATGCCACCCTTATGCACCCAGGGGTCCTTCTGTCCATGATTAGAGAGGGAGAAAGGGGAGGTGTGGGGAGGGGACAGCATCCCTCCAGGCATGTCAGGGCACTGCTCCCTGGCTGCTGCCCAGGGAGTCCCAGGTGCCAGGTCACCGCTCCCTGCGCAGGGCAGACCTGGGGTCTGTGGGGTGAAGTGGGGGGGGGTTTGCTCTTCCTGCCTGGGGTGCAGCAGGGGGGGATAGTGTCACGGTCCTCACACGGCCAGAGCAGAGGAGGAAGGCAGGGAAAGGCATAGGACCCACCAAGTACTTACAGTTCACGAGACGCAGCTTGTCATTGACGAGTCCCAGGGCGATGTCAACTACCGGGCAGAGCTGCAAGAGTTGGGGAGGGACGGTGAGTAAACCCGCATTCAGAGCCGGACAAGGACACACAGCCCAGCTTGGCTCTGCCCCATTTTCCCTGGGAATGGGAGCACCGGGTGCATGGGATGGCAGTCCCCACTGGTGACTCCACGGTGCTGCTGAGGCTGCACCAGCTCTGGATCTGGCACTGGGCACCTTGCCCTTCATCAGAGAGGTGAGGTTAGGACTGGGTCCCAGGAGCCCATGTGGGACGGCTGGAGAGACCCTGGGGCTTTCAGGGGGGAGGAGAGATTCAATTAGCCCATAACACAGTCCAGAGCACCGTTAGAAACTCCCAGGCACTTGGGCAGACCTGCGCTGGGCTTGCTGACTTTGCATTTGGAAGGAGGGGACAGCTTCTCCCAAGCAGATGGAGACACAGCACGCATGCCCTGCTAGTCCCAAACCACTGGGCGGGCAGGTGGGTAGATGCAGCAGCCCTGGGACAGTGGCCATGCTCCCACTCTGGGACAGGAGCGATGCCGCAGGGAGCTGCACTGCAGCTTTTTGTACTCATTGCTCCTTTCCGGAGTGGAGTTTTTTTCCAACTTACCAGATTAGGAAGAAGTCTGTTCAGGACACTTGCCAATAAATTATCCACAATTGGGAGGAGGCTGTGGAAAAATAAAGGAACACCATGAAAAAAATCTGCTGCAAAGTAAATGGGTCTTGTTAAACAATTCCCTGTGAATAGCACAGAGCGCAGACCTCCCAGAGCAAGGCAACTGCAGCAGCAAAGTGCAGCATGTATGCTTGGATTTTGCATGAGATAAGTGTAATTTGCATCCCAAAATAGCCAGTGGGAAATTTGTTGCTGCTTTTTATCTACTAGTGTACAGTCTCCTTAAATGAGCAAAAACAACCTCAGCCTAAGTGGTTTCTATAATTTACATACCATGTGCTTACACAGAAGACCCTGTGCAACGTCCATTAAAATGACCCATGAATGCAGCACATGGGACAGAAATGTTCCCCTGGGACCATTGTGGGGTCGTGCAGCCCTCTGAGACAACATGTCCATTTGCTGTGGCTGCACAAGAAGCACACAGGGACCACCACCATCACCAGCCCTTTGCTCAGCCCCGTGACATGGCCGGTGAATGACCATCACCTGCAGGGACGGCGGCTGCCAGTGTTGCAGTCGCCCATGGGACTCAGATGTGCAATTCGCATTCGCCGTTCTGCAGGCACAGGCTGGGGGCCAGCAAAGTCCAGTGACGAGGTGGCTCATGCCAGCAGAGGACACCTCCATCACTCACCCTCTCAGGAGTCTGACTTTAATGCCACCAAGGAGGGTATCGCATCTTTCTGTCACCAGTTTGGGGTAGCCTGTGCCATCCATGGTTAGCCTGACCCTTGATGTGATGTTCACTTCCACTGCGATGTCCAGCAAACCCAGGGGGCTGTGCAAGGGGAAGGGAGTGACCTTCAGCAGAGCAGCTTCTTCCTGGCAAACAGGAGCAGTGTCCCCCCCCCAGCAGACACCCCTCGTGGTGGTGCTTCCACCAGGCCCAGGGGCACGGCTGGCACTGCCACCAGCAGCACCAGCACCAGCCCGACCTACCTCTTGGCATTGAGGGCCACCCGGGTGTAGAGGTTGAGGTGGATGCCGATGCCAGGCAGGAGCCGCAGGGACACCTTGGGGAGCGTCAGCTCCACAATCCTCAGTCTGCAGGGACAGCGAGGGGGACACCACGAGTGATGGCTCTGAGCCCAGCACCCCCCCACCCGGGCTCTGTCTCTCACACAAAGGCACTGCTCAAGGGTTGGGCAAGTCAGAGGCCATTTAGACCAGAAATGGCAAAAGACACCAAGTTTTCTCAGTTATTTTCCTGTTTTAGTTATTTTCCAGTTTTATCAGAAGCTTTGTTCTGGTTGCATTATTATTGCTTGTGCTTGTGCTTCTGCTTGGTGCTGGGCTCCAAATAAGACTTAAAATGGGACGGTTGCAAACAAGTGAGCATTGGTTTGGCAGCGGTGGCACCTGCTCTGCAGGGCCAATGTATAGTTCGGTGCACCTTCTATGGGCAAGCACCTTTCAACTAGTTTCCTTTAACTTTCCTTGTATAGCTCAAGAGGCTCTTTTGCAGCCAGCAATGCAAACCTGGTGAGACTTCCAGGCAGTGTTTATCTCAAAACATCAGCTCCAAACCAGATCTGAGCATTTACTGAAGTATCACCATTGCTGCCCGCAAACAGCTCTGAGGTTGCCCCCCCCCGCAAGGAGCCCAGAAAGTGCTGTCCTTACCCGGTGAGCCCCTGGACCGTGCTGAGCAAGCCACCTTCCCCGAGGACGCCGAGCAGGCCGCCGCCTCCCAGCAGCCCTCCGTTGCCCAGAACCCCTCCTCTGCCAAGAAGGCCACCGGGGCCACCGAGGTTCCCTGCCGTGCCGAGGACACCTGCGTCACCAAGCAGACCTCCTTGTCCCAGCGCTCCTCCAGCAACCCCTGCAGGAATGCCACCCCTGAGGACACCGCCACCAGCTGCCGGCCAGCCGCTGGGAGGGTTTCTGGGGGCCCCCCCATAAGTACCTTCACCACCCCCTCCACCCAGCGAGCCACCGCCGGCATCACCCCCTCCACCAGTCAGCCCCCCAGTCAGCCCCCCGAGCAGCCCTCCGTCACCGCCACCCAGCAAACCACCAGTAATACCACCAAGCAGACCACCACCGCCACCACCACCAAGGAGACTTCCTCCGAGGCCACCCAACAGGTCTCCACTTCCATCTGTGCTGGAACGTTTGCTCCTGAGCGGCACATCTCCGAGGGCATGTTGGAGGACATTGCCTTGCCTGAGTGAGTCTGTAAGAGCTGGAAACATTGTCTGCTGTCAGCCTGCGAGGCAGAGCTGCCTCCTTGGCCACCGCTGCAGCCTTTGAGCAGGGACCAGCAGGCAGCTGCCAGTCCCCTGCCCACACCATTACTCGTGCTCCTCAAGCATGGGTTGTCAAGGGGTTTGTGCTCTCCATTACCATTGCTGCCTATCCCAGTCCCTAACTATCCGCTGTCAGTTTTTCCCATATATGATGCAACAGAAAAGGGGCTTTGGGATCCAGGACAGGAGGTACCATGTTAAGAGCTGTGTAAAGAAGCTCGGGGGAATTTGTCTGCAGCTGCGCCAGTAAGACAGCAAATGGTGTGGCACAGTCGGAGGGGTTGGGCACTGAAAAATCCTAAATGTGAGATAATTGAGGTGCCGTGTGGCTTGCACTTCCTGAGAAGTGCATGCTCCCGGGAGGAGCAATCCCCAACATGAGCAATGTCTCTCTCCTTTTAGGAGTCTGGCCAGTTGAAATTTTAATGACAAAAAAATGACTCTTGGTTCAGTTTGGAAGGGGAGGTTTGCACACAAGCCTCACGCTCTTCCCTTTCCCTGTGCAATTCCCCTCCCTTCCCCGGCTGATAGGGCTGTGCTGGTACCACGGTGTCAACGCCCAAGGACCACCGTTGGTTCCTGTTTCCCAGGGTCCCACTAAGAGGAGGCAGAATGACTCACCATCTCTTAAAACCCATTTATTGAGCCTGAGGACAGCATCTTTTGGCTCACTTAGTGATGGGGTCAGCAGGGCATACAAAAGGGCGATGCCCAGAGCTCGTGCCATGGTGTCTTCTGCTCGGCTGGGAGCACTGTGGGTGCTGGCAGGACCTGGCGAAGGACAACAGGAAAAGAGTGGGAATAGGCTGGGCAACCCCCTGGAGACAAAGGGCAGTCAGATACTTCAAGCTGGGTGAAAATTTTTCAGTGAATAGAAAACATGAGCTTTAGGACGTCTAAAACTGTTCACGAGTTAGAGCCACATTCAGCAAATAAATCTGGACACACACAAAAGCGGGTGAAGAAGGCGGGTGTCCATACACACATCTGCAGGGACTTTTTCATGCCAGCTTCTGTGTAACCCCAGCACCTGTTTGCTTATTCCTATTTATGGGCACCCCGGGCAACCTGCTCCTTTCCATTCCTGGTCGCCGTGACATAATTTTAAACTTACAGTATGAAATCATTAGTCATAACCTATAGACTACACTGAGCTCCCCTCGCTAATAACTGCCCGATGAGTGGGCATGCAAATTAATGCTGCAATTATACAAGCAACTCACATTTGGAATAAAGCCTTTCTTTTTAAAAATCATGTTCTAACCGTATAACAATAAAAATAATAATAACAACCTTAAGAACACATTGCAACGCAAAAAATCCCTAACTGTTGTGTCAAATGCATATTTTTTTCTTCAGAGAAGGGTTTTCATTTTACTATTAGCAACCTTGTTTTCTGATTTTTTCAGGCTAGTCACTAAATATAAACTAGAATTACTTACTTGTATTTCTACCATTATTGGTATTTTCCCCAAGTTTTTTTCTTACTCACCAGAGTATACTGTATGGCCCATAGGTGAAATGGTGGCTCTGTCCTCCCAAGCTTACAACACCCTGTACCACTATTTTGACCGTATTTACCTGGTCTTATCCCGAATTTCAAAGCCTTGCTTTGGTCTTCAGTGCTCAGCTCTTGGTCAAGGGGAGACCTCACAGCTCTCCATGGGCACCTCTGCTTTAACGTGTAGGAACAGTGGGTCCTTATATAGCAAAACTGATGCGGAAAAAGTGGAAAGATGCCTAAATTGTAAAAGCTGGGCTAGTGGATTGAGTGTATAAAGCAGAATTTGTGGTTTTAATACATTCCAATATAAATAAAGATTTGTAAAACAGCGAAAAACATTGAGCAACAGGTTATTGGATGCCCGGTTATCAGCCAGCGCTGTTACCCAAGAGCCCAGAGCTAATGCAAAGGAGGAGCCCAAGACTCTGTGGGCTGCAGCATGTGAAGCTGCTGCTGACCCACAAAGAGCTGTGCTGGAAAATCAGCTTATTCCAGACAAATCCCTCCTAACACTTGCACTCAGGCTGTCACACACAAATTACTGTATTGGGGTAATTTTTCAGCTTTCCAGCAAGCGTGTGGGGAGGCTCCAGAAAAGCACCAGGAGATTTTTGTCTCCTTTAACACTCCACCCAAGAAGCAGTTCCTGAGGATCATCTCACCTGTCCCCACAGCTGCCAGCTGCTTCCTGGCAGGCGGTATTTCCAAAGCCTCAGAAAAGCCCCTGTGCAGTGGGACATGCCAAGCCACGTCAGCTCCAGACCATAAGGGCACTTTTGTCCTGGTACCCTCAATACTTAATACCTTTGTGAGATAAAATGTGCTGCTAACAACCCAGGGCATCTTTCTTACACAATAAGGGGATAATATGCTCCTAGACAAAGCAGGACAGAGATGTAAACTCAGTTTATCTGTGCCTGGCTCTGTACAGAGCCTTGCACAACAAGCACTGCTGGGCTCCATGTGGGACATGCTGCAAATGAGCCCCCGGCAAGGAGCTGCTCTCCCTGCAGCAGCTGCGAAGAGGGCTTCAAATGAGTCGGAAATATCAGCAAGCACTTTGCTAAATCTGCGTGGTCATTGCACTGCGAGCACCTCCTCTGCCCCCCGTCAGTCTGGCATGAGCAGCACCCAGCACTGCCCCAGCCGGGCAGGGAATGGGCTGCAGTAGGGCACGCATGTGCACCAAACCCCAGCTCCTGTGTGAGGCTGAGCTTCACAAATGCTTTCTGTAAGGTACCGGCTTGTTCCCTATAGGTACAGCCTCCTCTTTGAGCTGTGCTGCCTGTCCATAGGCCATATGGCATAGGGGCACGGCCAGAAACCCATATCAAATAAACAGAGAGAGAAATACTGAGGCAGTGAAAGATTTTATTGAAAAAGCAATACGAGAGCAACCTTTATGCCTAAAGAAGAGCTCTGCTTCCTGACTATGGATGTTAAAACTGACTGCAGAAAACCCTCCCTAACATCCACCAACCGAGCAGCTTTCCCTATCCCTATGCCAGGCTACGCCAGGACTGGCCGACCAGAGACGGTCGCCTGTCCCCCTCGGGCCATGGCGATAACACAGGGCAGTGCTCAAGGGAAAAGGAAGACGGAGACAGCAGAGACGAGCAGGGCTCTGGGGCTCGCAGCGCATTGCCTGCCTCAGACGGTGAGCAGGGTCGAGGCTCCTCCTGAGCAGGATCTTTTTAGAACAGTCTCGTCGGGAGAGTCGTCTGCCTGGAAGAAGCAGCACAAAAACTATTCAGTTTTCTTGTTTGGACTTTCACCAGCTCTTTCCTATCTCCCGTGTGAGGTTTTCCTGTGGGTCCACGCAGGCAGAGGGACCTCCTGGAAACTGGCAGCAGCCCATGGGAGATGGGCTGGCTGGGGTGTTGTGGGGCTCGTCCGAGCTGTGCTGTGGGAAATGTGATCCTTACGTCTGTGATGTCAACCTTGGCGTTACTGAAGCTGGTGTTGAGAATATTGGGCAGAGGGATCGACACGCGCAAGGCATCTGCAAAAGCAAGTGAAAGCATCTCGTCACAGGGGAAACCCCAAATGCGGGCAGCGAGGGAGGGGGGAGAGCCCCAAATCCAGCTGGGTTTGAGAGACGAGGGGACCCAGACCCCGGCCGTACCGCTAATGGCAGGTACGTATGCAGCCTCAAGGACTTGCTTGAGCCATCCTGCAAGCGGCGAGACCTGCAGGGGAAGAAGACGTGTGTCAGTATCAGAAGAGAGCAATGATTATTGGGATGAAAACAGCGACGTCAAGGTTATCAATTAAGTTCTGTCACTGCAGGATGCTCAGAGCTATGAAACACAAAGGCTGGGAAGCGTCCTTCAGTGAAACTCTTCCAGGACTGAGGGTGGGGGGATACACAGGGATATGGTCTTTGGGTCATTTCTTCTTGATTATTCCTCCCCCCTCCCCAGCACCCCCAGTGTGCTGCCAACAAGTGAACATATGCATCCAAGTGTCACTGCTATAGGGCATAGCGAATCGACAGGGCAGACAACAATTGGCCTCTGCCAAGAGAAGAAGAAACATGAAGACTGAAGAAGAATTGGCATTTTGGTTCTCCTTCCCTACACAGAACCTCTGGCCATCACATCGCTTGCTGCAGCGCCCCAATCCAAAGCAACGTGCACTTACACTGAGAGGGTCGAGTCTCAGGGGTGCCCGTGTCAGGTTGATGCTGCAAAAGATAAAAACAAGGCAGAGTCGGGGTGCATCGGGTGCAGCCCTCCTCCAGCTTTCCAAACGCTGCTCA
This sequence comes from Fregata magnificens, assembly GCA_013389945.1. Taxonomy (NCBI): domain Eukaryota; kingdom Metazoa; phylum Chordata; class Aves; order Suliformes; family Fregatidae; genus Fregata; species Fregata magnificens. The sequence continues at coordinate 236,991 of WAAD01008208.1, forward strand.
GACCCTTTCTTGGTCCGGAATTTGTCTCATCCACATAAAGATACAAGGATTTTGAAAATAGGGCAACTTTTTAAAAAACTCTCTCATCACTTCAGACACGTACTTGGTCTGAGGTTGGGTCTGGGAGGAGGCAGGAAAGCTCTGGCAGCCCTTTACATCTCTACCACATCTACATCACACTCCCTGATTGCTGCCACCAGCCCCATCTTGTCAGGCTCCCGGGAGCATCCCCAGGCAGAGCCCCCTCCCTGCCCGCAGCGACCGCAAAGCTCAGCTCTACCTGTTGAGAGCCAGGGAGGCTTGCAGTTTGCCATCGGAGACCGACGGGATGATGTTCAGAACAATGTCCTGAAATTGGAACAGTGGAAGGAATGAAATTAGTTCCCTGTGTAGCTCCCAAGACTGAAAAGAAAACCCAGAGTATTTGTAAGTAACCCATTCCGAGAAAAAACACCTGTCTGTGCCTAGAAAGCACATATTTTTTTGACGGATGGCATCATGTATCTCTCTCCCCAGGGTTCACCCTTCCTGTCTTTATTTTGTATTATTCCTTAAACATTTTACTTGTGCTTGGTTATGAGCATTTTAGAAGGACTGGGCACCACCACTTTTAAGATGTACTGAACTCAAAAGTACCAGTATTGCATGGCTAAGGGCAGGGCAAGCCAAGTGGATGCCAGAGAACAGCCAGACTTGCCCCTCGCCCTGTTTTGGAGGTCTTGTCCCCCAGGAGCACACTCACCGTGTCGAGGGAGAAGAGAAGCTTCTGGGAGGACTGCAGGGCGGGACTGAAGATGTCGATGGAGGCTTTGAGGGTGGCGGTGGCTCTTCCGTCCCTCACAGCCACCACTGGCTCGTTGGCCACCGACACGTGCAGCTCCAGCGGCAGAGAGACGGGGAGGATCTTGGCGAGCTGCACAGGGCAGGGGAAGATAAGGGCAAGGGGGTCTTTGCATGGCCAGGGCAGGTGGTGGGGTCGGAGATCAATGCACACAAAGGAAGTGACTGACCTGGGGGATGAGCGGCAGAAGGGCAGACGTGGACAGCGAGATGTTATCGGGCACCTGCGGGAACAGCACCAGCAGTGTCGGCGGCCAGGAGGGTTTGTGCAAAGCCCACGCTGGGCTCAGGTAGACCCCACAAACGAATACAAGCATGCGGCAGCGAGCACCCTTGGGTCACCCAAGAGTGACCAGGACCCCAACCTGGCCCCGGAGAGGGGTGTTGTGACCCACCATTGAGTTGGTGATGTTGAGGTTGAAGGATCCCTGCCCCTGGACTGTCTCCAGCAGCGTGCCAAGGGTGCTCTGGGAGAGGCTGAGCCACGGCGGGCGGCCAGCGGCCAGCAGCAGGGTGGCGGTGAGCGGTGGTCCCTGCGTGGAGGCCTCCACGCTGCCCTCCGCATCCCCAAGGAGCTGCAAGGGACAGAGCAGGGGAGGGGCACTGGTACGGCTTGGAGGGCTGTGGTCGTACCAGGCACCCTGCCCACCCGCAGACCTCATGGAAAGGCTCATGTGGGGTGAATCGATGCTTTAATAAACATATAGTTGCTTCAGACTGTTCTAGCATAGACAATGGTTGCATTTGCTACAGCTTTCCCTTTAAAACATCGTCACATCTCCCCATCAGTACGACACATTGCCAATATTTTTGGCCTGATTATGGCACCTATTAATTACATACCAAACTTTTACAAACCGCTTATAAATGGAACCTGTTTGTGAATGGTGACCACTGCTCCTGTATGAAATTAAGGTTTTCTGATTAACGACTATGAGAGTGCTATAATTATGCTTAATTAAGCAGTGTCAACCCAATCTGGCTCATGCTACTCTCAAGGATTAGCAAGTGAAAAATAAGGTAGAGACCCAGTGGTGGCATTAGCATGCATGCGGCCGGACCACACTCATCAGCACCTTCCAGCGAATGCTTTCCTGAAGACAGCTGGAATAAGAGGAGCCTTCGACAAATAGCCACCACATTCAGATGAATTACCCAAACTCACTAAGTCAAAGGTTTTTGGGACAGGGGAAGCAGTGGCACTTACGTTTAGATCCAGCTGGATAGCGTCACCACTGATGATGGAAAAGGGGGGCAGATCTCCCAGAGCCCCGAGCGGGAGCATGGCTGTGGGACACAGGGAGGAAAGCTTCTAAGCTGCAATGAGAGGAGGATACTCCCAAATCCCGTGGTCCCAAGAGATATTGAGACCAATGGCAGCTCCTGCTCACAGCATTCCCAGTTGGACAAGCCACTAGAAAGTACTATTTTGCAGCAAAAATGTTGTTTCTAAAAGCAACAGTTCCTGAAGTGGCTTTCTGCAGCAAAAATTGTCTGCTGCTGCTCTGGAGCAAGGGAAATTGAATGTTGTGCTTGAGCTGAGAGTTGTGCTTTTAGGAAGATGTTCAAATATTTCTATCTACCCAATGTAAAAAGACAACCAACCCTAAGTGCAGGGGGTCACGCAGGAGCAGAGGAAAAGGAAGGTGCCAGCACTTACGGGTCCTGGAGCCAAGCAGAGTGCTCACCGCGTTGAGCCTGGTGTTGACAATGTTGCACCCCTGGGGAGGCAGAGGAAAGTTAGAGTCCTGGGACCCACAGCACCAGCAGATGTACATTGCATTAACACAGCTGGTCAAAACTGGCTCTGCTGGGGCTGCACAGCATGGGCAGGAGCCACTGCCAGGCAGGCTTTGGTGGGACATCCTGTTACTGTGGCACTCAGCATCAGGCGGGCGAGCAGCCCCTCTAAGCCGGGGTGGGTTTCACCTCCCGGGCAACACTTGCTCACTGAAACCACTAAACCAGCGCGTGTCTCAGAAACCTGTTTGCTGGCAGAGCCTGGCACAGGCAATGGTGTTGGTGAGGAGCCGGTGCCCGCTGGTGGGGAGGATGGGCTGGCGAACCCGGCTGAGCCCGCAGCTGTGCAAACAGTCACGTCCGCGGGGGCAGCCTGGCCCACTGCCTGCCCTGCCCGCGCTGCCTGCCCGCGCTGCCTGCCCGCCCAGCACTGTGCTGATGGCTCGCATGAAGATCGCTTTGCAGACTTACCACCTCACGCAGGGCATTACTAAGGAAGTGGTTTAAAGGCTGATCCAAAAGTGGCACTTTGGGTCTGGGTAACGAAAATAGAAAATAAAAATTGACATAGATTAACGGCTGGAAAATAAAAGTACTTCACACAACAGAAATATGAGGCCTCGCTCGCACTGTCCCGGGCCATATTCAGTGCCAAAATATTACCGAAACCAAGCCCTCTGAATCCGGCCCGGTGCTAGGTTCCCAGCACAACCCAGAAATATTCTTTCTTGAGCCCAAATTTTAAAAGAAAGGTTGGCAGTTCCCCTTTGAGGCTGGCATCCGGTTAGTTCAGCCTCCGAGGCATCAGGCCCAAAAGCACTACCTTCCATGGCCAACAGTGCCACGGTTTCCCACTGCCACAGGGGCCACATGCTGGCCATGAGCACCTCGCTCACACGGATGCCAACCTCACACGGGTGCTACCTCACACTGATGCCTACCTCAAACGGATGTTTATGTCTAAAGTCTTGCAGTCCTTATTGTTCTGGAGATCCCTCCAGTTGTCCTGGACCAGCATGACCACATCTGCTTCCACCTGCACACAGAGCACCCTGCCCGGTGCACTGCATGGGGGGAAACACAGCACATGGCTCGGGAAATTTGCTGGCCATCTACTTTCCAAAGAGATGGTGACCCCCCTGCCCCAGGCCGTGCCCCTGAAGGACACGCCATACCTTGTGCTCTCGACCAGCAGATGGGTGTTGAAGTCCACCTGGTGCCCAAAGCCTGGCAGGGAGCGCAGCCTTATTTTGGGGAGGGTGTTGTTCACAATTTTCAGCCTGGATGGTTGAAACAAGGAAAAAGCAGTCAGTAGCACATTTGTACAGTGGATGCCCTGTTCCCTCAGCCCCCAGCGCTGTGGGCAATTGCAGAGCCGCAGTCTCAGGCTCCTCTCTGCCCTGCATCAGCAGGGATCCCTACCAGCCAGGAGGAGCTTGCGGCACATACAAGGCACTCTTGCCCGGCAAGCACATACAGAAACTCCCAACAACTGAACCCTCGTTTATGAACCTGCCCGAGGAGGGGAAGGAGGGGGCCCCGTGTGTTCAGACAGCAGGCTTCAGACCAGATCCTCCTTTTCCCAGCATGGCCCAGAAGCACCAGGGGCTGCTCAGGGACACCCACCTCCCACTCTCACTCACCCCGTGAGATCTCCACCATTTCCACCAAGAAGATTGCCAACGAGACCATCTTTGCCAAGGAGGCCATCTTTGCCAATGAGAATATCAAGGACAACATCAAGGAGACCATCAAGGACACCATCTTTGCCAAGGAGACCATCAAGGACACCATCTTTGCCAAGGAGACCACCAAGGACACCATCTCTGTCAAGGAGACTGACAATGACACCATCTCTGCCAAGGAGACCACCAAGGACACCATCTCTGTCAAGGAGACCACCAAGGACACCATCTCCACCAAGGAGACCACCAAGAACACCATCTCCATCAAGGAGACCACCAAGGACACCATCTCCATCAAGGAGACCACCAAGGACACCTTCTCCACCAAGGAGAGTGCCAACAGCACCATCTCCATCAAGGAGACCACCAAGGACACCTTCTCCACCAAGGAGACTGCCAACAGCACCATCTCCACCAAGGAGACCGCCAAGAGGACTATCTTTTTCAAGGAGACCACCGAGCAGATTGCTGCCAAGGAGACCACCTCGAAGCTTCTTGAGGTCACGTTTGGGTAGTGAATGTTTAATATCTGAAAAAGAGGATGAGAGGTCACTGTGAGCTATGTGGACTCAGCACACAAGCATGCTGTGTCAGCCTGGCTTTTCCTTCCCCTCCACTGTCCCTTTATTTCCCTCTTTATACAACAGGGGTGGTGGCACCAGCCACTGTAAAGTATCTGAAGTGCCATCTCCAAAGTGCTTTATAAATGCAAATTATCAGCATTGCCTTCTCCTGAATGGATATGGACCAGCTTCTGATTTTCTGAGCATGGTCAAGAGACAGAAAGAGCAGAACTGGTCTCAAAAAAAAAGATAAATCCTGTCTCTTCCATACACTTACCATCTACATCCACTTTGGCAACTGAGGACATGTTTCCAAGTCCTTGTGAAGGGGTCAGCAGGCTGCAGAGGAGGAAGACAGCCCAGAACATAGACATCTTCGGTCCTGATAACAGTGGAAAGTCATTGTCATCAGTGCAATGCTGGGACAGTGAGCACAAGCCAGTGAAGGGAGGAAAGAGGAGGGTGGAGGAAAGAAAAAGTAAGAATGCCTATCAGGGAAGATAAAATCAGAGAGGAAGCTGCTGGCACCTCTCCTGCCTCCTCACCACACTGGTGGGCACTGTAAAACTCCTGATGGCACTTTCCTGCAGGAGGAAGCTGAACTTCAACAACAGTTGCTCCAAAGACCGACCGTCACAGCAGCCAAGCAAAAAGCAAGTGATTGTTCAGTTGTTCCTGCTTTAATCCCTCAGCGCCGGTGAGCAGTGTTGGTGACTGATCTGGATGATCTGGGGCGCATCTGTTCTGGGTGGGAATTTCTCCAAGAAACAACATCCTGTATCCCAGGTGATGGGAAAACAGGACATTTCTGACAACATGATTGTCTCTAGTCACGGAAAGAAAAGCAATGGCATCTACACAGGACAAATACACCAACATATCTTGTAAGGAGAGCATCTCCTTGTTGGAATGTCATGATCTCCACACAAACATCAAATATACAAGGATTCCCTCTGCATAAAAGCACCTTTTGTTAGAATTATAAGAAGGAGAAAATAATTTTTAAAGTTTCAGTGTCATTGAAAAATTTCTGTGGGACCTACAATTTGAAGTACCTTTTTTTTTTTTTTTTAAAGAACTGTAATGAACTTCATTGCCCCAAGTCTATTTAAATGTAAATAGCACATCAAAAAGGGATCAAAACAAGCGTGAGAGGTCTAATTCACCTTAGGTAAAAATCTATCTCAGATAACAGAGTTATACCAAAAATAATTTCAGTGATAATTGTTTATCAAAACCATGAAATATCCTTTCTTCTTCAAGGACTGCAAATACAATGAACACACATGTCTGTTCTTGAGAAACTCATAGTGAAAGCTGCTGCACATTTTACTTGTCCGAGCATAACTCAGGCAGGCAGCAGGCAAGAATAACAATTTTTGTTACAAAGCCAGTACTCCTAAATGAACATTAAGGATTCTCCTTTGGGAAGCATTCAGGTTTGCAGAAGCAGAAGCTAAGAGCACACTTTTTGAGGAATAAGTTTGCTCTTACCTGACCAAGCTCTTGGGTGCGAGGATCTCTCCAGCCAACGTCCCTGTCTTCTGAAGTTGACCAACATCGAGCATCCTCGTATATAGAGCTTTACAGCAGGAAAGAGGCAAGCAATGTCATCGAGGACATCCAGCATAATTGGTGGGAAGCAAAACAAACAAGGTATGGTTTCTGGTGACTTCCACTGCAAATATTTCCCTAGAGATGTTAGGATTTAGGTAAGTCATTGAGCAACAACCCATAGGTGCAGAAGCAGACTTGGCCAGCTCTGGGTGTCAGTCCACACACCGCTGCCTGGTTTAGTACATCAACAGCAGCCTTTTGCGTTTGCTCTTGTGTCAAGATGCGGACATGGCTGAAAAGTCATGCCCTCGTAAAATACTTTTTTTTTCAAATAAAACTGAGGTTTTAACTGAAAAATGTGTCAAAATACTGGCCACCCCATGCTGTTAAGTACTTCTGCAGTTCTCAGTGTTGCAATACTGAGCACTTTACCCTCACAGTAAGCCGATGCAGTGGGGATGTACCACATGTAATGGGTGATAAATGAAGGACCAGGCAGCACCTTTCTCAATGTAAAGACAGACCGTGGAGATAGTAACAGAGCCAGATATTCACCATCCAGGCCAGCAGGACATGCCCAGTGTTCCCATCCTGATGTGCCTACAGACTGTGACCTTACCCAACATTTATCAAAGCCAACAGCGCCTGTCCAGTGACCTGAATGGCTCATAACCCATTTGATAATTGAAGATAAGGAGGTATTGAATTGGGAAGGAATAGTGACACCATGATAATGTGTATCAATCGGGTGTCACGGCTTTATGGATACCCTGAGCTGACAGACTCTTCAGAAAACACTATCTGATTTGCAAATGCTGCCCTAGTCTAACTGGCATGCCATCATTTCCAGGTCCATCACGTCTGTCTCAGAGCACTCCAGGAGGAATGGAGGTGTGATGAGCTGTCACGGGGAGATACTGTTGAGAGGGTGATGCCATTGGCCATGAAGCCAGGGAGTTCCCAGGCTAGAGCTTGTCGGCTCTGGATCATTTTGAAGTCCTGGAGGGACTGTTGATCCCAGTGTGGGCATATCAAAAGATGTGGCCTCCCTGCCACACCATCCCATGCAACAAATGTGCTGCAACTGCCCAGGGTCTTCTGTCCAGGCCCCCGCCCTCTCAGATTTCTGGCCAGTTTTTTTCATGCTGAAAAATTGTCCCCCACCTGGTCCGTCATGGCTCATTTACTGCCAGATAATTTACTGCTACAGGCAGGAGAACAGGAGAAAAAATTCTGCTGAGCCAACATGTCGTGTGCACCCACAGCCATACTAGCTTTTTCCCTTTTGCTCCGTCCTGGTCCCGATCACCGGCACCACATGGATACAAGGAGCTGCTGCCTTGAACTGCACCAGAGCAGCAGGTCTTTGGAGCAAGAAAAAGAAAACCCTCCTCTGTGGGCGACAGACCAAATGCAGCCCTTGTGTGCGGATCATGTCCCAGTGTGCACAGCGAAGGCTGTCTGTGGTGGAGCAGAGGATGCATCGGCCAAGGGGACAGCAGTGAACTGTTCACTCCCCTGATGTGCTCTTTAATGGCAGGGGTGGAGGGGCTGCTCTTCAGCTCGGAAGAATAATAGTCCAGAAAAATGTTTGCTCAGAGTTAATACTTTCTGCAAACATGGAAATAAGTATTTCCAGCAGATTAGCCAGCTTTTGTCACACATTAATTCCAACTTTAAAAAAATATCCTAGCTAAGGGCCAAGGAAGGGATGGCAAAGGTGCCAAAGTGCTTAAGGAGTTGTCACTCTCCTTGCAACCTGATCAGCCAGGCACCTTGGGAGCACAAAGCCTTGTTGTCACAGCTAGATCATGACATTTGATAGGGTGGAAGAGAATGTTAACAAGATGGTATTATGTTATCATCCCTCCTGAATCACTTTACACTTTGGGCAATCACTATACGAAACCCAAATTACCATAAAGACAGGCCTGATAATGGTCAGCACACAGTAAAGGGGCATTTTGGCACTGCAGAGAACAGCTTCTGAGCAATGACCTTTCAGGCATGACAGTAACTTGGCCTCTCACCAGCTGTTGCTGAATGCAGAGGTCTCTGACAACTAAATATTTTGGATAAACTGAAGCAGATTCCCATGAAGAAAATGACATCGTGAGGTCCAGGTCTTACTAAAGCAGCTTTCAAAGGCCCAAGAACACGAAGCCAAATCACTGCCTGAAGACAGAAATGCAGAGTAAACCAGAACGGACTTGGTCAAAGGGAGAAGAGTAGGACTGATGTGAACAGACGCTACTTTGATGCTCAGATCACCTGGAAACAGACCTAAGGGCAGACAGTAAGAGGGACATACCCCAGAGAAGCGTTACAGGTCTTGACATTAGCACGAGGGCAGTAGGCTCCGGCCAGGGCAGGCAAAGTGAAATGCATTAGCCCTGGCTGAAAAATGAGACAGTTCTGCTCTGCTCTCCCCTTGATGGCATCATCCAGATGTGGCCCTTCTGCCCAAGGAACCGTCTCTGCAGGGACCCCTGAACCAGAGCAGTCTTGGTTTGCTCTTTCATTCCTCTGGGACCATTAACTGTGAGAGACTGGTACATCCTCTGTGGCTGGGGGGATGGGGGCTGCAGGGGTGTGTGTACAGCTCCAGGGGACAATGCTGGTGCCTGCACACTGCACATGTCCGAAGGCTGCACCTCCACGAAGTGCCCCAGGGCATCAACTACCAGTTACGTGATAGTGCAGCTTGACAGCATGGTTAAGTGTTTCATGAAAAATTAACTACGTGGCCCCTGAGATTTCCAGCCTTGATTTCTCCTAGGAGGGCTACATACAGATATTTTGATTAGTTTTTGTTCTTAAGGGAATTCAGACTCAAACTGTTTGACTGTTTATTAGCTAATGCAAGAACAATAAGGGAAATCTCTTAAAAAAAAGTGCTTGGCATTGACAATGTTCGCAGCAAAATGAAGAGAGAAGGCACCATGAACACCAGTCCTCACAGGAGCTGATTTTATGGCTGCTTCCTTCATTGCTTAGGACTCCTGATGAGGACAATTCCTTACACGCGTTGCAGAACAAATGCCTGCTGGATCTGGCAGTGCACACAAGAAAACAAATGGAGTTCTCAGACCCTGCCTCACAGCGCGATTTTCTTGGGGACAATTTCTTAAAAACACAATGATCTTTTCAAAGACATCCTTAATTCTGCACCAGCTACCTGTCACCAGGAAAAAAATGTTCGAATCATGTCAGCTCGATGAAATCAGGATCGAACCTGTTTATTGACTTACTAATGACAGGTAATTATCCAGCAATCAGTGACCTATACACCTGGGATCAATATCTGCAATGCAGCCGATAAACCACGATGCCAGGCAATTCTGAAATATTAAAAAACACACAGAGATGTCTAAATGCCCGTCTCTAACTCGTTCCAAGCAGTCCTAATCCCCCACACGACTGCAGACACACACCCCTCCTCTCGCAGCACATGCACCCCAGAAGCAGGGTAGTCCCCTTCTTGCACCCCCCGCCTGCAGGAAATGTGGGTGCCGCACCCCGATGGCAGCCCACGCTGCTGCCTGCAGCACACTAATGCACATGCTATTTCTGTTGCAAATGTGATTTATTTAGGGAACAGTCCTTTCAAGAAGTCCTTTCAAGAAAAGACATGCCCAGCTAGCTCCACTAGATGCACGGCAGGCCAGAGTCTTGTCATGGGGTGATGGGGTCTTTTTATTTCAGCTTGTGGAGTTAAACTATTGAAAAGTCAAGGAAAGAGGAAGAAACATCACAGGAACCCCAGCACCCTTGCTGCTCCCTCTCCCACCTGGTCCTGCTGGGTCTTCGCAGCAGGGGTGGGTTGCAGCCATACCTCCCCAAGCCTCAGGTCTCCATGATGGGCACGTCCAGCACTAGAGCATTCTGCAGATTTAAAAATAAAAAGCACACGGGTAGAATTTAGCAGTTGCGTCCATGCTCAGATGTGATGGACTAACGGCACTAACTCCAGGGATGACCCAGGGTACAGCAAAACCACCAGACAAGTAAGCCTCTGGGTGCCTACTTCAAACCTGCTGATGTTCGCCCGCTGGTAGGTGATGCCCAGCAGGTTGGGCAGGGGGACCCCTCCGCGCAGCACCCCTGAAATGAGGGGGAGCCACTGTCAGAGGCACTCCGGCCGTGGCAGGCACTGCCGGCATCTCCGGCGCTTCCCTGCCTGCTTGCCCTCACACTGCCTACCCATGCCTGCCAAAAGTCTGGCAAGGGGTTTTGGGAATACTCAGAAGGAAAATTGGCAGGGCTAGAATTCCTGGTTTTGTGCATGTTAGCGTGAATAAAATTTCTGCTTTTGGTGTACTTTCCATACAAGTTAAGCAGGTAAATTGATGTTCCAGGGTGGGCTTTTTTAACTGACACTTTGGCTGTTTTCAGGCATGGTAAAGAGGGACATGTCAATTTTTGAGACTTCAGAAAGGCAAATCTTATGAAAACTGTTCCCAGTTGTTCACGGCAAGTGGTTTTGATTTTGAGGACAGGAACAACATTCAAAGAGGCTTCAGAGGAGAAGCCTGCATCCTCTGCAGTGGATCTGTTCTGCGTGGGCAGATCTCTCCTGCCCGTGAAGGAGTGGGCATGCCGGAGACCCGACCGGAAGGCATGGCCCTCCTCTAGCTCCCACTGCAAACCCCACGGGTGCAAAACGGCCAGCAAGCGATTTTCCTGGCGGAATCACTCACAGCCTTGAGGGCAGGTGAAGCACGCAAGGTCAGCCAGGCAATGCCATTTAAAAAAAAAAAAAAGATAACAACCACCTATAGGAAAAGAAATGAGAACTATTTTCCCCATGTAGATAGTGAATCCACCGATGAAGCCGTAGCCATGCTTACTGTTGATCGATGGCACATAAGCCACATGAATAATATCTGCCAAAACTCTTTTCAGCGGAAGCTCCTGAAACAGAGAAGTGGTGTAAACCGCCCATCGCTCTGTGTGCCAGCTGCCACATCCGCCAGGCTCACCTCATCAATTCATTCAGCACCTTCTCCAACCACAGGAAAATTGCAAAGGTCCCCCCCGAGCAGAAAGGAACATTTGAGAAATTCTAAATTTCCATGAAAACTGCCCCAGATGAGACTGTTCCCAGCCCCAGCAGCACTCTACTCTCTGCCCTGCAGCCGGTGCCGGGCACCCAGGCGCCCTCCTCACAGCCCAAAGCCCTGCCACAGCCAGCCCAAATGTTATCCGCACGAGCCTCTGGGCACTTGCCCTCCCATGCATCTCTACCCCAGCATCAGGATTAGAGGGAAATGAGGAGATTGAACATCCAGCACACACAGCCTCAGGGCAGCCCAGCCAACGTTCCCAGCCCACGAGTGCCGCACCAGGGAGAGTTACTCGTGGCCAAAAATCTCCCAGGAATGAACACAGTGCGTTACGAGCAGGGACCCCTTCCAGAGCATTTATGCCCGTGGGCAAATAGATTTTGCAGTTGATTTGTCCTTTGTTATTCCTTGAGATGTTATTCCTTGAAATATTATTCCTTGAAATAACATTTCAATCTTCAGCATTCACTTTGGTTTTCTTTTGTTTGTTGTTTTTTTTTTTTTAAAACAAATCTGTTATTGATAATGAAAGCAGCGGGATGGGACTCCCGGGAGCCAATTCCTGGTACAGCATTACACAAACCACCAATGCAGAGATTCACAGTGGCAACCCCAGCCCCACACAGCGCAGGCTGCCCAACTCACGTCAAAAATCCCGAGGGAGGAGGAAGCCAAGGCCACCCGAGACAGACTGTAGGGAGAGGAAAGGCACAGCATCATCCACCTCTCGCAGCCCCCCGGCAGGTTGCCCTGTCGCCCTCAGCAAACTCCTCACCCAGATCTTGGCCTCCACTAAATCTCCCCCTTGCACCAGAGGTGCCGTGGCTCCGCCAGCCTCCCTCCAGGAAGGGGCTGCTTCCCACCGAGAGCATTTTCTCCATCCTGAATCAAGTTCAGCTCTTCAAACTTAAAGAGCAAAAAACCCAGACAGGTTTTAGATCAGCTAGATTATGTCACATTAACCCTCATCTTTTTTTAAACAGCTGTTAGTATAAACTATAAAAATGTCATGCAGAGAAAGCAAAGGTTCCTTCTGAAAATGCACGGGTGAGATGCAGCGTGTGACCTTCCCAGCAGCCCAGGGACTGTCACTCTGCTGGTGCTGGCACTGGGGACCAGCAGCTGTGTTACCTTTGCAGAGCGAGGGAGAGACGCAGCTTTTCTTCTGCAATGGCAAACTGCGCCTCCAGGTTGCTGTGCTGCAAGGGGAAAGAGAAAGGGAGTCCCCAGAAGGACCCTGGTCCCCCCCGACTGCTTCAGCCCCACAGGACCCCCCGGCCAGGCACCCTTCCTGACAGACGTCCCCGCCCGCCGTCCTGCATCTCTCACTGCGGTGTTGGTGTGCATTTGCTGGCTCAGGGCAGGGGTGACCACGTTCAGCCCTCACCAACTGCAAAAGGCTTCAACTCACAACATCCAGGACAAAGAGACATTCAGGAGCAGAGCCTGAAGGAGAAACTCGAAACTCGGTGGTGCTGAAGAGCTGCACAAAGCTTTTGTTCGGGGTTATGGTCACCACTGGTGCTTTCACTTCTCTCATTTCAATCACAACTGGCTGTGATGGAGGCAGCACCCTGGAAATCTGTGGAGAGTCAAAGCAAAGGGGTGACATTCCCTTTTCTTCCCAGTTCACTGCTCTGGGGATTATCCTGGTGGCTGCTGAGCATCGGTGACATTCACCAAAGTCAGTGGGAGTCAGTCAAGCTTGTCCATACTGCTCAATAGTATGTCCCTTAAATAATCTTATTAATAAAAGTTTTCCTAATAAAATAAAGACAGCACCAGTTTGACCTTGGGGAAAAGGTACCCAGCATGTGTTTGTGAATGGAGCGCAGCTTTATCTGCTGCCTTAACTAGCCTGAGATGACCCACAGACCAGTAGGATCAAGAAAATTCCACCCACCTCAGGGATGAGGGCTCCAAGCATCGTGGTCACCAGTGGGGGAAGCCCAAGAATCTGTTGAGAAAGTGTCACGGGGTAGGGACTTAATGGTCTCACTTGAGTGGCATGGAGTTTAACATGGGGGAGGGAAGAAGCATAGACAGCACATGGATCTGCCTTGAACATGGGCATAGATTTCTTTAGTGGTCTCTTGAGGAAAATCTCAAGCCCAAAGCACCCACCGTGTTATTGCTGATGTACAGGTTGAAGGACGCCTGCAGAATAGACAGCTCAGCACTCAAGAAGTTTGCAGACAGGATGAGCTGGGTAGCACCATGCCTCTTTGGTGGCAGAGAAGCAAGAGATGGTTGGTCCATGGGAAGGTCAACCTCCTTTCCCTCCTTTTGGTGGAGAATGGTCTAAAAGGACCAGTAAGAAGAGCTGTGTCAGAGAGCGCAGGTCCATTTCCAGGACTTGCATTTGGACCAGGTACAAGGTACTGGATGCTTTGCTCCGTAGTCTCAGCAACGAAAAGGAGCAATAAACTCCATAGAAAACGGTGAGCCGAGGAGGTGGTTAGGTGATGTAATGCAACCAGCACATGTCTGCACCCCTCCCAAAGCCTCTGCTACCAAGGCTGAGAAGGACAACACCTCTGAGCAAATGGATGTCAGAAACGTCACTGCTCCAAGACCCGGCACCAGGCAGCAGCACTCACCTTCAAATCCAGCTCTATGAAAGTTTCAGTCGTCATTGGGGGGTTCAGCAAAGCGTACTGGAGGGCCCCAGCAGTCCCAAGAGGGATCTTGGCTGTGTGGAAGCAAAGAGGGATGCTTAACCAGAAGGTGCACACTCCACGCTGCGGGGAGAGCACTCACCAGCGCCAAACCACTGGTTCACCAGTGCCACGCGCCATTTACGGCTTCGGTGGGCTCCTGCCTCCCTGCAAGCCTCTGTGGTGCCAGGATCTCCCAAATCTGGACCAAGGAGGGGGTGGATATTCGTGTGGCCCCCGTCAGGGTTTGTCCCCACCTGATCCTAGCCAGGGCTCAGCAGATTGTCTATCCTTGGTGATAGATCTGCGCTTTCCCCTTGCCAGGGGAAGGGAAGGAGATGGGTGAGATGGATGCCAACTTACAAGTCATGGTAGTGAATTTTGCATTCACAAGGTTGAGCACTGCATCCACAGCTGGACACAGCTGTAGGGTGAGAAGAAAGGTGTGAGAAAAACCTTGCACAGATGCTTCTGGTGGGAGCAGAGCTTTGTGGCTGCCAGACCAGCACAGCTCCCACCCTGAAGCACCAGGACCCTCCACTATTAATTACCCAGACAAGGGCTTGCCTCAGCTTTCTCTGACCCTGGTTGAATTAGGTTATTCCAGCATAAACCTGCTTTAAGCTGAGCGAAAAACAGGGCCAGACCCCCCACAGATATCTGACTAAACCAGACCGACTTTATGACACATGTTAAGAGGCTGCAAGTCTGCCCTTTGACAAGCCTTTAGGAACAAGCGTGCTCAGCATCGAGATCAGCTCTGTCCAAGCATCGCATCCCTAACCGCCGGGCTGGGACGAGGAGGCTTTAGGCACTGACAGTGTGTTTGCTGCGGGTTTTGACTACATAAAACCAGTAATTGCTTAAAATGCTCCCTTTTACCAGTCTGCAAGTTCCTTTGTGTGGCAAAACTGTGAAACCTGTTACGGTGCGGTGAGGAAGATGAGGAGATAATGTCCGGGAAACATGGATGGGAGGAGGATTGGACTTACCAGACCTGGCAGCACTTTCTGAAGGGTGCTGTCCAGAAACTTGCTCATGACTTTGGGCAGCATGCTGGGCAGAGACAACAAGTCAGCCAACACAGCCATTATGCACATAGCAATAATTATTTACCAAAGATCAAAAGGCAAGAAAGTCAAGCGCTAAAGAAACCTATCTGGTATGGATTAAGCCAAAATATGCCTAATGTCTAATAAAACATATCTTCTCTCTTTACAAACATTTTCTCAAGAATGCCATCTTCTGGCTTTAAACAAAGCTAAAGGTTTCCATGCCTAAAAGAAGCTCTGATATTACAGGAGTACAATACTTAAACGAGGAATGCCAAAGATGAACACTGCATGGAATAACACAGAGAGAGCTGGCCTGAATTTGTCTATAAAAGATTTTGGTTTTCTTAGTGGGAAAAATGAACAGTGAAAAGTATTTGTGTTCTGTAGAAACCCGCACCTGGAGACTGGAAGATTTAATAATGTTGTTACCTACCTCTTAGGAATTATTAATATCGGCAAATCATTGATGTCATGCTTTGGGACTCACCTGCTGGGGAGGCTGGTTTTAACGCTAATGAGAGCCATGTGGCAGTTCCTGCAGCTGAACCTGGGGATGCCTGCGGCGTCCTGCCACAGCCGGCTGCTGGCCGTCAGGTTTGCCATCAGAGCGATTTCCTTGTTTCCTCCTATAAAGCTGCTCAGAGCAAAGCTCGGTCACTGCAGGGCCAACCCCTGGGAGCAAGCGAGCCCACCCCAGCCCCGCCAGCGGCTCTCCCCCATGGGTGCTGGCTCCCGCTCACCTTTTCCCAACAATGGTCATTTGGACTAAGATGACCATGAAGACCCCTGAGCCTGGCGAGAGCGCCAGTGATATCACCGGGGGACGGAGATCTTTCACTTTTAGCCTGTGGAAAAAAACAGAGGAAAAGAGCTAGGAAGGAGGAGCCTGCAGAGGAGCCAGGTCAGGCTGTTTACATCAAAGTCACCTACCACTGATATTACCATCACCATCTTTATTCTTCCACTTCTTGTTTAAATTTTCCATTTAAAACCACTTTTAAATTTAGAAACATGTTTCTTCCTAACAAAAAGTTTGCACAGCTTAATTTTGAAAAAAATTGGGAAAAAAAATGTTTTGGCATTCAAAACATCTCCATGCTTTCACCCAGAATGAATCTGCGGAATGGAGGGCCAGCTCCGATCCCCCAGAAATTCTTGGGTTCTCTCGGGATATTACTGACAAAAGCCGGGTACCCCCGGCTGTGAGAGCAAACCCCACCTGGTGCCGCAGAGCCACTACAGCAGTCCCCAGCCGGTGCTGAAGCGGGAGCCGACACACTTTGTTGCCTTTAAGTTATAGTTTCTCCATGTATTTGTAGACACAACCATGCAGAAAATCACCGGCTTTAATATCACACTTGTTAGCGGGGAGTGATTCGTTTCTGCCTCCAGGCTGACACTTCCCAACCTTCTGCTTTTATTTTCTCATTCCCAGGTTCAGGCTCATGATGTAAGGCTGCTGATCATCACTCACCCCGAGATGCCTTTGATGGGTTTGCTGTTTGGCTTTTTTTTTCTGGCTTCCTCTGCCATTTTCTGCAGAACATCACTCTCATTCAGAGCAGTGGAGACCGCTGGAAGATTTGCACAAGATGAGGAGTTTAGCACAAAACCCCCAGGGAGGAGCCCATACTGGAGGGTGAGGGGACTCAGCACCCTCCACCGTACCCTTTAAAACATCATTATTAACATACTCCCATTCCAACACACACAAGCACCATCAGGACACTTCACGTGCTGTAAATTTGGATTACTAGCAGTCTTTGCCGTCCCTGGGTTGGAGCTCAGTGGGCACTTGCTGCGCAGGCATTGCCATTTTAGACATGAGACACGGGGCGCGTTTTCAGGTTCCCACCTTAATGCACCACACAGTGGTAAGACAACCCACGTGCCCATGTTGGGGCGTCACAGCCGTGAGGTCCTGCTTGCAGTGTCCCACACGGGACGCACAGACTGCAAGGAAGCAGCTCCTGCTGCGGATTAAGGGCAGTGCCTGGAGCCTGCCAGGCCAGCGGCACTCGGTGGCTGGGGATGTGCTCAGAGATGCAGGCTGTGCAGCAGCGAAAGGTGGCTTCCCCGCTGCGACGCAGCCGGTGCACCACTGCCCACTTGTCTGCACGGACAGACAGACTCATGTCCACGCACGGACGCTAACGTGGCTGAGCGCTTACCGTGGTCAATCGTTCCAAGATCGATCCTGATGACAGCTCCTGGGCCATCAGCTCCTCCTGACCATGCCAGCCAGCCACCAAGGAATAAAATGCACCAAATCCTTGACATCTTGTGATCCGGCATGGCTGCTTACAGAGCTCCAGAGGTGGCAGAGGCTTACAGGAATGTGGGCTTCAACAGACAGAGAGAGACAATGAGCTGGAGACGGTTTCTAAACCACATGTCAGGGGCTAAACACTGCACTCACACTAGAGGAAAGTGAGCAGGGCTCTGTGCAAGTCCGGCAGAGCTACACTAGCGAAAAGAGAGTCTGAATACAAGAATCACTCCCCAGAATTCCTACATCTGAACACCCCAGAGCAGCCCCATCAGGACGTGCCTGCATCATGCACCACCCGCCCCGTGGTCGGTACCCAAGCAGGGAGCTAAGCCTTCCTTGTCCACAAGCACCAGGGCTGCTCATGATACCTCAAACCTGCTGCAGAGAAAGAGCTGGAGCTGCCTGATGGACCACATGGCCCACTGGGTCTCAGCACCACCCTGAGCCCTGGCCCCAGGAGCGGCAGGAGAGCTCATGGCTGTTGGTCATGGCAGTGGCACGAGGCATGACGAGCCTCTCCACAGTCTATGGACACAGCTCCACCAGTCTGCTCCGACTTGGCCTCCCACTTCTCACTTGCACCAGAGGGAAATGACGTGAGCTGCTGCACCTTGCCGCGACAGGGGCTCCTGCAGGGAAGGGCCCTGCCGTCACATCACCCGGTTCTTCTCCAGCGGAGAGTCCCCAGAGATTGCCAAGCACTGATCTCCTGGAGAGAGGCAGGAAAGAGCCTATATATAAATCCTGACCGCGA
The DNA here is from genome assembly GCA_013389945.1 of Fregata magnificens. Classification (NCBI taxonomy): domain Eukaryota; kingdom Metazoa; phylum Chordata; class Aves; order Suliformes; family Fregatidae; genus Fregata; species Fregata magnificens. The sequence continues at coordinate 255,180 of WAAD01008208.1, forward strand.
AAGAGGAAAAACTGAAAGAATGAAAGGGCTGGGTAATTACTGTGATGTAACCTAATCCCTGTGTTTCTGACATCCGCCAATACAAATAAATTCACTAATAAATCTGAAAGTCCAGGTAAGCCCTCAAGCCTCAGGCACCAGGCACGTGCTCCCAGCAGGCTGAAGGCAGCGTTCTTGCTCAATGCCCAGGAAGAGCCAAGGGGGACTTGCACGTCAAGTCCAAAAGAGAAAAACCGATCTGTTTAATTACATGGTACAGACAGAAGTGGGGGTGAGGAGAAACCTAAGACGTATAATGGTAAATTCTGCTTTTGGAGGTACCCGCGTAACTGCAACTTTTGGGATGAGTGGCTCTTGCTCCCCAAAGGTTCACGGAGCTTGCACAAACGCCGGGGGATGACATGGGATCAGCTGGTGGACAACCCACTGGAAATTGTGATAATCTCAGTAATGTTCTTACTGGTTTCAGCAGGGTTGGAGTGAGACTGAAAAGAACTGTCACCTGCCCAGAGAACAGGCTTCTCAGCCCCATCCCTGTGCCACCACAGGAGAGCCATGCGTCCCAGCAGACTGCAGACAGGTTGCACGAAGCTCTCTTCTGGGCTGGCCATGCTGCTGCCATTGCTGTGGCTGCCCATGCACCTGCCCTGCCTGAGCTGGGGCTAGCAGCCACCACGGTGTCCTCACCCGTCCCCTCCCAGGTATCCCACCCAGCAGGACCCAGCTCTGGGAGTTGACCCTGATGGGATCCTGCAGCACCAAGTAATTTATTTCTTCTCTTCATTTCTGTATAAAACATGTCATGAGGTTTAATCTGGCATCACCTCCCTCCCAGTGACATACTCAGTGGCTCTCTGCTAAGCCTAGACAGGGAGATTTACATCTCATCTAACAGGAATGCAAGATTTATAGATAACTCCCGATAAGGAATGCACCATGCCAGAAAGACACTTTTGTGCTAGTAACTTGATCAGTCATTATGCTGTAAGTTGACATCTAATTAAGCCTCCACAGGGATCATCAGGTCCAGAACAGCTCTTCAGGAGGAGAAAATCCACATCTAAGCACCACGGTGGCATCTCATCCCAGCAGCTTATCCCCAGACCCTTGCACTACTGTAAATGAAAATAACGCTCCACAGATAAATCTCCAGTACTGCTCTGGGAAGAGCTGCCCATATTACCTACACTGAAACAAGGCCTAGGAGGGGCAAATTTCCAATTGCTGCTCTAAAACACAGCAAAGACTTATTTCTCAGAGACTTTTCTAGGTTGTGTCCATATCCCTACCGATGTCAGATGCCATGAAACGCCTCCCACAGCCCCAGGGGACTCATCTGCAGGTTACAACCTTCTTAATGGATTTACTTTTCTGAACACATTTCTAGCCTCTAAATGGGCTGCATACATCAGCGTAGACGTGTAAATCCTGCTCTCCCTCGGTAGGCTGCTAGATGTATATCTTCATATTTTCTCTTGACACTGCTATTTGGATGCCTTCAATGCAAATGCACAACGTGGCTGAAACTCTGCTTTTCTTGGCATTTCTCTGTCATGCTGAGAAGGAAAGCAACACAGCGCTGGTGAGAGCCAAAGGCTTTGAATGTGTCAAGATGCACCTGGAACCAGCGCCCAATAACTCACTTCACCAATGCACAAAGGACAATGGTTGCCTCCCCAGGCAGCAGGTGTTTCAACAAGCACTGAACACCTTATTCCATTGCCAAGGGATTCAGACCGAAATGGGCAATTCAGCCCTCTTTGGAAGACTGGTCATGCCTCAAAGTTGAAATCACAAATATCGGGGAGGGGGGGGAAGTCAGAACATGGAACATGAAGGAGAGCTGGGTGAGACCATGGAGGATGTGCTTACATGCCATTTGCAGGTAGTCCATGCTCTGTCCTCCAGGCCAAAATGAAGCCAGGAGAACACAATGGACCCCAAGCACAGGAAGGAGAGGGACTCTGGCTCCCTTCCATGAACACTTTCACTGCTTGTAGACACATTAGCAAAGAGGGTGGACATCACCCACCACTTTTTTCTACTGGTTGTAATAAATATTGCTAGTGGCTTTTGTGTGGGAATGGGTTAAAGAGAGGAAGAAATTATTGCATGTGGGCCATTCTGGAGGTTAGAGGAGATAGCTTAAAAAATTGATCTTCTGTCTGGTCTAAAACTCACTGAACCCAACAGAAACACTCCTGTTGCCTTCAACAGACTCACCCAGGCCTGATGGAAAAGGAGGGCATCCTTGATGAATTGCCAAGACCTCCTTCAGCGTGACACATGCAGGTCTCGTCCCTTCTGGTCTGAGCTGCCCAGCCGGGAGAGCAACACAAACCACAGCAGCTTCTTGCTGGTGTGGACATGGTGGCGGCTGTCCCTGTGGTGTTTGGAAGAAAGCATGGCTGCAGAGCAAAGAAACCGATGTTCGCTTTCTGACAATGTTTGATTTCTTGGCACCCTACACCCAGAGACCTTTCTTTGTGCTCCTCAGTAACACCACAATGAAGGCAAGCTGCCCCAGCACCTGCTGTTCAATATTTCACCTCGCTAGGTCAATGGCCAATGTAATCAAGTATATGGGGAAACAATAAAAATGGTATACAAAACAAAGTGTCCACCCCATGTCCTGGTTTCCAGCCATCTTTGCCAATTTCTGCCCCACCAGCCTTGGTTGTGAGGATATATAAAGCCAGCACAATTCCTTGGTGTAGCCACGGCAAGACACGGACTGAATTAGAAGAATGGGAAGACCGGCCAGGAAAGGTAAAAATGCGTTTGCAAACTGAATAGCTTGATATAGGCATTGCTTGTACTTACTTTGGTGTGTCTCTGTAAGGGTCAGTTCTCACCACTTTCTGCAAAGGCTGATATAAATATTTATGTTTTCTGCAGGTTAAACTTTCTGAATTACTTGTTTTCTTAATAATGTAAGAGCATTACAAACATAAACAATTCGTAAATGTTTTTCATAGAGGCAGATAACACTTTCACCTTTTTATTTGATTTTAGCCTCCTCCATAACTCCCATTCGTTCCTCAGTTAATTTTAGCTCCTGTTTATTTGCTAGTTTTATACCAGTTGTAGGCCATTATATGCTCTTCAGCAGGCATGATATTGCTGCCAGCACCACTGTAGCTTACAGACTTGCAGGGGGTTTTCAAGGCTGAGCCATCTGTTAGTGCTTTTAAATCCCCAGGCACCACATGAGAGCTATGCATTTTTATCGCACAAAAGCTGACAAGCTTGGGACCACAAACCCGACCTGGGAGCGGATCCATGGCTCCTGAGCGTGGCTCCATGCCTCAGTGGCAGGGCCGAGGCCATGCCACTCTGACCGGGCTGCTGTGGGTGCCCTCCTCTTCCAGGCGCTGGCATGGCAAAGCTCCGCACCCTGAGCATCCTCCTGAGCCTCCTGGTCCCTGCTCACACCACCAGGTCTCCCGACTGCGGGGGCATCCTCACCCCATCAGGACTGAGCTACCGTAAGTCCAGAGCCCGTATCCCCGACGCCATCAGCAGGGAGGGGAGGCAGCAACATCTCTCAGTCTGGTGATCAAATACCAAACACTGTCACCAGAAACTTATGCCATTAATCAGCTCACTTTCATCATCCCCGTTCTATAGCTAGTAACAGGGGGGTTTAGTAAAGGATGGAAGTGTGTCACCTGGACAGATTTCAGTCTGTCCATCTCTCTGCATCAGACCACAAGCTCCAGAGGGTCTCATAAAATATCTGTCCTATTTCACAGTTGCTGAAGTTTCAAAGCCACACACAGAGACAGTCCTCAGGCAGGACCTAATGGCCCCAACAGTCCCAGACCTATTTCTTGGCTCCCCAAAGCCCAGCAGGTGAGTCCACGGCTCTGCCTTGCCCAGGCTTTGCCACCGTACCACTGGTCCACGCTGGTGTTTAGCTGGAGTGTTTTGAATATTGTCACAAAAGGCATTTTGCCAGCGAGAGCAAAAATCCCCCTGCAGATCAGCACGGCTGTTTGCCAGAGCAGTTTAGAAACGAGTTCCTGGCTCCTCCTTTGGGGTCTAAGGGCAGCAGCCTTGGTGCCACCCTCGGAGCACTGATTTATCCATGCACTGTGCAGATCTCATGGGCTTTTGGGGTTTGCCCACTGTGAGAGCAGCCAGGGATTGCACATCAGGCTGTGCTGGTCTCCTGATACCTTCATTTCTGCTCCAGCAGGAACCAAATTGACTCTGTCAAAGTTGTCGAGCTGTCTCTGTCGCTCATCCCCGAGGCCGGGCTGCGGCTGAGCATTGATGTGGACCTCGGCATCACACCTGCCCCGTGAGTGCTGGGGTCGTGGGGCTGGAAGCAGCCCAAGCTCCCGGCTGGAGCAACGTGGCCACATCCAGCACCTACTGTCTGCCTGTGGGAGCAGGGGGGGCCGGGGCGAGCGGGACTGGGAGCAGTGCCCGGGCTCCAGCCTCCGCCTCTCCTCCCCTGGCACAGCTCGACCACCAAGGTGATAAGACTGTCCATCCTGGCGGACCTACACGTGGAAATGAACCCCGAAGGGAACCTGGAGCTGGTGACCTCTGCCTGCAAACCCACCATGGAGGAGATGCAGAGCACTGAGGAGATGGAAAGGTCGACCCTGCGGTTTTCCTTATTATGCGATCTGGGTAACAGGGGGAAAGAAGAAACAGAGGCACAAGCGTTTCTAGGCAGGAAGGTGATATGACTAAGATTTGCTCAGTGCCCTAAAAGCTTACAAAGGTTAACACAAAAACTTTATCTTCATGGGAGGAACTTTCTTCTGCTTGCAGGGTTGGTTTCCCCCATTTTAAGAGAGTTTCATTCTCTCATAAGGGAGCAGATCTTTTAAAGTAGTGTGACAGGAACATTTTTAATGCAAGTCCAGTGGCAATTCTTAAGCGTTTTAGGATTCTGAATTGTAATCGTAGCTTAATAGAGGATAGAAAATAATGGTAATACTGTCTCTGGATGCCTTTTGGGTCAGATAAAAGATGCTCACCTACCCTTGGCTGAGCTGGTCCTCGTCTAACTTCTTCCCTTCTGTTGTCTTCATCCAGCAAGTCCTCTAGTTCAGACGTGGACAAGGAGATTAACGTCGATAAGGTAAGATAAAGTTTGTAAAGGTGTGAGACAGGAGAAGACAAAGTTGTACAGTTCTATAAGAATTAGAGCACTTTAAGTCAACCTGGTGCTTTGCCAGGTCTCCCCCACAGCCCCGCACGTGGGCCGAGGAGCAGCAGCCCCGTGGTCACTGAATGCTGCCATCCCCTGCCTCATGGTTGCCACACAGTTGACCGATGGGGATGCCCACATCAGAGGCATTTGGGGGATGCCTGATGCCAGCAGATCCCCCTGTTCATCTACCACCTCTCTTTTTGTTCTTTATTCCATAGATTTGCCTGGAAGTCTCCAAATTGCTGCTTTTGCCACATGAACATCTGATGTCTCTGACCGGTGAGCATTTGGCTTTCAGTTTTGTTACGGACTAAGGGCTTCCGGGCTCATTTTGGAGCAAGTCAAGAGATGGGATGGGCTCCCACCCTGCAGCAGAAACCCAGCAGCAACGGCTCTGCTACCGCCATCTCCCTGGGGACCCGCTCCTTCCACCCGGTTCTCTTTCCCTGTCTCTTTACTTGGGAAACCCAGACGCTTCCCAGACCCAACCTACCGTCGCTGCTCCCCTCCTCTTTCTGAGCATCCCTCTGGTCGGTTTGCAGCTCAGTTCCCCATCACGCCAAGCTGCCAGGTCCAGTACCTGCCCCTGGCTGCACCTGTGTTCTCCGAGCAGGGAATCACCATATCCTTGCAAGTAAGTCCTCACTTTCCAGCACTCACAGCCCAGCTCCAGGCTTTGGGAGAGCTGCTTCCTCCCAGTGGTATGTGCCCCAAGACACCTCAAACTCCTTCTCTCCTTGCCCGTGTCCCTGCAGACGACTTTCCAGGTGGCAGGGATAGCAATCCCCCTGCCAGTCAGCCCAGTGCCATTCAGCATGCCTGAGCCAGTGAGCTCCAGCCCTTCCCACCTCACCCTGGCTTTCTCTGAGCACTTCTACACCAGCCTCTTCTTTGCCCTGGAAATGGCCGGAGCCTTCAACATGACCATCCAGGTGAGTAGAGCAAGCAAGGAGCAGAAAATATGCATTTGGAGGGACAGCCCTGCCCCACAAATGGCTTGGAGGGGCCGTGTGCCCTGCAAAGAAATGAGAGTGTGTCTCTGAGTGCCCGTGGGAGTCGTAAACCCTCACCCCTGGGCTCCCAAAAATATTGCTGGTCTAACGATGCATGGAGAATTTGCCACGAAGAGTAACCAGAATGCTGCTCCTGGCATGTGCTGGCATGCAGGAAGGGTCCTCTGCATATCCCTGCGCAGCTCAGCACTCACTGCAGGGTCCACGTGGCCATGCTGAACACGAGTCCCAGAGCAGCAGCCCCAAGCAGCCATCAGTCAGATCACAAGCTGTGCTTTGTCTTTCAGAGCCCACTGACCACCGCCACCGTGGCACAGAAGATTACCCAGGTTCGTTGCCGTTGCTGTCGCTCCAAGAGGCACAGCCCCAGCTCGGGCAGTGCCCCCTGGCCACCTGCCCGTCACCCCAGGGGCGTAGGGGATGGCTGCCATGCCCAGAAATAACCCCCCTCCTTCGGCAGGTGGGCTCCCTCTTCCAGGAGGACCTATCGGTGATGCTGCAAGCCGTGTTCAGGAGCTCACCTCGGGTGGTGCTGGAGGAAGGCAAAGCAGCCCTGAAGGTCTTCCTCACCATCTACGTCGGGGCGGGCTCGCTGACTTTCCAGAGGTTCCTGAGTGTGAACGTGGTGAGTATGCTCTGCGAGTGTGCCTGAGCTACACACGGGCAATGCCGTTTGCTCTGAGACCCAGCCCGATGGCAGCTGTTGCAGGGGGGGTGATTTAGGCTTCACCTGCCACAGCGCTCACAGTCCCAAGTGGCGTTTGCCTCCATTGCGTAGAGCAGGGCATAAGGAGCATGTCATAGGTGGCAGCGCACGGATGGGTTCATCGCATCCCACTATTCAAAGCTGAAGTGGGACCATTTGCTCACTCTGATCCTGCCGTCTCTTTTCCCCTTGCAGGATATGTCTGCAGGACTCCTCCTTAGCGTCACCGACACAAGGATGATGATCTCTGCAGCTGTGATAGAGTAATGAACGCAGCTATGCTCCGAGTCCTCAAAGGGGACATATCCGAGTCATAGCAGGGAAAGGAGAGGCAAAGTGGTCTGGGGAATTTCTTTTTTTTTTTTATGGTTTGGGCACTGCAGAGGTAACTCTATCCCAATGGAAATGGTGACACTCCGGTAACGTGGTTAGAGAGAAAAATGGAAATTGCACCCTTCCACCCCCTGTATTCAGTACGGGCGTATGCAGGCAACCGGCACGCGCCGACACCCTCTGCCTCTGCCTGTTCCTGCCACACCACTGGCACCGCTGCCAGGGAAAGCACATGCTTGACTGCCCCACCTGCAAGCACAGCCCTTGGCTGGAGGGGCTCCGGAGTGCCCAGCCATGGCAGCACCTGCGGCTGCCCATCGCTCCAGACCCTGGCCCCGCATCATCCCGCGCCCCAGCCTGCTCACCCTAGCGCAGCCTGCCCGTTTCAGCAGGGCCCCACGAAAGCTGTTCAGTCTGGGTCCCAGGGTCCAAAACGTCTTCAAGCCCTTGCTGCTGTGCCCGGCGGAAAGTCAGGCTTCAGCCACCTGCTCAAGTTCACTGCTGGCTTGGCCCTGAACTCAGCCATGGTGTTCGCGGAACGTGAAAGTCACTGCTTATTACAACTTATTACAGCAGTTCCTGTACCGATCTTTGTTTTCCAGGGATATTGAGCTCAGCCTGGCTGCCTCCGACGTGGGTCCTGTGTCGGTAGGTGCCCCCAGCTGCGCACCCCCCAAGTGACCGAGCACAGCTGCGTCCCCTCCTTGTGACTTGCTGAATGCAATGGCCTGCGCCTTAGCACCGTCCTTTAACAGCCTGTCACTCTCAGCTGCACCAGCCAGCTTAGACTGCCCTAAACCATCCTGGGCAGCAGTTATCAGCAGGGAAATATTTACTTCGGGTGCTTGTTGCACCCTGCAGAAAGGAGAGGCAGGTCCGTGTGGGATTAGGAGGTGCAGTGAGCATCAGGACCCCTCTCTTGCTGGTCCCTGCCCCTCTCCTTCCGCTTTAGAGTCACACCATAAGTGAGCTGACCGTGGATTTCCCTTTGGCAGGCTGCCTTACTGGAGGAGTTATTTTTGCCTGCAATCCGTGAGGAGGTACCGGCTCAGATGAACGGTAAGGAGTCAGGAGTTTTGCAGCAGTGCTGCCACACAGGATGTACAATGAGGACGAAGGCAGCACCCAGCTGGCAAATTCCCTCTGTTTTTTTCCTAGTGGTCCTGAGTGAAGGTGTATTCCTGCCCCACGTCTCCAGCTTTACCTACACTGATGTCAACGTCATGATTCACAAGGTAAGAAATAAGACATTTAAATTGCTCCTTGCTGTGTTTGATTTAAAGGCAATCTGGGAGTGATGCTTACCTCCTGGCTCCAAAATAAATCGGAGCCTGCTGCTCTAGCCCTGTTAACCCACAGAACCAAGTTTCATCACTTTAAGTAGGCATAGCTCCTCTCTAGCCCTGCTGAGATGAGCAATAGTTCACTCAAGAGGAGCCATTGGCCTGCGGAGAGCCCCGCGCAGGCTGATGTGAGCCACACGGGCACCTTGCTCAGTCCTTGTTCCTCCCGTTGCTTAGGACTACGTCTTGGTCCCCTGCAACCTCGAGCTACAGGCGAGGCCTGGAGAGCAGACCATCGTGGGCTGAAGTCTGGTGTCTGGAGTAAAACAGTGGCAAAATTGTTCTGTTGACTCTGAAATCGTGCTTTGTGTTTTGTCACTGATTGAAATGCTGAAAATCTTCTTTCTTGCCTTACTAAAAACAACACTTTCTCAGATTTAGGATAATAACAGCATTGCACTAGCAGCTTTCTCTTCCGGTCCTGATCTTGGTATTTTTGTTGCACAGAGAGGATGGATTGTAACAGTGTTCCATACTTCAATTAAACATTTCTCTTTCATACTGCATCTTCTGGTATGACTATTGACTTTTTTCCCCTCAATGATTTGTACCTTGCTTAAGAACTGGTACCAGTACAGATGTCCAGACCTTACATTTAATTAAGGGAGCATGAAAAGTCCGCTAATTTGTAATGATACAAAGCAGCCCTGTGCCTCTTGGCTGCAGAACGACATGGCCCCTACCAACAAGAGATCTTTCATCTGCTTTTCCTCCATTTCTCCTGTTACTATGGGAACATTACGGCTGGTGGTTTTCCCTGGGTCAGAAAGGAGGAGGGAGGGGGACCAGTCTGCACAATGGTTTCTAATTTTAGACTTGAAGGCAGTCATATTTTCAAAACTATACTTCTGACAAAGCTCATGACAGAGAAGATGGTGAATGAAACATGACTGCACACGTACAGACAGTGCTATGCACCAGCTTGGCACGTGCTCGAGAGGTTGTTCACCAAGCTAAAGCGGGGTAAAAAAACCCACAATAGACTAGAGTGTCCAAAATGGAAGGGTGGGCTGGTAACAGAGATCCTAAAGCCACCCAAGTTGCTCCATCGCTGGGTGCTGTTGGCAGCTACCTCCGGACAGGGTGAGTGTGTCACTGTGCCGATGCTCAGGAAGAGCACCCTTACTGCTGACTGTGTGGCTCTCACGTAAGCTCTGCAATGGTGATGCCCATGAAACCATATTAATTACATACACCTCTGCTTTCACTTGCAACTGCTATACACATCGTTTCTAGCCTCTGGAGCTGCTGAAAAGCACTTCAAAACCTCGTATTTCAGAGACTCAGAAATAGGAAAGCAAACAAAACAAGCCAAGTTGATTTATTACAAGGAGTAAAAAACCCTGAAGGTTTATATGCCCAGCTTGGGGACCTGACTAATGATTTTAATGCCCGAAGTTGGCAATAGCGAGAACTGCTCCTAATAAAAGTTTCCTGGTAGACCTGCAACCATTATTCTTTGACTAATATATCTTAAACCAGTTTGCCAAAAGCAATAAGCTACAGCAGTAAAGAGATATATTTATTTGCCAGTGGATATTCTGGCTTTAGGTTTTACCGCATGGCTCTGCATCTCCAGCATAAGGTTGGGGTCACGGGAGCTGCACATCCCGACTCCCAGCCCCACACATCCTACCTGGGACTAGCCGCAGGCTCGGGGGCAGAGCTGGCTTATGTTAGAGAACTGGGGTCTTCTGCTGCTCCCTCCTGTCACCCGATTTACTGAGCGCCCCTGCACAGCTGCATCCACAGGAGACAGCCAGTGTTGTCCCCAGCAGTCACTTTGGGTTCACCTGGAAAAAGAAATACTGAAAAAAGCATTTGTATTAGCGTCTTTGGCATAAACAAAATCCATAATTTTCCTGGGCCATATCCCAGGGTCCCACAGGACGCATGGCTTCCCTTGCTGGAGGCATATGGAGCAGGACGTGACAGCTGGATGGTTCAAATGCTGGAGAAACAGAGCCGAGCCCCTTCGCCAGCCCCCATGGAGCAGCAGAGGGATGAAGCTTTACCAGGGACTTTCCCGGAGCAAGAGCTGGAGAGCCCGAAATCCCTCACAGCCCGGGCAGAGCAGCCAGCCCATCACACCCCACTCCTGCTGCTCACCCATAAAGAGATTTTCCAGTATGTTGGGGTGCTGGCACACTCAAAAATGGCTGTTTAGTGGTTTTTCCACTGTGGACAGGATTGTCGCAGTTCTTATGAATTCCGACTTGCAGTTTCCTGCTCTGAACCCACCAGCAATTCAGGGCACTAGATTTACGAGTTGCAAAAGTAACACGTTACACTGAGGAGATGCTGCCCTTTGCTTTTGAAAAGGTTCCTCTGCTCCTTCCCGTGCGATAAACGACACGACAGAGGCCAGGCCCCAAGAGGAAAAGCTGTTTCCAGATGCACGAGAAGACTTTTCCACTTTTCTGCAATCCCAGGCTTGTGCAGCCCCTGCCCCAGCTCTGCAAGAAGCAAGCTCTCCAGTTACACGCTTCCCACTGTCTTTTCCTTCTCAAGTCAAACAGACCCCTGGGACAGTGACAGATCACAGATTACTCTGTAGTGTGCCAGCAAAATTAATACCTCCCAAGCAAACTAGAATGCACACAGAAGTGCTGGCCAAAAGAGTGTGCAAAAAAGGTGCTAAACTTCACTTACCATACAGAAGGTGTTTGCTCAGGAGCCAGAACAAAACCTTGTACAAACAAAGCCCATTATGGCAACCTACAGGCAAAAAGGATGGATGAAGAAGCCAAGCCAGCTCAGTCTGGTAACACCAAGGTGGCACAAAGCAGCTGTGAGTGCTCTGGCTGTGCGGCTGCCAGCTCAGGTCAGCGGGGCTGCTCATCCTGCCCACCGGGTAACGGGGTCACACAGCCCCCCAAAACCCCGCTCTGCCAGCACCACGGGCATACTGGCATCGGAAAGCACAAGCACCGGGGTCTGAAGCTGCCTGCTCCCGACTCATGAGCACAGCCCGATGGTCCGCAGCTTTCCCTCTTGTTCACACCTCACTTTGCAGAAACTCCTCACCCGCGTGGTTTAGCTGGTGCTGGGGTCGCCTGCAGCATGCTACTTGAGCGGGGAGTCCCATCATCACGCAGGAGCATCATTTCTGCCCAAGGACAGGGGAAGGTCTGTGTTAACAGCAGCTGAACGGCCTTTGGAGAGCACGGACCCCACCGGCACCATCAGCCTGCATGGGGCTGGGAACCAAAAGAGCTGTTCAAACTCACCAGAACACCAGCCTTCAGCATTACCGTGTACTTCAACGCACCCGAAACCCTCCTGCTGTGACACAAGACATGCCAGCCCACGCGATGACAGTGCGCGACACCAGGTTTGTCATTTGGCACAGCACAGGAGAGCTCTGGGCAGTTTGCGTGAACCAGGACTGCCAATGGGTCTGGCGTGTCCTCTGCTGTGTTCAGTGATTCCTCTGCAACATCTCACTGTGATGCTGGAAATTAATGCAACAACCAAGGGCCTTGGCCAGGCAGATATTGAACTATTCTTAGCTTAGGTAGAAATGCAGAACAGGATGTTGCCCCTGTCTGTTACCCGATCGGTGCTAGACTTTTTCTGTGCATCACCCATGCTTTAACAGTGACGTACCACCACCAGCTTTGTGGACACTAGCAATAAATAACACACTAGTAATAACATCTAGTGCTGGGAAAAACAGGTGTTTGAGAGGCCATTTGAGACCTCAGGTTTTGGGTTTTTTTTTTTTACCCAGAATCGCTTGTTTTTCTGAAATCGAAAATGCCTGAATTCTTTTCCCTGTGACGTACAGAGACCAACTGACTGTCACATCAGTCTAAGCAGACGTGGACTATTGCAGGCAGATGGTGTGCTCCAGTTTTATCATACTTCTCAGTTATCTGGCAATGAAGTTTTCCCTTCAGATTCTATTAGGAAATGCTTCATGACCTTCGGAAATTCGATTTCATTCTGATTTCTGCTTGTGGATTAGCATTTGGTTAGCAGGTTCCCTGGCCAGGAGCAGCCACTGAAAATCCAAGTGTTTTTTTTCCCAGGAAGTTTGAGTGGAAAAAGTTTTCAAACCAAAACCCAAAATATCAGTTGTCACAAAGGAACCACATCCCATAGCATGAGGCAGGATAGATACTGTCCCTGAGAAGCATCAGAAACCAGAACCTCATTCCAAGCACTAAAAAAGTAGGAATGTTTATTAAGAGAGTTACATGACAAATGTATCCTGAGCTCCTGCTCAGCACTTCATACCGTTCTGAACATGGATGGTGACATTTACTTAGAAAGCCGTATGCAACAAGTTGACTTTTTCATGACATCAAGATCAGTTTTCCCTCAGAAAAAAATTTAACAATTCCACTGCAGCATCACTTGCAGCTGCTATAACTCTGCCCCCAAAATCATGCTACTTTCTCTAAATAAATATTTGTAGACAGAGCTGCCTATCAGGTTTTGGCCTATGCAAGTATCTTAGTACTCACACGAGCCAATTAACTTTAAAGTGTCTTAAATGTTATCAAGAATCTTGAATCAAGTTTAGAACAGAAAAGTAGATAATGCTGATCTCGATGTTCCATCCTCGCTGGTCTTTCTTCCTCTTTGCCTGCCCAGAAAGACCTCTCCGTGCCTTGTACTCCCCAGCTCACACAAGAATCACCAGCAGGCCCTGAAGAAGTGCAAGGAGAGATACATCCATGTTATTTCCTGACTTGGAGGGATGCTGGTTCACAACAGCTTGTCAGCAACACGCAGCGAACAGAAAACCCTCTTGCAAAAATCCTCACATCAAATTTTTAATAAGGAGGGCACAGTACCCTTTGGGAAGTGTTGGAGAATATGCCAGTTCCTCTGGGACATCTCCAGGATGCACAGGGTGGGAATTTGGTGCAATTCAAGACATTTTTAATAGTGCCATTCAAAAGGGCTTGCCAGACCCCCTGGACCCACATCAGAGCTGCTCACACAAAGTTCTCCAGAAAGGAAAGGCAGCCTGGATGGGGGAACCAGGACCTAGCCCAGAGGGGCTGAACATTGCTCATTGCATACCTGGTTCGATAATACTCATGGGCATGAAGTACTCAGCAGCATTTTCTGACCTGAAGGAGGTCAGACAGAGCAACCCTTTCTGGCCTTTCAGGGCTTAAAATCTATGGCTCTTGCACACTAAACCACCACTGGCAGGGTCCTGTTATAGGAGTCAGCTGCTAGAAACAGCCCCAGTGACCAGCACCAGCGCCTCGCAGGAGGAAATAGCCCTTCCAGACACTTACCGCTAATATCTGAATATCCACCTTTATTAAGGGAATGCCCAGCACATTTGGCAGAGGGATCCCGATGCCCAGAGCACCTGCAGGGGACAGACAGGTCATTACGCACCACCGGAGGGGTGAGCCCAGCTCCCGCCCCATGACAAAGCTGCTCCCGGGGAGGGTGAAGGGAGCGGAGCTGCTCAGAAAGCACGGAGGACTGCAGCACCACCGGGCACGATGCGTTTTGGCTTTCCTTATGTTCTCTGCCACCAACTGTTGCCAGGGCCCTTAGGACTGAAGCTGGGGTGGATGGTGTAAGAATAAGGTTGGGACTTTTAACTACAGCCTCAGAATGGGGATTGCAGACCTTTAATCACTCCAACTCTCCTGCTACAGCTTTCAATCATGCATACATATCCTGCTCCCCTCCTCAGTCAAAGCACTCCCAATGTTACAGCTATCCCGGTCACCTTACCGTTGATAAGGGGCAATAACGTTTCTGCCAGCAGACTGCTGCAGTGTGGCTTCAAGTTCGAGATCTGAACCAGAGAAGGAACAAGCGCGTGAGCAGCGCTGCCAGGCACATGACAGCAGCAAGCACAGCCCAGCACCGCGGCTAGAAGACAGCCAGTCCTCAGGACTGGAAATCACTTCCCATTGACACAGCAAAAGAACAAATAGTCCCTCTTTTCTTTAAAGCAAATCTACTTTCTTCCTCAATTTGTATTTGGTCCTTCCTTTGGGAAACCTTCTACCAGGTAAAACTCCTGCTGGAGCTCCAGCTTTGCCCAAGCAGGGGTGAATAAACAAACAGACTTCAGGCTTTATATTTGCATTATTAGAAAAGGCAGAAGAAAAAAAAAAAAAAAACCAACAAAAGAAGAATTGCTATGACCTACAAAGTAGAGCAGCTAACAACTAAGACCCTCAGCAGACGTAATCCATCACAGCCAGGACATGTTTCAGCATCACACAGCAACCACGTGTCTCCCTCCTTCCCCAGAGCTGCACTGCACAGCGCTCGGGCACTCTGCCCACCTAGTAAAGCCTAGACTGGTACGAGAGACTTACATTACTGACGCCAACATCAGAAGACTCCAAGGAGAGGGAAATGCTGCAGGGAAAGTAAAGCAAACAGCATGTCAGACATCAAGTCACCGGCCAGAGCTTGCAGACCCCTATCATGAGACCCCTGCCATCTCCTAGTGCAGCATTACTCAGCCCATGGGCAAGGGATCCCTGTGAGGCATCATCGGGGCATCCATAAAGGGATCACAATATTGTAACACAAAAATCAGGCACTGCCACACTTGCAAGAGAGAACAGAAGATAGGAAAACAAAAGCAACAGATCAACTCTAAAAGCTTCACCTAATTTTTATTTGCTTGGAAGTGAAACAGCACTGCAACAGGGCACACACTAGCTCCTGGCTCCCCCTTCCCTCTCCTGTGCCCAGGTAGTTATTCGCCTTGGGAAAGGAGTCAGCTCCTGGTTAGCCGAGAGCAGAGCTTCTAGAAAAAGCATCCAGTCTGGATTTAAAGATCATGAGCTCTGGAGAATTTGCTACAGCTCCTAATCTATCATTGCAATCACACAACTATCTCCATAGCTAAAACGTATGCTTTATTTCCACTTTGAATTTCTCTTTTCTACTTCCATTGAATCTTGTTATATCTTTGTCTATTGAATTAAAAGCCCTTTGATGCATTTCTAGTCTCTATATCGCTGCATACAAGCTATGCCAATGTTGCTTCTAAATCTAGCTCTTTGACAAGCTAAATGTCTTGAAATCCTCAAACCTCACACTACAAGGAATGCTTTCCAATGTTTAATCATACCTGGACTGGCATTAATGACAGTACTTTCCTTTACTCCTTTATCACTCATGTCCAATATAAGACATTTCAAACTACTGCCCAGGATCAAAGTGAAGCTGACAATCTTACAATTATTCAGGTTACCTCATTTCTCCTTGTTATAAAACTGACACAGACTTTTCCTCCAGTCTCTTAAAACTTTTCCACTGCTGTCATGTTTCCTGAAAGTCAGCAATACTTGTCCACCTCGTGCCATCAGCCAGGTATGAAATTCTCAGATTCAGGAAATGAAATGTCTGTTTTACAGACATTGAAAAACATTTCAAGTTAGCGGCTCCAGAGCTAACGTTGCAATGCAGAGAACGTCACCAGCCTGTGCCGTGTTTGTGCAACACTCCCATCCCTTCTGCCATAGTTCAGGCAGCTCCAGCGACACGCTGTTACAGCACTCGGAGTGTCCCTGATGAACTGCAGCCCTTCCTGTCGTCCTGCTCTCTTCTGGCTACTGCTTCCCAGCAAACTGAACCTGTACCCTGAGCTCCAGAAAAGCCGGAGTTTCCCAGCATGGCTGAACACCCAGCACTGTCTCAGGGGAGCGGGCAGGCTGGAGCATTGCAGCAGGCTTTGCTTCGAGCACCCCCGTGCAGCCGCTGCCGGGGACAGCCTACCTGCCCAGGGACAACCCCAGCACCAGTCTGCCTCCAGCAATCGACACATGGGCGTTTAGACTGAGGTCCTGCAAGCAGACAGGGAGAGGATCAGCCCGTGGAGACGTCCCCATCCCAGCTGCCAGTCACTCAGCTGGCTGTACACTTCACCGGTTTGAGGTTTTTACATCCACACTTACGGCCTTCAGGAGCAGGAGGTTGAGGATGGTTCCATCCAAACGCTTAATGAACACCTGAATCCTGACCGAAAGCTCGACGGTGGCTTTGTTTTCTTCCAAGAGGATGAGCGGGTTCCCAGACAAAGTTAGCTGAATGCTCAGAGGACTGTTCCCACGGCAGGTGGAGCACTGTGGGAATCGGGGACACATGGAGGTGGCTACACACGCCCCACACACTGGCCAGGCAGGGGACGGGCAGTCGTCCCTCTGGTGGACTCTCACAGCCCCATAACTCTGCAAGGCCTCCCCCAAGGTCACACAGACCTTGAACAAGCCAAATTTACAGAGCAAATAGGTCTGGCAGCACGGGTCAGCACTCCTCGCTGCGGGCAGTAAGGGGCTGAGGAAGCAAAGGTGGACACGAAGCGGGCTGTGGCCATAAAAGGGTGCCCACAGTGCCCAGGAAATGGGAGATGCCAGACATTTATCAGCTCTTTCTGTCAATGGCTGTGAGCTGCGAGAGAAGACGCTCCCCTGCTTAGGGAGCAGGAGAAGGTTGGCTACAGCTAATGGCACCCAGGGGAGCGGGCACTGTGCAGAGGCTGCTGAGGGCTGGACGCAAACCTCCAGTCCCTTCACCTGCTCCCATCAGCTGGTCGGGCAGCAGGGCAGCCTCAAGCTATGCTGGCGCAGCTTGGCAATGGTGCACGGTCAGCGTGGCCAAAGGGAGGGGAGCAGAAGACTGGAGACCTTTGGCAGCAGCACCCCAGCATGTCCAGGAGCATCACTTGGATGGCCTCAGACCTGGTGAGGTTTACACAAACCCTCACACCAGCAAAAGTCACTCACCCCAGCAGGAACAAGGGTCATGATGGCTTCTTGCAGATGGCTGGCACCGGAGAACTGTTGGAACAAAAGTACAAGCAGCCCCGATGAGCACTCCAGCCGATTTCAGCAACAGCGTCCTGCCGGGGCCACCCCTCTCCCACTTGTGTCCCTGTTCCCAGCCAGCTTGTTCACACTCCTGGGGCCAATCCCCAAGCCCTCATTCACTCAGTGTCCTCAGTGAAGCCCCGGGCAGCTCAGTCACACACAGACCTACGTTACAGCAGCACCTGAGCCCTCTGCCTTCTGCATTGCTCCCCAGCTGCCTGGGCAATTCCCCGTCAGTCATTAAGGTGAGAACAACCAGCAGCCGAAGGAGATGTAACCCACAGGCTTTCAACATTTGTCAGTGTGTAGACCCCTAATATTTCCCAGCAGAAGTACAGATCGGAGGTACAGAAAATGCATACGCCTAGAGAATTGCATCACATATACAAAGTTGCTTTTCTCAGTGACATTTTAAAGACCCCTTGAAACAGATTACAGACCTCCAAGAGTCCATGGCATAACCAGTACACAACTGGTTTCCACAGATATCCCTGAGGGTGCCCATACAGAAACAAGAATGGCTGATCGTTGCATGTGCTATTATCGCTTTCTGAAAAGGGCAGTAAGGAGGCAGCGCTGGGGCTTGAGCATCTGCAAGTGAGCACGGGCACATGCGGGACCCAGACCGGCCACGTGCTGAGCACCAACAGAGGCTGTGCACGCCGTGAATGCCATGCACAGCTTGCTCCCTGAGCAGAGCTAAGGTCACACTGATGCGTGTCCTTTGCCACCTCCCCTCCCATGACATACAGGTGCTGCTACACTCACGACTTCTGGCGCGCAGGTGAAGGTCTGTGGCGGTATCTGGATCAGGAGGGACAGGACTGCATTCAGAAAGCTCTGGCGCAGACCCAAGACCAGAAGCTTGTCCAGCAGTGGAGGCAAAGCAGAGGCGGATGAGTCATGGGGGATGATGCTGCCTCCCACCTGCTTCACTGCACCCTGCAAAGAGACATGACACGGACATTAAACCGATCCTTCAAAGCTGCGATGCATGCCCAGATCCTCGAGATGGAGAGTGTGGGGTCTGTGCCAGCTGAAACAGCCCTCCTCTCACCAGCAGCTTATGGAAAGCATTGGACTCAGAGCAATTCCCTCTATATTTAATAGATGAAAGGAGTTGATAAAGGCCAGAGTGCGTAACTGAGGCCTTCTTAGCTAATAACACACTTTGTCCAAATCACAACTCACTGCTTCAGTTCACCCTTAAGATTTCTCTTCAATAGCAAATGAGCGGTGAAGGTGCTGCCAGCCCAGCGGTCCCAGCTCCGCCTTCCCTCCCTCCAGCGCCCAGCCAAGGGTGAGCCATCCTCGACTCCACAACAAACTTGCACCAATACCATCTACTTGCTAAGGAGACCAACTCTGACCAGCTGGGGATGGTGGTGGCAAAGACTAATCCCGATTAAGTATCTGCACTAAAGCAAGAGCAGCAGCGCTGATCATACAGACCACAGTGTTTGTTATTAGCCCTTGCTATTCTCTATTGCTTACGTCTCAGTTGCTCCTCACTAGCCACTTTCTTTTATTTAAGCTCTCCTGTTTGAAAGTACTGTTTGGTTTTTGCTGGGTTTTTTTTCCCCCAGTGAGACAGTAGTAAAAAAATCCATTAGCTTGGTTTAGCATTCACCCACCAGAGACTGAATGGCGAAGGCAAAAAGCACTAGCACCCAGTCTGCAGGCAGGGTGAGGGAGAGGATGAAAACTGCTTGTCCCAGCAGTTACAAACAACAGACACACAGTTTCAGGATAAGTTTGCAAACAGCAAAAGAGGGCTTGAAGAAAAGTACACGCAGTCACTTAGTGGTGATTTGGATAAGGATCTAAGTATTTAGCTAGCATTTCCAGAACAAGTCATTAGCCCAGCTCCTCCATGTGCTTGTACTGGAAGAAGACAACTGCTCCCACCAGATGAGGTGGACAGTCTGAAAGCCACCACGATGCAGTCACACTTGCAGAGTCCTGTCACCCAGCATTAACTTACATCTAAATCCAACCCAAGGAACAAGCCAGAGGTAAACGGGAGGCTCGCCAGCCTGTAGTGAATTGTTCCTGCCGTACCAACTGGGATCACCGCTTCATGGACAAAAAAGATCGTTACAACATCAGGAAATAAGCAGCAACACAAACTCCCCCCCTGACCCCACAGGCCCCTAGCCAGACCTCTCACCCACAAACCAGGTCCCGAGCACGCACTTCTGTGGGATGCTCGCTGCTACTCAAAATGGGCAAAAGACCCCCAAATCCAGCTTTGTGGGATCTGCCTTTAGCCCATAAAAAGCATCAAAGATAATAAGCTAAATCCAAGGGTGATGTGTAATAATGGCGTAAGGAGGGCCAAGGTGCAAGCAGTTCACTTGGACTGCTTGGGTGTGAATTCGAGGTTCAATAACAGTCCTGCAGAAGTGCAGCTACTCCCTGACACACTTATGGACTAGACATGGGAAAGGGCACTTCCCACCACAGGACCGCAGGGAACGCAGGGAAGCAGCACCTCATCCTCCACAATAAACGCACCGTTGAGAGTGCCCAGGAGCTGGATGTTCACAAGGTTGACGACAATATCGACTACTGGACACAGCTGCAACACAAAGCAGAAATGCGACCGCTCGACTCCCCTCGCTAACCCTCTGCAGGGAGCCATCACCTTACAGCCTGATCAGACCCACTCCTTTTAATCTAAATCCCCAGGGAAAAAGTGCTGCATGGCATTAGGCAGCAGCTGGGATGCTGTGAAGGACGTGGGGGCAGTGGAGCACCCCTGGAGCTGTGGTACTGCACCAAAGAGGACTGCTTTGATCTGGCGAATATTTCAGGCATCGCCCTGCAGGCAGAAACACACTGGCAGCAGCCAGGCTGGCCATGCGCATCCCTGCCGAGCAGCGCGTGCCCGTGATGTAGGAAAGCAACACAGAAAGACAGTGCAGCTTGCTCTGACCTCATAACATGTTGCTCCTGATATTTCTGCATTTCAGCTATGAAAGGGCAATATTCAGGCTTACCAGACCAGGCAGAGTTGCTGTCAGCTGCTTAAGCACCATCTCATTTACTGATAGGGAGATTAAGCTGGAAAGGAAAGAAAAAAACTCCCAATCACTACAAACACAGCTCCAGGATAGGAGAACAAAGGATCTCCAGCCCTCACTTTACACACTACTGTCCTTAGGCATCCCTTCAGGGACACTGCTGCAGCCAACACTGGCAAGAGAAGGGGCTGTGCAGAAGGCAGGGAGGGCAAGGAGCTGCTCGCCTCACTGAGGGGGGAATTGGGCTAATTTCTGAGAAGTGAAGGCTTCAGCACTTGGGGTGTGCAGACATCATTGCAGAAAAGGAGTGAGCCTCTCACAGCATAACCTGAGTTTTTTGTCTCCCTCTGATATTTAAATCAGTGCTGTAGTTAAGGGAAGGTAGAGTTGTTACGAAATATCTTCACGTTAGTTATTGGAAACAAAAAATTTACATGTGGAATAACAAGGAGAGAAATCTGCTGTGTAACGTTTCAACACTGCTGCTAAACAGATCACTCTGGGATGCGTGATGCCTGCAGGCAGCACAGAGCCATTTACTTTTGATAATCAATATATTTCTGGACTATTGAGTTAGAACATGCAGCAGGACACTCGGCGAGCCACAGACAGCAGGAATTCATAATGCATCTCATTATTTATGCCCAAGTTCTGCCTACAGTCACATCTGAGGAACTGCCATGAAGTCAATCACACACATCCACACTCCTCCTCACCCCACAGGGAGCACACCATCACCTTAATCCTGCTGAAACTTAAAATATGACCCCCAGAGCGGGTGAGCTGTGTTCCTCTATTCACTTACACAGTCTCTTTCAAAACAGCTGCTGCACTGATTGGAATATAATGCATAATGCAAAAATTAATTAGGAGAAATTCAATGAACCTGAAAAGTGAGTAATTCAAAAGCAATAAAAGAAAATATTTCCCATGATCAATTTACTGTTGTGTTCATCGATACATGAAGTCAGCAAATTCTTTCTGCCAAGAACTTAATAAGACTGAGCAAGAGATGGGATATTTGCATGGAATTACACACACCCACAGTGGTCAGACCAAAAGCCCATATGCCCAGCATCTTTCTGTGTGACACCAGCCAAAGGCAGAGTATAAAACCAGGGCAAGCAACGGTGCTGTTTTCCTAGAACACTCCCTGCCCTATTAGTCCTACCCTTCGGATATCAATTCACTAGTTAAGTCTAAAGAAAGTGGACTGAGAGAGGTACCAACCCTCATACTTCAGATCTTAAAATTTCCACGGGCAAATAGGGCAAATTAACCCTCATCTTCCAACAACCACATTTTTTGCCAGTTCCACTGAAGCAACTGGCTTTGGCAATGGGAAACAAATTACTTCCCTGAGGCTTGGCTCTGTATCAGCTTAGCACCGTCTGTGTCCTGGCAGACTGTCTAGATCACTGGATAAAGAGAAGAGGATTACAGGCAATGGAAAACGTAAATCCACAGGCACTTACCCAGAAAGCAGCTTGATCTTTATGGCACCAAGAATGCAGAGGCAGTCTTCAATGACGACCTGGACTGTGCCCGATTCAAAATTCGTGCATTTAATGTTTGCCGTAATGTTCACATCCACTAAGATATCAATTAGTTCTGAAAGAAGGCCAACCAAGCTGAAAAAAGTAAATGGGTTGAACAGATTTCATCTCCCAGCCTCTAACCAGAGAAACTCAGCAAAGTCAGAAGCAACAAACTGCACCTCCATCTACTGCAATTCTTTACAAATGCCACAAGCCATCTTTTGGTGCCTGTTCTGCTCTGTGAATTTATTATAGGTAAGAAACACCTAGAAATCCATAAAAGATGCAAAACATTGCACAATGGGAAGCCTGTGGGTAGGGGTTTCCCTTAACAGCCACCATGAAACACCACACTCACCAGTTGCCGCTGAGCTCCAGCTTTGTGGCGATGGTCAGCTGGACCCCGATTCCTGGCAGCAGCACCACTGACAGCTTGGGGAGCCGAACCTTGACAAGGTGTAGGCTGCAAACAACAGCAAGAGCTGGTACAAGTTAAAAGCATCTTCTAACAGCTGAGCAGCTGTACACACTGAGGAACGTACAGCACCCACATCACCACAGCCACCTCCAGCTGGAGGCATGAGTACTATAAGCAAGAGATACCAGCTCCATGATGAGAGACAGAGTCTGCGGCTGAAACCCAAAAGAAGGCTACCTAGAACCAGATTGGGGTGGAAGCCACCTTTATAGAGCAGTCAACTTTTTCTCTCTATGGCACCTTCCTCTCTCTCAGTGCTGTAAAGCATCTCAGATATCAACAGCAGCATCAGAGCCATCATTCTGCACCTGCATCCATAACCTGCAGTGCAATTCACCATCCACCTTGCTACCACACAGAAAACTTTTGTCAGGCCAGAATTTCAGTATCAAAATAAAACGAGGATAACTACTTGGGCCAATCATGCCAACTGCAGCTCAGCTTTTGTTGCTTCAGAATTGCTGGTCAAGGTGCACTCACAGAGAAGCCCTCGCTCTCCACTTACCCAGTGATGCTGGTGGGAGAGTTCAGCAGACCCCCTTCACCCATGATGTTTGGGAGCACAAGGCCCTGGAGGTGCTGCTGGAGAAGTCCGTTCTGAAGTATGGCATCCGAGAGAACTGGAAAACATCTCTGCATGAGGTCCGGCACTTGCAGCAATGACCCCTCTCCACTCGGTCAGATCTGTCTTGGCAAAGGAGTCACAGGACAAAGCCCCACCATCCCCCAAAACTCCTTATAAAGTCATTAGCTGTCTCAATGCGGTCAAATCACACAGGGGATGATATTTTACAATGTGCACTAAACCAAAGCTGCCCTTAGTGACTTAACCAGGAGGGGCAGCAGTGGAGAGCATCCCAGACCTCCAACTTAAAGATTACAGTGTGGTTGGGCACTACCAGCAATGACAGCAACCCCACTCAGTGGGAGCTGTGCTTCAACTTACAACTTGTTTCCCATTTGTAAAGGGGTTTTGTTTGTTTGTTTTAAATAGAAGCAACTTGAAACAAGCTTCTTCTTTTTTGCTGGAGCATTGTAAATATTAACACGACCGCTAAACTTCACAGCAGTTGTTTGTCAAATATCAGCTGCTCCAATATGGAAATGAGAAATTAAGACAAAAAGAGGAAATAATCCAGATCTAGCCCTGAAATTCTGCATGGCTCTTTGGTGCTGAAAAGTGTCCCAGTTCTGGAGCAGAGAGATTTCCCTGACCCGTGAACCCAGCGATGGCTGTCAGAAGCTCTAAGCAGTCTGCAGCCCTGAGGAACTATTAAATAAAGATGAAGACACTCAGGAGGTTTTACTCCATGTCACAGTCCCACATAGCTTTCAAAACAAACATAACTCTTGTTTTCTAGTTACCATTCTGCATTGCCCCTGGACTGACGGCGCAGGACAGACCAGACAAGACTTCTTGAGAGGGCGAGAGGAGGCCACAGAAAAAGACGATTCCAAAAAGCTTCAACATCGTCATCTCCAGAAGACTTCCCTGCTGGCAAGGGAGACATCAGAGTGAAAAGTGGGGGGAAAAGCCTCTAAGAAGGGATCCCGGTGTCTTTACGAGGAAAGAGGCTGAGCGAGAAATCCCTCCTCTGCTCTTTATCGAGCTCAAGTAAGACTCTGCTCAAGCCTGGGGCAGCAGGACCTTGTTCATCTCCACACACGCGGACAGACTTCAAGTGTGGGTCAATAAAAGCCCTTTGCTTTTCCTTTGTGAGTTGCCCCAAATATTCTACAGGTTCACACAAAAGAAAGCCAAACTGCTTTTCCCCTGAACTGATGTTTAAGCAGTCGTTATTTCTGTATCCCTTGGATGAAAAGTTACACGTGTTTTGGTAAGGATCTTTGCCAAGGGAAGCGTCTGAGGGTTATTCTTGTTCTTTCTAGTTTTCAAAAGCAATAAACTAAAGCTCAAGTGATAAAAGTAAGATAACTATAAAGTTATAAATAATAATTATTAACATAAATCTGATTATGAAATGACAGACATAGGCAGATGATTAGGAGCTTGGTGCACAGCAAAATCTCAAACTAAAGAAGCCAAGCACTAGGCACGCTATGCGCATCCTTCCAGAGCCATAAGGTGATAACACTACTACCACACACATCTCCCTGCCACCGTGCAGCCTTCACCAGCTGAGGCTTTGAGGCACAGATGATGTTATTACCTGCATCAGCTGCAGCCAGCTGGGAAGGGCTCTTGAGTCCGCTCAGGCTCTTCTGGAAGTCGTCGAGACTCTGCGTCGTCCTCCCTTTTTTCCCTGAAACTGAGATGGAAGCAGTTGCCCTTATATAAGAACTGCAGCCAACTAGACACACCTTTTCCTCACAACCTCCACGTCTCACGAGCAGGCATCCCTCTACACTCTTGCTCTTTGCAAGCAACACCCAGCTGCCACCTCTCTTGATTTATACGAGGTAACGTCACCGCTGACTCTTTGACCGGTTACCGTTTCCCTTTGTGACCTGGATCACTCGGACGCCACTTTTTTCCCCCCCTAGTCTGTTTTAAAAAGGATGCCCTGTAATGGTGGCCCCAGTGGGGATCCCCATGCTTTGAGGAAACCAGCTTTTTAGGAAATCATGAGAATTACTGAAGCATCTAAATCTGACAGGAGGCTGATGGGGCTGCCTGTACAGGAAGGCAGCACACAGAGCACATGGGCACGGATTCAAGGAGGCTTATAGTAGGAAATTATCTACTTTTCCCAGTCCCCAAGGAGTTGTGGGACTTATAATGCTCATTCCTGTTTCAAATGCAACATGGCAAAAAGATTTTCTTGACAAAAAGCAACCTGAAGAGGTTGCAGAAACCTGATAAATGTTGGCTTTGTCAAGACCAAGCTTCAAATTGAGTTCAGTTGTATCTGTAAAGGGCGTCATGAATTCTCTGTAAAAAATGAAGTTGTAACGAAATGTAAAAAGCCAACAATAAATATCATTTTGAATAAGCAATGCTTGTGCTAGCTGAAGGAGCCGAGGGCAGCAGAAATGCATATTTCAAAGGAAAATCTCATCCCTCAGTGGACACCTTGGCCAGGCTTCGCGGAAGTTTCCATTGTGCAGGGCCCCAGGAAGATTTTATCTGGGGACTTTGTTCAGGTCTGATCACCCATGTTCAACACGGACAGACTCAGACGGAAACCGGGCAGCAAAGGGCTGCTGAGATGACTGGGAAACCGGAGAGGGGCCGGTGCGCTCGGCCTCGTGGAACAAAGACGAGCAGAGATACAATCATTCTCCACAAACACAGGAGACGGGTAAATACCGGGGAGGGAGAGGAGAGGAGGGAAGAGGAGAGGAGAGCTGCTCAGGCTCAGGGACAATGTTGGCACAGGAACAAACACAAGCCAATATGTTCAGGTTGAAGTTAGAAGAAAGCTGCTACCACCACAGCAAGTTTTGGGCTAGCTTTCCCAGAAGGCAGCAAAAATAGTCTTAGGATGCTCTTCGATACCGCACAAGGTGTTTTCTTGCAGTAACAGCAAAGTGCTCTCACCAAGCAGGAAGGTCCTTCAGCACGTGCTTCCAAGGGCTCAGACTGAATGAAGCGACCCCATCACAGAAACACTGCATGAGCCCTTATTTTATTTAACACACACTCAATCTGGAATGCATTTGGTATGCTGATGACAGTCTAGTCCCAAAAACAGGGAATGAAGTTAGCCCCTCCGAGAAGGCTGGAGCAACAGAGTGAAGTCAAAATCCATCTCCCCCAGAAGATGCAGCCCAGCTGCCCGCTGAGATCGTGACTGCAGAGCTTGGTCAGAGGGGAAAAGACATGGACCAACTCTGCAGCCCGCACCCAGGCCCTTCATGGGATGCAAAGTGCAGAGCCACG
This sequence comes from Fregata magnificens, assembly GCA_013389945.1. Taxonomy (NCBI): domain Eukaryota; kingdom Metazoa; phylum Chordata; class Aves; order Suliformes; family Fregatidae; genus Fregata; species Fregata magnificens. Next base: position 281,450 of record WAAD01008208.1, read on the forward strand.
CAAGCGCAGTCCTTCCCGCAGCTGACCCCCAGGCAGCCGATCCCTCACCAGCACATCGTGGTGCCCGCATCCAACCACCAGCTCTAGTTCTTTCCCCATTTTCTCCCCAGGTGTCTCAGAGTGATTTACACTTACTGTTTTTATCGCTGACTCTGCTGCTTGCCCTAATGTGCTTTTACTGCTTGGGACAACCTATCCGTGCTTCTCCTTTTTTGTTCCCTTTCAAAGAGCCTCATCCAAATGTGCAAGGCCGAGCATGTCCACAGTGAAGCATTCAGGAGCCTCTGCTCCGGCCTTGTACACACTACAGGAATATCGCTGCTGGCGAAAGTCAGCTACTGAGCATGTACAAAAGTAGATTTCCGAATGGTTTCAGACATACCACTGTGTGTGCAATAAACACCCGAATCGTTGCATATGCACAACACGACTGCATGCTCAAATCAGATAATCTTGCAGTTAAATGGCAAGAGGCAGGCATCGGTGTTCGTACCTGACGCACACGTATTGTACCAACAGCAGCGAGCAGAAGCTGTAAGGAAAGCAGCACATTTTATACACCGCTGTAGACATTTCTTCTTGCTGTGTGAATTTTTCTTATTCAGTCATATCCTTTGCCTCCCTCTCACACACCTATATTTCATTCTCTCCTTGCAGCAGTGATTTAGATATCACTTACCAGAAGGCTGAATTCAGTTCTGCAGTGACAAGGGAATATATATTAAAATGAAGCATTGCAACAAATGCTAGAAGAGATTATCACAACACAAATGCCGGAAAGCGGAAGGGCTTATGGAAAGACTAACACCCGCAGAGGAAAGACACTCCAGAGTGGCCTCTGGCATTCTGAACTGCCCCAAGCTTGTGGCTTAGAAAGATAGCAGGTTGAACAGCAACAGGAACTTTAGAAGAATAATGTTAAAGTAAATAAATATTATAATTTATTAAATATTATTAAATTCACTGATATTTTTTCTCTAATATTCAGAACCATGGAAGCCTAGGGAAAACTTAGGAGAATTGCATACATTTCAAACTAAAATGTTGAGCAACATTAAAGAACAAAAAAAAAAAAAAAAATTGGATTTTTTCCACTACAGTTTGAAGACCACCACCACATTTTTATGACAAATGGTGGTTTCCACAGAATCACAGAATGGTTGGGGTTGGAAGACACCTCTGGAGATCATCTNTGCTTGAGCAGCTACACCTAGAGCAGGGTGCACAGGACTGCATCCAGGCGGGTTTTGAATATTGCCAGACAAGGAGATTCCACAACCTCCCTGGGCAGCCTGTTCCAGTGCTCTGCCACCCTCACAGTGAAGTTTTTTCTCAGGTTCAGCTGGAACTTCCTGTGTTCTAATTTGTGCCCGTTGCCCCTTGTCCTGTCATTGGGCACCACTGAGAAGAGTCTGGCCCCATCCTCTTGACACCCACCCTTTTGAGACATTCCAGAGGTTTGCAGCCTACAGGAACACAAAACTTCTTCATTGTTATGTGGCGAATAGAAAAAAAAAAAAAAAAAAAGAAAAGAAACCTAAGCCTGTAAAACTTCTTTAATGGACAAATAGTAACTCCTTATTAAGAATACACAAACTGAATCCTGTCTCTCAAGGTGAAAAACCTAAATCTGGTAGCACGAATTACACCCTGTGATGGAGCTGTCTTGTACAAATATTCAGCCTGTTGTCTTGCAGGGACACCTCCTAGAAGTGACTGCTTCCAAATGGATGCTGTGAACATTAATGAAACTGCTCAGTTCAAATATCGATGGAAAGTAACTTCCCTGATGTCAACAAAAAGAAGCCATCTCAAGAGAAAGGAGAAAGCACTCAGGTGGGAAAATGACACAGCAAACCTCAAACTAAATTAGGCTGCTAGAACAAAAACTGGAAAAGGAAGGGGGAAAAAGGAAATAAGTTTTAAACACTGACTGCACCTGGGCTGTGAACTCCTAGCCTGGTTTCCAAACAGCTGAAGTTCAGCTTTATGAACTGTTTTCCCCACTTGGCACTTTACCGGGGAATACGGCGATGATGGCAATACAGTTGGATTTGCACTGCAGCAGGTCTGACACTTCGGCCAGCGTGTTGGTCAGTGGCAATTCAGCCCAGAGACTGGAAAACAAATGCATGGAAAAGTGTCATTTGATGCTGTATTCACTCTGCCTCATTGCAAGCAGCCTTGCTCAAGGGAGATTTTTTTCCACTCCTGTTTATGAAATTGCTCAGGGAATTGGAAGGAGGGAACCTCTCTCTGAACTCCCCAATGCAGTGTAATGCGCTGAATTATGCTAACCAGAAACTCTGTATTAGTGAAGCATCTGTTTTTGTAGAGTTACCTGTGTTCTTGTTTGGTTTGGGATGGATGAATCCTCCCAGAGCCAGACTCAAAAGCTAATTTCTAGCAACAGGATTTGTCAAAACATGAACTAAAATCTCCTAGAAAGAAGCTTCAGTAAGAACTGAAGGAATCAAACCCTCCTCAAGTTTTGGGACTGGACGTTAGCCCAGGATTGTCAGAAACCCACAATCCCCACAGCCAAATTTACAGTTGGTTTAGCAGCTTCCATTGTCAGCAGTCCACAAGGGCAGAGCAGCTTAATTAATACCAATCACTCTTTATAACAGCAACGAGCCTTGCCAAATCGATCCAGGCTCGCATTGACCCAGGACTCCTGCTTAGCGCATGTACCAGGGACTTGTGGCATGTTGTGCGTGGGCAGACGTCAAAAGCATCCTTTCCAGATTTACTTGTGTCTGATCGCTCACCCATGCAGTTTCCTACATAGGGAACTTGAGAAACAGAAATATAATCTTGGGGAAGGGCCACGCAGAGACCACAGGCAGGAAAACCAAGAAGAACACGAGACTCACGGGCAGCAGCTCTAAGGAGATGCCTGTCAAAAGGAGTGAGAACAGCAGCATTGATTTCTGGATGCATCCGCGATGCCGAGCATAAACAGCAAGGCAGAGTAAAATAGCTGCCATGAGATAACAACAAATCAATGTCTCCAGGAATTTTATAGACAGGAAACTTTCTGCTTCCAAGATGTGAACTGAAGTAGAATGAGCGTAATGTTATCAGCCACAAAAAAGGGACAAACTTCATTAGCCAGGTGCAACGTGATGTGTTGCAGTGCAAAAACGGAGGCATTTTTGCAGACATGTCTTCAGGCCCTACCAAGACATCGGAGCTCCACAATGCAATGCTGAAAGCAGCACTGGCCAAAGGCCTCACAGGGGGAACCAAGCCACACCAGGCAGGAAAGTCTAGGAAGTCCTGCAAGTCCTTCCCCAGCTGCTTCTGGCAGGCATTGGTTTCACTGAGTTTTGCAATATTTTGTCAGTGTCTGCCTGTCATCGGCCTGCAGAGACCGAGTTGAAGTCGAAGTGCCGCCCTGAGCATCTTTCTAGGTGGGCATCTTGCATCTCGACTTCTTCAGGTCTGGCATGTTCCAGGTTTCCCCACAGCATCCTTTTTCACCTGGCCCCACACAAGGCAAGCTTGGCCACTTGCCACAAATCACCTGACGTTCAAAGGCCTGGTCAGGTCAGCAGAAGAGGCTGTAACCTTCCCGCCAGGACTGCCAGGAGCCCCCAGCGAAAGGCCATGGGGCACGCACAAGCTCACTGCCCCACATTTGGGGTGCATGGCCAGAAGAAACCCTGTGTGTCTGCAGGCGGCTGATCTGCCCCGGCTTCCCTGCATGTGTGCTGCCTGCCACACGCCCCGGCAGAGACACGGCAGCATGGATTTCTCAGTAATGCAACATGCACCTTGAAGTCAAATCTAGTCCTATATTTTAAACAAATGAATCCCTTTTCTGCTTTCTTCCCATCACTTCCAATCACTTGCACTGCGAGCGCTGTGAACGCCTCAATTCCTCCTCACTCTTCATTCTTCCAATCTATTTTTTGCCTTCCTTCCAGCCTGGAAAATGGATTTCTGTCCATTTCATTGTCTCAGAAAGCATTGGCACTGTGTTGCCAACAGAGACTTTTTAAATAAAGACAGCTATTTCCATTTGACTGAAGGAGAGCAACACAGACTCAAAGCCATGTTTCTGTCTTGCCTCAGGTTTGGGGAAGCTTCGCTTTACAAAAAGAAAAACAATATTGAGTGAAATTGTCCTTGATCATCTCTATTAATCCCTGGGAATAATTAGCAGCAGCCTTATATTACACACATACATCTTCTGTAAGTATAGATTTTCGGCTGTCTGTCTTATTCTCAGCTTTTAATAGAGGCTTGACATGGTCTCTTTGGACACATCGTCAGCACAGGTGGCAGAATCAGTGCCATGCTTTGTCCAGACATTCCTTGGGGGATAAATTACAGCCCCTACAAGTAGTCAGGGGTTTGGAGTCAGCGTTATGTAGATAAATGCTTATTTCTAGGAAGATACCAACTGCTCTAAAAAAACTGCAGCTGAAACAAGAGAGCGAGTTCATGTTAAACAAACCTTGCTAATGAGTTAATTATCCTGACAAGTAGGACTGAGGGCTAACTCACCCATATGCTATTTCTCTTCCACAGTCAGTCCAGTGTTGGTTGGTATGTGGATCCTGTCTCAGGGCAGAAGCCTCAAAACACCAGTGCGACACTGAAAGAAGGAGACAAAGAGGCACTAGAGGAGAGAAAACCGGGAGCAGGCTGGGGAGGGTGAAGAATACAGTCACGCTGGCGGGGCAGGCAGCTGTCCTGCTTCTGACCCTGTGTGGCTCAGCATCCCAATTCATGCCTACAACTGATGTGGATAATTTTGAGTACCCATCCCCTGTCCAGCTCCTATGCACTGGGGAGACATTAGAGATCTCATACGCATCTCCCCTCGGTTCCCCTGCTTCCAAACTGAAGAGCTATTTCAATACAAAAAATGGGAAAGGAGCTCAGCTCTCAGAGAGGGGAAACAAGCAAACAGGAGCAAGAAACAGCCGCATTTCCTCACCCCACGATGCAGGCAGTGCTGGGAGCCCGGAGCTAACCCAGGACTGGGGCCCACACTGCCCGGACCTCGTACTGATATGGAAGCAAGCCTCTGGAGAGGCCTCCCCAGAGGCTGGTGAAACACACCCACGCACCGCAGCGAGCAAGAGCACAAGGGAGAAGCCCCCGGGGACACGCCGGGCGCAGAAAAACGTCCCGACGCACACCAGCACGGGGCTGACACGGCCGGAGCAGCCAGGGCCGACGCCGCGGAGCCGGCGGGGCGAGGCTCGAACCGGCGNTGAACAATGCACCACCCAAAGATCAGAAAGGCTCTACGGGATGAGTGCAGAGCAGCGGCAGAAGAGTTTTGCTGAAGCCTGATGCCGTTTAACGCACGGGTGAAGCGCTGGTGTTTATTAGAGCTGGAACTGAATGTAGAACGGTTGGGCATGTTACGCAGAAAATTATTTCAAAGACACACACGGGATAATGCTCTTCTAAAATAACTCACAGTAGGGTCAAATTGATTCCTGTGCACAAAAATGCAATATAGACAAAAAAAGAGAGATCATTTAATTCCCCTTTAACTCTGAAAAACAATTTGATGCAGTATCTGACACATTGCAAAGAACTAAGTATCAACCTAGAAAACAAATATAGCACAGTGGAGCGAGTCACACACCAGGCCCTAGTATTTCACACTATAGAGTGAAGTTAAAAAAAAAAAAAATTTGGTTCAAGGCCAATTTCACTCCCACAGTAAAAACAAGACTTTGTTAATGTTGGAACAGCACAGATTGATCCATTAACAACATCCACTAACAAGCTCCACAGCCAGAGCTCCTCACATACACAATGGCAATATACTCACCTACACAGGCACGCCAAAGGTACCCCGCCATCTGCGAGCGAGCGGCCCCACGGCACTGCAGGAAAGCACACTATGTTACTCAGCTGCATAGCAGCAAAAAAGGTGTCATGGTTAAAAACTTGCTGCCATCTAATTAAAACATAAATAAGGTTCCACAGTTGCTTTTAGCATCCTATCATTTAGCAAGAGAGACCCTTTGTAAACATTTGGGGGCACAGATGCTTACAACTGGAATTTGTGCGTGAAATTACCGAGTGCTCTGCTGAGACGTTTCAGCTGGATCACCACAGATAACGAAATGGCTGAACCACAGCACGCAGCCGTTAATATTGTCTCCGAAATGAAGAACTGGATTCTTCAAGGCATCGCCAGGCTCTGGTAATTTCCAGCAGCCTCTCCTGACTGCAGATGCTCAGACCATAAATAATCACTACACATTTTTGCTGCCACTGATATTTTATTGCCTGAGGCAACCACTCGCTGGTCTGCCTCCGAGATAAGGCCAGGCAAGCTTCAGAGAGTTTGGGTACTTTGAGTGGAATCTTCTCAACACCAAAGTCCCAGTAGGGTTTTTACTGAGACTTTAGAAACCAAGTTAAGGATTTTAATGTGCCATACACCAACTAGCATCAAAGCAACAGCCATCTGCAGGGAACTGCTGTTTAACAAAGTCACCGATAGCAGGGAAATAGAGCTGAACTAAACAGCTTTATCACTAGTATTTTGAGAAACTTTTATGTACAGGAGATGAGCACTCTGGAGGTTTATTTGGAGCAGAGAGTCTGAATAAAAAAAATTACTTCCCTATTTGCCATATAAAATTACTCAGATGAAAATGAGGTCTTGAGATTCTTCAAGCTTGTGCCACGCAGCTAAGAATAAATATTCTCATTGAATTATGATACTTTGCAGCCCTCACACATAGAATCAAGGTCATCTCTAGCAGTTAGCAAGCGAGTTCTGCTCCCTGATCTTTGCCATTTCAGCATACAATTCTTTTTTCTTTTTCAGCAGAAGTTATTGCTAAGCAGGGGCTATCTGGGCTGTCAGGAGAGGGACCGTGTTTAATATGACCATAGGCATCAGCAATATTGCTGCGTGGGAAACACAGCCGTGCTGTTCAGACTTGGACTCTGATAAGACCAGCAACTTGTAAATAATTTTCTCCTGTTGTTCATTTCTTCCCAGGAACCACAAACATCTTGTCACTCGCATCGAATTCTCTGCGTGCCTGCAACACCGCGCCCTTCAGAACCGGCGGTGAAGAGGCTTGTGATCAAATACCCAGGACTTCAGGGTCACAGCGCTGCCTTCACTAAATCACGCCAGCAGCAAGGGCAGTGCTTGTACCACAGCTGCAACAAAGAGCATCTGTTTTCTCAACGAAAATGCAATTCAGCACGGAGGAATCCAGGCGCTGCTGTTGCGTTGTTAGCTTTGTCGCTCTCAGCAACACAAGATGCTTTTCTGGAAGCTGGAGCAACCATACGTTTTCTGCCAGTTACCTCTATTTAATAGAGAATAATTAAGACAAGCAAGGGCAAAGAAATGCCGCTGTGGCAGAGCACGATACACGACTCCCTTCTGCAGCACTCCAAACCAAAAAAGAATGTGAAATGCCTGCTGCCTCACACAGGTGATGGGACATTTAAAGATATAACACACAGAAAACAAAATCACGGCAGTTGTCTGTCTTGCCTGCGATACAGTAATGGCTTTAGGTCCACGCAATTCTCTCACTTGTTTTTGCCAAGCCATTACGCAAGGAGAAGATAAGATATTCTGAGACTTAATTTTCTAACGAGAAAAGCAGGATCCTGATTAGATGCCTGTTCCTTGTCAAAGAATATGTGTACCCAGTCCTACATTGCAACACACTGTCTTCCTACCCCTTCCCTTTTTTTTCTTTTTTATTTTTTAAAGTAACAGCCTCTAGCATCTTTTCAGATCAGCTGGTAACATGCCTACAGGTGCCTTGGCCCCATTGCTGAATATTATGCTGATGACATTTGTGCAAAGCAGCGAGCCTAAATTGAAATGCTTTGGACAGCTTTTCATAAACCTTTCTGCTTGGACAAAAGCAGCTATCTGCTGTAAGCCAAGAGCTGGGCAGAAGCAGGTTTCCCACTTGCCACACAGCTGAAAAATCAAACAAATATTATTAAGTTAATGCCAGCCCTGGGTGCCTCCACTAGCTATCAAGGCCACCTTCGGCTTTACCAGCACTCAGTGACTTGTAAAACGCTGAGCTGAAACAGTATTTCATGGCTTGAATTGCTTCAAATCCCCAAGGAACAAGTGTCAGGACTTTCAATAGCTATAGTGTTAATAATAAAACAGGGACCTCTTCCAGTATCAGAGCACAAACACTAGTTATTTCTCTTTCAAAGCTTTGATTCCTAAAACCTTTCTTACATTCAGTTTGACATCAAAACACCCATCTCATTCACTCAGACTGTCACAGGAGAATCGTGTGCTGCTATTAGAAATAGCCCTGAGGTGAATTAAGAACAGCCTGTAATGATGTTCCACTACAGCAACTTTATTTCTACCAAACCAAATAAATGAGCAATATTTTATCTGATGTGCCTTGGCTCAGCAGAGAGCGGCAGCTGCTCCCCATATGATTTATTGAATGGATGTTTTCTAAATAGCCGAAGTCAGGCTCTGAAGCCAGTCACAAAATCTCCTATTCATAACAGCTCAGCGCAGAGATAGGGAGAGAGAAATTCAGATTCTGGATAGTGGCAAGTTTGGGCATGAAGCATTTTATTTGCAATTTTTTCCCCTGTAAACAAAACGCACATGCAAGCAGCTGTATAACAAAATCTATAAATATTGATGCTCAACAGCTGGCAGCAAGGATACAGGGCACAAACAAGCCTCTTGTTATACAAATGCAGAAGCAATCCAGTCCCTTTCAGTCCAGCAAGAAGTCAAGGGAACATTGGGTGTTCGAAGGCACGTAAAGTGCCTCCAGGAGACTGGTGGATGGGTGGTAAGGAAAGGGTGGAGGGTGGCAAGGAAAGATGGACCTTGCTACCTTTTCGGAAGTGGTACAGCCAGCAGCTCCCAGCGCTGCAGTCACACTGGGGCACGATACGGTCACACACCTGGTATGCTGGATTGCTGCACCAGTTGCCCCAGAACAGCCAGCCCCTGGCACTGTGGTGAGATAAGCAGAGACAGAAGTAAAATAAAGAAAAAGAAATCACATAAGCACAAGACCCCCAGCAAACAGGACTGTGGCATAAGCAGCTAAAGCAGGGATTTTTGGCTTTTGGAGAACTGGCAGGAGGAAACGTTATTTTCACATTGGCGATTCAAATATGGGATATTCTGCCAAAGGACATCTCCAAAGCCAAAAAGTTAATTAGATTCAAAAGAGGTCTGGACATTTACACAGACACTGAGGACACAGGGAAGCATCACAGTGACCGGTAACACATTTCAAGGATGTTACACGTTGGAGGGCTCCAGCTCCTACTCCCAGAGACTCTCTGAGACCAAAACCATGAGAGGAGGCAGATGGGTGCTTTCACATGTGCTGCAGAGTGCTGGTACCTCCTCTGAAGGGCCTGAAAGCAAGAGCTGTCAGCAAGAAGTAACAGTCCTGAATGGACAGAGGTGATTCGTTCTGGGTATTTTAATTATTTTAATGCTAGAGCAAAGGGAAGAGCTGACGAGGGCAGAGCGAAATCCTGACAAGACAGCAAGTGCCCAGCATAGCAGCGCTGGGATTCCTGCCCCAAGACATGAAAAACACCCAAATATTTATAGCCCGAGCAATGCCAAGCGCCTGATCCCATGCACTGGCTGGATGTTTGCTCCGGGAGTGGAAACGCAATCCCTGAACTGCGGGGGATAAGGGAGCAAGGGGCCCACCGGACTGCTCTGAAAAGACACTGGCTGCAAGAATTACCATCTGTGGAACTGCTGATTAAACATAACCAGGCTGGGAAGGAAGCTCAAACGGCATTGTTTTGTTGGCTTGTAGTTAGCATGTTAGCCCTGTCTCTAATGAAACATCAGTGAAGCCTTAAGGAAAAAATAGCTTGAAACGTTCACAAAATGCTCACAAAGGCTTGTCCTGATGCCAGTTCAAGTCCCTCTGTGCAGATTCCCAAACCAAAGAAACCTTTGATGCCAGCGGGGCACACGTTCACCACAATATTCCACTCCATGGCTATTAAAAAAAAAAAAAAAAAAAAGATTTCTCTGACATTTTGCCCTCGACTAATATGCACTTAAAGAAACAAATAACCACCTGGCCTTGCCATTGAAGAGTGGCACAAACATTTCCACAAGCAGATTATTGACCAGAAGTACAGAAGCCAAGTTATAAACAGGTTAGTAATTCAATAAACAAAACAGTAAAGCGTTTCAAAACAGACCATACAAACCGCATTTTACCTGCCCTCCTACAAAAGCAGTCAAATATCTATTTATGAGATTATAACTACCTATTTTCTATGCCATTCACCAAAAAGAAGAAAAAGAATCAAGATAAAAAGAGGGCATATTTTAGCTGTAAAGGATTTATTCATTCAATTTACATTTGAATCAATTATCCAGGCAAAGCTCAAACACTGCCAACGTGATTTAGGTGACTGAACGCACATCATAAATAGTGTAGCATTCAAGTCATAATCCATATCTGCAATTTCTGGATAACTTCATGAGCAGGAAGAATATCCTGACTCACAGTGTGCCTTTATTTCTGAGTAGCGGTGTGCTTTGCTGTAGTTAGGAACAGAGCCTCTGAAATCTCTCATTCAGAGAAAACCCTTAGTTTTACATTCAGCCCAGTGGACTCAGATGAGCTCCGGGAAGGCTGGGTCAAGCACGCCAGCTAGGACCAGCACTGAGCATGAGCTGAAGACCCGTACGAGAGCAGGGCAGGGACTGACCACGCTGAGCTAGAATTTTGCCTTCCCACTGAGGAAGCCATGAAGCCATCCTTGCTGATCACTCTTGGAGCGGGCTCAGACCGGGAGAGCCCCTTGCTCGTGCTGTGCCCAGAGGAAAAGGCAAACAGCATGACTGCCTCTTACAGGTTTTGACAAGGATGGATGCTATCTACAGAAACTGCCCATGATGCTTGGCAGCAGCAAGGACGCTGGCTGAAGGACTCACCACCTTCCCCCTTGCTCACTCCCCACACCGACAGCCCGGCTGTGCGAGGTTGCTCACAGGCACTCAGTGAGCAAACCTGCAGGCAGCAGCTTTGTACCACTGAACTCCTGTTTGGCAGGAAAGTTACAGACCAGCCTCTTGGAAGGACCTACCCTGCATTTGCAGAAGGTTGATCTCATCTACTTTCTGAAAGATGGAAGGGAGGTTTTGCAGCTATTTCCTGTCCACAGAAAAGGAAAAAGAGGTGTGGAGGCCACCAGCAGCCCTGCAATACCACCTGCTGCCCAGGCAGACTTCCCAGCAGCCTACCATCATGTTTTGACACACATTTGTCGGGCTTGAGCTCATGGCAAGGAAAGGTTGAATGCAACCAGTTCACAGGGGTATCTGTTTAGCTCCACTGCATGAAGGGGTGGAGGAAACCCTTCTGCTACCCTGCAGTGCATCGGCTGCCCTCGCTACTCTGTGCGCCCAGTTTCTTGTGGTCTGCATGCAAATTGCAGCAGCTCACTCCCTCCGTGAAGAACAGCAACGAGAAGGAACAAATTCCTGTTATGGGGAAAAAGATCACAAGGAAAGCGCTGGCAAAGTACAGCCATTTATGTAGAGTAACCAAAAGAAAGCGGGAGCAATAGTTAATGTCCCAAACTTTCCCTTGAAGCACGTAAGCAAGTATGACACTGGTTTGGAAAGCAGCAGTTCTAGCAGAATGTATTTTTAGCAAGGAGACTGTTTAGATCCTCTGTACTTCCTTAGCAGTACTTCAAAAGCAGACACAGGAGTTTTTCCCACTATTAAAATAAAGTAATCAAACTGTTAGAATAAAGAATTACATGAATTAAAATATCTTCAGCTCATGACAGTCTTTCTCTTTACTGTTCAGTGTCAGAGACACAACAGCAAGCAGCTCATCCTGTACCTCAAGATTTCCTTTTTCTTGCGGTAGTTATGGCACACAATACATCTCTAGGAGAACAACAGATGAAAAAAAGCTCAACTAATTTCACAACCAAAGAGTGAGTCCTCTCTTCTGTTAATTTTTTCTCTAGTAGAACATATCTACTCTGCAATAGAGTTTAGCCTTGTATAAATGCAAGAAGAGAGACAAAGCATTGTGAAGCTATGAATCCCATTAGCATCAAAATGCAGCTATGGAGACAAGGGGATTTTACAGAGATAAGATATTTTTTGAAAGAGTACTAGGAAGAGGAAAAAATTTCTTTTACAAAGTACACGTTTTTCATAGACCTGGAATCCACAGCACATTATAAAACTGAATTTGTTGCTGTTGTTTTTACTTTACAGCATTAATCACTAAAGCATTGCTTAGGTGGGCAGGAAAAATCCATTTTCCAATTTAAGAAGCCTTTCAAGACCCACATAAATGCAAGCAAACACTTCTGAGTCTAGCTGGTCCTGTGCTAGCCTGGGCACACGGCTGCACAGGAACACAACCAGCTGGACCTGCCTTCTGCAGATGTACCTGCACTGCTGCTCCAGAAGGCGGAAAGCACTTAAATCACGGCAGCTCCATCTAGCCAATGTTTGATTTAAAGCCCTTAGGAAATTAGCATTTCCAGAACACCATTTCCAGTATTGCAGGGCTGCGATTCTGTTTAATCCTATGGCCTTGCACAAGTGGTAGAACTCACAGGCAAAGCAAATGCACAGTGCAGAGAGGCACAGACAAAAGGGACTGGCACACACAACAGCAGGGAGAGGCGTCCTTTAAGCCGCGTCCTGGCTGCAATGCACAGGACACGTTTCCGAGGACAATGACAGCCTGTTCATAAATCCTACCAGCAGCAAGCATAACGGGCCAACTACCGTTTAGGGACAGGAGATGCCTCCTCAGAGGTATTTCGTTCTGTGCAGCTTCTGCTGGATGTGGTATTTTAAAAAACATGGTGTTGAGAAAGGCCACCACACACCGAGACACTGTAGGGAAGGGCGAGAGAAGGCTCACCCTGTATCTTACCTGTGCAGGGGGGGCAGGAAGCATCTTCGTGTGTCAGTCCTGGGATCCTGAGCATTGGGATTTTTCTGACTTTGATGCATGCTGAATAAACAGAGATCTCAACACCCTTGGCCTGCCCCGTCTCCCCATTAAGATTTGACTAGAACCAGGATGGGGGACAAAGGTAAGTAGCAGAAAGGTTCGGTGCAGATATTTAACAAATGTCTTTCATATTTGCAAAAGCTTATGTGCATTTACAATACAGGAATATTACTCCAGTGACAACACGCTGCCTTTATTCAATTCTTAGTAAAATTATCTTATTACAGTGTAAAGGAACAGATGGATTTGGTGCATGCATCTGGAGATAAACAAACCTAAGTCAGGTGTATGCAGAAACATGCATCAGGGCTTTTGAATTTTACTGTTCAGTCCCCCAGACAACCACATCTTCATACAATATATATATACACATTGCTTTAGCACATAAACAGTGCAGTCTAAGAACCAAACTGATTGTTGTGTATATGCAAGATTCCTAATACCCAGCTTGCCTTTTATGAGTTGACACAGGTAGAATATGCAATTGCTCCAGCAAAGAACAGATGCTTGAACTGCTCCAAAAGGAGGAAAAAAACCCAAATCAAAACAAAAAACCCCAAACCCCTCTTGGCTTGTATAATTTGGATTTTGACTAATGAGAAATTGGGGAGGAAAACATCCCTGTGGACTTACAGCTGATTTCCAGAACAAAAGCTCCCAAGGGGTCTTGAAGAAGGTTGATCTGGAAAACAAAAGATGACCTCTTAAGAAATTCAGAAGAATGCATTGCTGAAATCCTACCCCATGTCATCTGGTAGGAAGTGGATTTCTGCTAGAAAGGCTTTGCACATGGTTGCCCTGCATCGCATGGCATTGTCAAGGGTTTGTCCCCGACTCCTGCCCCCAACCTGCTGCTGGGCTGTTCGCTACCACTCCATAAGCTGCTTGTACACAGCTTCTTGCAGAAACTATCAAGAAACTTCAGTCTCACAAATGGCACTCAGCTCACGCTTACCTCTAGAGGTATTTCAGTGGAGTAATTATGCACTTTGGGTGGCTTGGGCACGTATGATTTTCCCTTTCTCAAATGCAATTACAGCTGCATGGAAACAGAGAGAGATTTATGGACAGAACACCAGTAGAATCAATATATCAGATCAGGTGGAAAACCATGATTTTGAGCTGCTGCTGAACTATATTAAACCACCTAAATTAACTTAATTAGGTGTCAAAACAAGTCTGCTTGATATATAAGAGATATTTGGTTTTTAAAAAAACTCAGTCCCATTTAAAAAAGCGGGCTCGGCTCCCAATCAAGATAGCTCCTCTGATAAACTTTTAAAAGCTGCATATACCTTGAGATACAGGCCATCTCTGCAAAAGTTTTCTAGGTCTTCTCAAATTTGTATTTAGATAACAGGGATGCCAATATGCGACAATTTACAGACAAAAAACCAAATCAGAAGTATCAGTCAACAGCTGATTCAAGAGAAAATAGGGAGACAATTTAGGATGAAAGTTAACCTTTACATGCCTAAACTTCCTATAAGCACTCAGTACAGCTGCAATTAGCTCTTCACAGATCTGGATGGAAACACCCACATCAGAAGATATTGAACTTTTCTTTATACACACATATATATATATATATAAAATACACATATATGTATATATAAAGAACTTTGTCCATCCCCGCCCTTCTTTCTCTTTTCCATACATTTTTCACTTTCCATATGTTTAGGGCTGCATTTAAAGTAGCTTTTCTAAACAATTAGCAAGTGCTCCCATGGTGCGCTCTGTCCCGAAGCTGGTGACAGATCAACGTGCGTGCAGCTGGAATAGGCACATTGCATTCAGGGTGCCCACGGTCTCACAGCCCACTATGAACACCCAGACAGAAGGGGAAAGCACCAGGGCATCACCCCACCAGCATTAACAGGTGCACAAAGAAACTGAAAAGGAGCATCACTGACAATTTTTATGGTCCAGCAACCTCCTATGCCCAATGGAAAAGCAGTTTGAAAGTATTTTAGGTGTCTGAAACACATGAGAATGTTATTCCATTCCAGGCTCAGAGATTTAAGCTTAAGTCGGGGGGGGACAGGACACGACACACAAACCATAGGCCTGGATTGTTTTTCCTTTTAGCGGTGGCAGAATCTCACCTGTGCTGTCATACACTGTTTCAGAGATGTTATTCATCAGCACTGCAGGACTGCGGAGAGATCTCCTCCTCCTCTAGAGATGGGGCACAGAAGGATAATGCATGCTGCTCAGAAGGGTTTAAGGTATAAGAAAACTACAGTTCACTCTGCTCCCAGCAGGGACCAGTTTGCTGCAGCCCTGGAGAGGTGACATGCTCATGGTCAAGAAGATAAACCAAGGTTCTGCCCCATTTCAGCAGTGTGGGTTTGCAGAAGGGGGTCCCACAAAGCACATGCTCCGTCTCTAAACCTGGAGGAGCTGAGAGAAAAATTCCTTTTCTCTTCCTCATGGCTCTAGTGAACATAATCAGAAATGAGCTGTACCTTGTTTTTTAACTCAAACAGGATGTTGTTTCTTAATGTGGCTTCCATGCTTGCATCAATACGCTGCAGACAAAATGAAACTATTATGAAACAAAAAAACCCCATTATCAGACAAAAGCAATTGAGAGAAATACGAGAGCTGATCATCAGGAGATGATTCGAACCCAATTCAATGTTTTTAAGTGCTGCCTCCAGGCTGCTGCCTCAGGAGAGGGCAGTCTTAGCAAGCAGATGAACTCTACTCCTCTCTTGTGAACAGGGAGCAAACAAACCACAGCAGGCTTCATTTCACAGCTGTGTCCAGGCCAGTCAAGCCCACAACCAAAAGGCTGGTTCGAAAGGCTCATTGCCGAGAGCCTGCCATGGCAAGGTCTGGACCCAGGGAGACGACAGCTGACAAGCCCCGCCGGTCAGCCTGGGCTTGGCACTGACAGCGTGCATCCCTCCTAAGGTCCCTGTGCAGCAGCACAGACTGCAACGGCCGGATCCCAGCCTTCACACCTACAGGGCCACACCGTTCATGCAATGTGGTGGGAACTCTGTATTTACCTAAATAAGAGCATTTTCCCCCTCTCCAGGGGTAGAGTCGAAGCCTCTTAGCAAAATACATGGCTGTAAGTTAGCCTAAAATCTAAAACGGTTCACACCTAATGAAAGGCTGTGGAGAAGCAAACAGTAGGACAGTATCATGGTGAGCTGGCATCTGTGCAAATCACTGCCTGGGCACAGAGGCAGAGGTGAACCTGCCAAGAAGAACTAAAAATCAAAATATTCTTAGTGGGCAACACTGTGATATGCAGAGACATGGAGGAAACCTTTCTCCAGACACTTGAACAAATAGATATTCTGCTGGAAATACATCCAAAACAAAGGCGGTAGATAGAAAATAAGAGCTGTTGACAGTCCTTAGCCCAGGGCTCTGGCCCACACAGACTTTTCTGCGTGTGAAAAATCAGCGGCACTCATCTCAGGCTTATTTTGACATCTATCAGACTCACATCGCGCGCGCAGTCCTTGACACCCACCGCGCTGTTATCTGGCGAGTGGTCTGCCAGCAGGACCGACGTGCTGCAGCTTAACCCGACAGCGACAATGACCACGCCAGGGACGAGGGCATTGCCGCTGCAGAGGCAAAGCCACACCGAGCATCTACCATGCACCATCGCAGCTCCTGCGAGCTGCTCTCTGTAGGAAAAGGCAGGATGAAAACCCACTTGCCTCAAGAGCTGCCATCGTTGCTGCCCTTCCCACAGCCTGCCCTCTGCACAGCCCTGCAGAGGAGCCTCAGTTTCCAATAAACACTGCTCAGCGCAAGTGGATGGATACACTGGCATTTCTGCAGGGGAAGATGTGTATTTCTCAGGTGACTGCTATATCCCAAAGCTCTCAAACTGCTGCGCACACCATTCAACCCCAATACACTATGGCTACTCTTGACCAGAACAGGCAGCATCTTAGTTGGCATCTCACTGCCCCTTCACGAGGGCACAGACTCCAGGAGCTGGGGAGCTGCCGAGAGCTTGACACAAACCTGTGTGGTGATAACAGCACCCAGTACCCTTGGGAAACCTTCTTGGCTCTTCATCCTCTACCATTTTTTAGGATTCTGCACATATTTTAACAAGAAGGGGCCTAGGTATAGTGTTTTGTTTCTGCAAAGTTTCTTGATGAAAAATTTCATTTGTTCTCCCTCCTCTTGCCCTTGCAGAAGCCTTCATTATACTTTTCTTATGCTGCTGAAAGAAATTCAAACCTCCACCAAGTACCAAAGATACTGAGAAGAGCAGAAGAAAAACCACCTTGACCCCAACTCCAGGGACACACTTGGCCTTGACTGGAAGAATTGTGACATTCATCATGTACAAGCTGTGAAATGAGACAAGAAAACATGAGCAAAGGTATTTAGTCTCAGAGCATCCAGCAAAGCCACTCCTGCAGGGCCCTTTGTTTTTAAAACATCAACAATAATATAAAAAACAAACCAAAAAAACCCAAAACAAATCAACCAAACAAACAAAAAAACCCCCCACAAACCAAAAAAACCCAAACACACCAAACAACCCCACCCCCAAAAACCACAGCTGAGGATGCAGAACAGCAGAAGGAACTGTTCCGAAACAGCCCTGGCAGGAAGCAAAATGCAGAGAGAGAATAGAGAGAAATGAGGCTGGCTTTTGCAAGGCAAGTGTCCAAGGCTGCATCTTTTCTTGCCAAGCAACTTATTCAATAGATTTGTTTTTTGTTTGGTTTTTTGCCTTGTCATTTCTCTCCAGATAATCCCTTGTAGATGGGGTCTCAGCTTCAAGTTGTTTGCAAAAGCCTCTCCCTCAATTAGCTCGTTGATCCTGCAGGCAGGCTGTAATGGATGTAGTCAACGCACCTTTACTTACCACATACGTTCCTCCTGCAGCCACCGGTTTTGCTATGATGCATACAATGCTCACTGCAGAGACACCTTAGTCTACAGCTGGGCCTTGAGACATTGTCAGAAGACAAAGAATCATGCAGAAGCCTTTATTCTGTTTGCCACTCACCCTTTGATAGCTACTGAATCCACCTTTAATTCTGGGAATGTGAATTTGCTCATTTCAGACTCAAAAAGGATATTCGTTGAATCTTTACAAGCTGTAAAGAAAAGCACTGTCATCAGGACTAATGCTCTGGATGCTGACCTGTAACTATGGAAGAGCATCTAAGCTGTCATTTCCTCACTTCTCTTACAGGAGGTAACACTCCAAGGAAGCACGGGGCAGGCTCTGTGTTTTCAGTCAGCTGACGCTGCACACAATACAATTCAGATTTCTGGATGCGTGCAGGTGCACCCAAGGAAGCAAAGAGACATTTGCGGTTTTAATTCAAGTGGATTGCAGCTTAAAAATAGCTGATACTGCGGGATAGATGAAAAAAACGAGTCCTTCAAAACTCAGTGGGGCTGAGAAGGAGGGATTCTGCAAAACAAGACTGGCTTAGTGTCCTAGAAGAGATGACATTCCAAATGACCAGGACTTTAATAGGACATATAAACAAACAGAGCAGTGAGGAAATGGGCATGGAGAAATGCTTCTACATTGTGCAGAATGGCTGGGATAAAACTGTAGAGGTTTTACTCAGCCTTCTCTTATGCTTCTTGAGAGATGATGGCGCTCTCTGCATTTGAACCTTGCAGTGACATCAGCAAACCACACAGGAGAAACACTCAAACCTTCATCATCTTCAGTCTTAATAACCTGCCAGTGACATTCCCAAACAAAGTATTCTCCCTTCGCTCACCTTTCTCTCTACTAATTCAGACAGATGGACAGCCATACCCTGTCATTCAGAGGAGCGAGTAGAAAACCCTACAAATATTTACGATATCGTAACTTGTCTTTTACTTTTTCTCTAGAATAATTGACCCAACATCAGCAATTTTGGGGTCTGAAATAGCAACTCAGAATTGCCTTGCAAACTATTTGACACATACTGTTAAGTAATGTGAATCTATTTTTACTTAACACAGCCTGGTCTGTGCAGGGAACACTCCCTTACACAGAGTGGAAGCCAGAGGTCCTTCCCCCAGACAACTACTACAAATCCCAGCCCTGGCAATAGCTATTCACATGGCAGCCATCTGACAAAATGCCCTGGGTGCGCCTCGGAAAACCCAATCCGCAAAGCTCGTCTGTGCAAGCGTTTTATCATGTGCTGTTACGACTCTCAATTTCCCAAATCATGAAGCAAAGATCATTTTGTACAAAACATTCATAATAAATACAGCTAACATTAAAAAATAATAACGACCTTGCCCTGTTGCTTTGCTCTTATCTCTAATGATGAGGAAAAAATGTGCTTAATTCTGAGAAGTTGAGTGATGAGATCTGGATACCAAACAGCCCCACAGCACCAAAGCTTAGGAATACAAAAAGATCAGGAAAGGGCCCTAAAATCTTAGGAAAAGTAGAATGCAAAGCTGGTGAATTAATGCACCTTCTCCACGCTATGACACAGAAGCAGCCTCATTGCTGACTTCTCAGGCACCTGTCCCTCTAGGCAAACGCACCCTTCCTCAGCTGGCCAGCAGATCTTTCTGGCTGCACCCCCAAACCAAAGTCCTTCCCCCTCCCAAGTGAAATAAGCAATCAAACATACTCAGTCAACAGCATGAAGTGAAGGTGCACTGCTCCAGTTGCAGCCAGCGTACCAAGAACACGTCCTGCAGCCTTCCTCTTCCTCCCTGCCAGCTCCAGCAGATACCCAGAGCCACAGGGAACCCCCTTAAAAGGAGACCGTCCTGCTCCAGGTGCCTGGGCAGTGACCAGGCTAGCAGTGGTCTCTAGCACAGGTCACACTAACCTCTCAGGCCGCACCGGTCACTAAAGGGGTCAGAAAGGAAAGGCCAACCTGCAGAATCATGCTGAGTGCAAAGCTTCCCCTGCCTACATGGAGAGCAGGATGGGACCCTCTTCCTTGCGAGTCCGCAGTGTCCTCCCTCCTCTCCCACCACCCACGCTGTGCAGCACATATTCACATTGCCCACGGGGAGGTGAACACCCACCACTGCCAATTTGCCGTGATGGGTGCACACACCCCACACGCCCGAGCCCCCAAGCTGCTGCTGGCTGTGGTATTACCAGAAGCCGTTGTCCAAGCTCTGCTCAGTTCAAAGCTACTTCAATAGACAATATGACACTTCAAGGCAGTCCTGTAATCGCATGCTAATGACACCTCCAAGAGCTCTGCACAGCAAAAGGCTCCTGGACAGATCTGCTAATTGCTCGTCTGCCGCTGCACAGTAATGCCACATGCTTGGCTATAGTCCCAGGGGATAAACCCCAAATTATCAACCTATATTTTAAATGATATTTACAGATGAAATGTCAATACCCAGCATCTCCATCTACTGCAGATCAACAACTTCAGGCAAACAGAAGCACAAAAAACCTCCAACAGCCTTTCAGGCATGGATGGACACCACCTGGGTTTGAGCACCGCTCCTTTTTCTGGCCATCCTGGGTGTCACAGGAGCTCTGTCATACCAGTCTACTTGACCAGAATCCTTGCTTTGAAAAGCTCTGCCCTCAAACCCACCACTGATGCTCCTCATGGTCTCTTTTTGCTCTGCCCCCTTGCCTTCCACGCACAACCTGGAGCAGCTCTGGAGGCAGCCAGTGTAAAGGACACATCTAGGCCACTCGGGGGGAGCTTTTCACCTGCCCCAGCAGGGCCCTACGCACAGTTAAAGCTGCCGCCTGACTTGTGTCCACTTAAACCCTGAGTTGCTATTTGTCTGATGAAGCATTAGAAGATTTGCACATGCGAGGTAATCGGTGGTCTGCTGCAGCCAGTTTTATTTCACAGGTGCGCACCCAGGCTGGAGCTTTAACCCCTGGATTTCTGCACTGGCAGTGCCCGTTGCTGAGCTGCAGGCTGCTCCGTTGCAGTGCCATTCTGCCTGGGCTGGCCCAAGTATGTCATGATTTGTGATGGCAAAGCAGCTGCCTGCATCAGCGCTCCTGCAGTCTCCTTCCTTGCTCAAATACAAGCTTCACACAACTCACATACACGTTTTTACACACAGAACTTATCTCCTTGATGTCTGTCAAAATTGTTTGGAAGGATTCAATCGATAATTCTTCTGGAATAAATCACTACTCACCGGATTTGTTCTCTGTTGCCCCATTGCCCCGCTCGAAAGGGTGACAGCTTCCCATCAGGCACAGCCAGCTCCCAGCACATGAACAAAGGCAGGATCCAAGCTGACACGAAGGAGACAAAATGCTCTGGATGTCGGCTGGTCTCTGGCAGAGTCACAGGAGCTGGTGGCAGTGATGTTGTCAGGACCATTGTCAAGGCTTCACTTAGTTCCCAAGCTTCAAGTGATTTCACAAGCAATGATATTTTTTTAGAAAAGGGATAATTATGAATTAATAAAATACAAAGGCACACTGTATGGTACAAAGCGTTGTTCCACCACTTGTGTTTACCTTTGTGTTCAACATCATATGTGCAGTAGAGCTCAGGCTTAGATTAAAAAAAAAAAAAAAAAGCAATGTCAATTACTCATTAAAAGAAGATAAGTATCTGATTCTCATCGTGCATTTCCCCCATAACTCTAAATGCAGAGGATAGGAAGCATTTACAGGCATCCCTTTCTTTCCCTACAACCAAAAAGACGACTCGGACTGCCAGTGTGACACCTACCTGCCCTCCAAAAGATGCTCCTCTGCCCTTTGCTGCGGGAAACTGCTTCCCATTGCTTTGCACTAACCCTTTTCAAGGCTGCAATCCAAGCCTTGCTGGTACTTACAGTGATGATATACTGGAAGCTGCCACATGTTTAAGCTTTCCTAACTGTCCCCTACAGTCTACTAAGTATAATTACCAAATAATGTGCACGAACATGAATGCGTCCTTGGCAATTAGGGTGCTGCCCTGGAAGGGATATCAGCCACTCAGCTGTCTCTCTTGCTGAGGGTCTCTGGCCAGCCACCATTATCACAATACCTCATCATCTTGCACGTGTTAACAGAACACCATGCAACGCTCCACTTTCCCCTAAGCAAAGCTGCTGACAGGTCGCTGCTCAGGATTTCAGGCAATAAAAATAACAAACTATCAGTGTTTTAAGGACCAAGTGTTCAGAGGAAGGATTATGAGCTCGTACAAATGGGGTATTTGCACTTCATGCCAGCTGCTTCCCTGTATAAATCCGTATGGCCAGGTCTATTCCCCATCAGAGTCTCACCTGTGTGTCTCCCCCTCAGAGCCTGTGGCCCCATTCTGTGCTCCAGAGCCAGTGCCATGGGACGGAGCTGTGACAGATGACCACCCTCAACGCCTGCAATGCCACAGGGACCAAAAATGAGGATCATGAGGCCAGAGGGAGGACTGCAAAGGAGACACTTTAGCCATTGATAAAGATAAAGTTCACATGTCCTTTTCTTGCTCTCACATCCCTGCTCTTCCCACCAATCCTGTACCTGCCTCCAACAGATTTCACTCTCGGAAAAGGGACAGAGGCAGCGACATGCCTGTGCTGTCTGTCAGCTCTGAGCAACCTGCTCAGCCAGTTCTCAATGAGCTTGGTTTTCATCGTCTGTGTTTTTAAATAATCTATTCCAAGGAATATCTCTGCTTTCACAGGATTCTGGGAGGCTGGCACACCCACAGCAGGCACCTGAAAACCCAGCCAAGATAGGGCAAGGCTGCAGTGGCTCCTGCCTGACAATGCTGGCATCCTGCAACATGCACACCCTCTCAGGAATGGTCTGCTGGTGATGGGAGCTCCACAAAACCTGCCCCGCCTGCACACTGGGGCTCAAGAGTTAGATCAGGATATATTCACTAATAGTTGCAATTATTGTAAACATGAAGATTCGCTGTAAATATTCCTGATCAAAAGTGACAATGGGAGGTAACAAGAATTGCAGCATTTTCCCACCATTCTTAATTGTATTTTGGCCAGGCTGAAATTAATTTTTACTTGCTATAACTTTAAAATTTAAGTGTCTGCCCCTAAAATGTGGCTGAATCCATATTTGTTTGCTCAAAGAGCAACAGATCATAGAATGGTTTGGGTTGGAAGGGACCTTAAAGATCATCTAGTTCCAACCCCCCTGCCATGGGCCAGGACACCTTCCACTAGACCAGGTTGCTCAAAGCCCCATCCAACCTGGCCTTGAACATTTCCAGGGCTGGGGCATCCACAGCTTCTCTGGGCAACCTGTTCCACTGCCTCACCACCCTCATAGTGAAGAATTTCTTCCTTATATCTAATCTAAATCTACACTCTTTCAGTTTAAAGCCATTACTCCTTGTCCTATCACGACATGCCCTTGTAAAAAGTCCCTCTCCAACTTTCTTGCAGGCCCCCTTCAGGTACTGGAAGGCTCCTATAAGGTCTCCCCAGAACCTTCTATTTTTCCAGGCTGAACAACCCCAACTCTCTCAGCCTGTCTTCATAGGAGAGGTGCTCCAGCCCTTTGATCATCTTCATGGCCCTCCTCTGGAC